>JAPDOI010001097.1:0-224628 GCA_029168955.1 Aplectana chamaeleonis
AGCCTGCCGCCAGCCGCTCCTCTGTGTGATGGGTACAATACGAGGATGAGACAGCGACTTTGACGGAGAATTTCGTAATTATTTTGAATACCACGTGACCACTTGAGATCATTCTGTTCTCCTGGCTAGGTGGATACACTGGCCGGTACTCTGATTGTTTTTCAAATTAAGTCTTGATTTTTCTTGAAGCAACTGTTCAAAAATGTCCCTAGAAGACGTGTACCTTTTTGAAAACACTATGTTGGTAGAATGGCTGTTATTCTGAGTTCCGATCTACAGAGAAGAGATCCCGATGTTCCTTTCTATTTAGGAGTTTGCAGCGTCTGCCGGAAGGTATTCTAGATAGTTCCTCGCCTCGTAGCGTGACTAAAAACTTCTCTTTTCCACGCATTCCGAAGATTATAATATTCAAATCGATTTATTCATTCAGAGAGTGATACGGTCGTTTTAATAGATTGAATTGACAAAATTTACATTTTAATCAAGTATTCATTCCATGAACCTAACGCCTATATCTTCAACGTGAAGCGAGACTTTCACGCTAAAAAAATGAGCTATGTGCCAAAAATGTTTATTTAAAATAGTAAATATTTGAAAATTTTTTTTTATTTGCTAAATGAAATAATATTAGATACGAATTCTTCGGCGTTTATTCTCAAGCAACTCATACCCATAGCAACTAGGTTGCTCCTCGCTGAGAAGATTTTAGCCGTTTAAAATCATGGGTAAATATAGTTTTATGCTTATTTATTTTGATTTTTTTCTATCTCCATTGTATCCCATTTTTTTTGTTTGGGGTCCTTCCATATAATATAATCGTATTCCAACACCTCTTCAAACCGTAATCTCACCCCCCCCCCCTCGTTTAAACTATTACGTGATGTTAAGTTATATCTTTTCATAAAAGGAATGTTTTCCTGGTTCATGCGAAATTACATAATTAGAGGGAAAAAAGCCTGAAAAGGGAAAATAAGAGAAAAATAATGAGACCAAAAAAGAAGGGATGAGCAGGAAGAAGAAGAAGGGTAAAGAATATGTAAGATGAAGAGCAAGAAGGTTGAGGAAAGAGAAGGAAAACTGAAAGAAAGAAGATGAGGAAAAACGACTGAAACAAAAGAGGAAAACAGGAAGAAGATGAAAAGGTTGAATGAAAGCATGAGTAACGGAAAAGGAGATGTTGAAGAAAATGATGGAGAACAAAAAAAAGAAAATGTGGAGAAAGAAAGGAAGAGGGGAAAGGAAAAGATGAAGAAGAAGTGATTCAAGAAATTGATGATGATGTTAAAACTAAAAAATTTGGTCAAAATTAAAACAAGACTAGCATGTGGGTATGAATCCAAACCAATATCCACAGTACATAGATGGAGATAGCATTTGACTTCAATGGGTAGAAGCAAGGTTAGAACACGATGAACAGTGAGGTTCAACGAAAGTTTCTTCTTCATCTTCAACCTTGTTTGATAAGGAAGAATGAAATTCTTCTTCTTATTTTTTCTTCGTCTTTACCCATTATTTAATAAATTCAATTTCTTTTCATTTCCTTCTCGTGTTGTCTTTTCTCTTCTTTTTTCGTGTCATCATTTTCTTCTTTCTTTCTCTCTCTTTTTTTGTTTATTTCTTTCCTTCTTTCTCTTTCTTTCTTTCTTTCTTTCTTTCTTCCATCCATCCATCCATCCATCCATCCATCTCATCCATCCATCCATCCATCTCATCCATCCATCCATCCATCCATCCATCTCATCCATCCATCTCATCCATCCATCCATCCGTCCATCTCATCCATCCGTCCATCTCATCCATCCATCCATCCATCTCATCCATCCATCCATCCATCTCATCCATCCATCCATCCTTCCTTCCTCCTCCCTCCCTCCCTCCCTCCCTCTCCCTCCCTCCCTCCCTCCTCCCTCCCTCCCTCCCTCCCTCCCTCCCTTCCTTCCTTCCTCTTCCTTCCTTCCTTCCTTCCTTCCTTCCTTCCTTCCTTCCTTCCTTCCTTCCTTCCTTCCTTCCTTCCTTCCTTCCTTCCTTCACTTAGTGTTCTTTTCCTTCACTTTCAACTCGTTACTTCCTCTTAGTTCTCTGCTCCGTCATCATCTTTTTTCTCCGTCTTCTTCCTATTCTTCTATTCGACTTCCCCTGTAGTCTTCTTTTCTTCATCTCCGTTTTTTCTTTCGTCACTTCCTCTTTTTCTTCTGCCTTTACCCCTTTCATCCTCTCTTCGTCATTTCACTTGAATTTTTTTCGTTTTTCCTCTTTTTCCTACTTATATTCTTTCTCTACTGCATCTTTTTTTTTGCTTTCAACTTCTTTATCGTGTCTACTCCTTTTCTCCATCTTTTTTCTTTCCCTCTCTTCCAAGTCTCTCTTTTTTGTTTTCCCCTCTCTTTCCCATGACTTCTTCTTATTTTCTTCACCCATTCGTTCTTGGCTTTGAACGTTGAATTATATTAGTATCATGAAACTGAAAAAAATCCTCATTATTGTCACCTAACAATCAGTGAAATGACTGAGCTAGAGAAAAGAAAATCGAAAAAGGACATAACAAGTAAAACGAAAAAGAAAAATCAGGAAGGATAAGAAGAACAGAAAAAAGAGGAAGACGAAGAAGAACGCGAAAAAAAAGATGTAGTAGAAAAAGAAAAGACCCACAGGGGAGAATGACGGAGAGGAGAAAAAAAGGAAAAAAAAGGAGAAGATGAGGACAAAGAGGTTGAAGGAAAACAAGTAGTGAAAAAATGTGTAGGGAGGAGAGGATTAGCAAAACAGTGAAGTGAGACATGAATAGAGCAGCGAAAAATGAAAAAAAAAAAGAAAAGGAACGGTGGTGCCTTAAAAATAGTGTCAGTGTCAATGCGGAAGTTTTTTACGTAAATGGCACTTATCGGAACTCTTTCATCATTACGGGGACTGAATCCATGTACATAATTTGCAGTCCATGAATAAAATTTTGAAAAACCGCATTCATCATTCGCGTTGGATCCGAGACGCTCAACCTACGCGTGGTGAATCTGTGGAGTCGACTACCAAGATCAAGGTGACTCATCAAACGGGCATCAACAACTCCACGAGGAGTTTTTTCTGTATGGGAGTGCGAATGGCTCCTTCGCATTCTACTGTTGCGAGCCGGCATTGAGAGGAACCCAGGGCCACGCAGCAAGACTCCACGATATCCCTGTTGTAATTGTGGATTGTCGGCTCAACATGCAAGCGTCCAGTGCGGTGGTTGCCTCGGCTGGGTACACCTCAAATGCTCGGGGTTAACCAGCTATAATGACTACACTGATGCTTATTGTTGTATATCTTGCTCTAACTCTCCCCCTAGTGTTCCTCTTCATAGTCTAGACATTTTTCAACTCAATATCAATGGCCTGCGTGCCAAACTTGCTGAACTCACATTGTACATTGAACGCTTTCATCCAGATGTCATTCTCCTTCAGGAGACAAAACTTAGCCCAACATCCTCCCTACCCCGCCTCCCCGGTTATACGTCGTACCACCTTCCCCGCACATCCCATGGTGGTGGCGTTTCTACGTTTGTAAAAACTTCTATGCCTTCTCATCTTATAGCTCTCCCTAATGATAATGTTGTAGAATGTATTGGTGTTCATGTTGTATTGCTAAGTTGCCCTATAGATATTGTTAATATTTATATTCCCTCAATCTCCTCATGTCCCAATTCGTTTGATCCCACTCCATTTTTGCGATCTGTGCATACTGCCCTCCCATCGTCTTCTGTTGTCATGGCTGGCGATTTTAATGCTCACCCCACATCCTGGTTCTCCTCTCTAGATCCTGATGACAGAGGTGAGCTACTAGAGCTTTTCGCTGAGGATTGTGATCTTGTTGCCATTAACGAGGACGCCCCCACTCGCCTTCCTTCCACGGGCAGGCCGTCCTCTCCAGATGTCACTTTTGTATCATCCTCTCTTGCTGTTTCCTGCAACTGGTCCACTGCTATAGCTATGGCCAGCGATCATGTACCCATATGTGTTTCATTGAATTTGTCTCTCAATAGTCACCTGGCACCTTTCATAGGCTCTCGTAGCAAATTGTACACCAACTATCGTAAGGCCAACTGGGTCATGTTTAAAGAGGTGTTACTCAGTCGGGTAGCCCACTATCCGCTAACCGGCTCCGTTCATGATAAGGACAAGTTCATTGTTGGTGCCATATGCAACGCCTCCAGAACTGCAATTCCTACAGGGCGCGTTAGAACGTTTCACCCTAACGTTCCCAAAGACGTCCTGGAGCTGCTCGAATTACGGGACGAGAAGCGCCGAGCTGATCCTGCAGATCCCAGCATTCAACGACTGTCTGATGAGATCACCAAAATGCTGAATGATTACAAGCGGATGCGATGGATGGAGTTCACTGAATCCTTGAATTTCTCCACTGATGCAAAGAAGACCTGGAGCACTCTTAAGCGGTTGTCTGGCAAGAAATTGACAGCACAGCGCAACATGCTTGAGTTCCCTTCGGGGAAATTCGAGTCCGGATTTTAGGCTGCATGTAGAATTGGAAAACACTTTGCTTCAGCGACGTCCCGCCGTGATCGTTCCAATAGGCTCACTCTCCGGTCTATAAGGAAGCTCAGCCGACAAGATGTACCTGCCATAACTGCTTCTAAGATGTCTTCCCTCATTAAGTCCATGAAGAACTCGCGAGCCGAGGGACCCGATGGTGTGTCAGCCGTCCATCTCAAGCACTTGCCGGAAGAGTTCCTTGAATTACTTTGTGACCTAGTCTTCTCGTCATTCAGCACAGGTGTCATTCCCGCTAGATGGAAGCAAGCAATTGTTCTCCTGATCCTCAAGCCTGGCAAACCAGAAGATCAAGCAACTTCGCATCGACCCATCTCCCTTTTGTCCCCTATTGCTAAGTTAGCGGAGAAATTCATCAACCCGCACCTCCAAGAAGCTTTACGTCATAAACTGCATCAACATGGCTTCAAGAAGGCCCTCTCTACCATCACGGCACTCACGTCCATCACAGAACACATAATTGCTGGCTTCAACATGAAACCTCCAGCTGGTAGAAGTATAGTCGTGGCAGTTAAATTAACCGCTGCCTTCGATAATGTCAGTATCCCGCTACTGTCCAAATCGATCCTAGACTCTACTATTCCCGACTGGTGCAAAAGATGGACCGATAACTTTGTCAAAAATCGTTCCATTCGTGTGAAATTGGATGGACACTTGTCGAAGTCTGTGCCCCTGAAGGCAGGAGTCCCACAAGGAGGAGTTTTATCTCCCAGCCTGTTTTCTTTGTATCTGTCTGATGTGCCGAAACCGTCGTCAAACATCCACTTATGTCTATATGCGGATGACATCACAATTATTTGTACTGACCCTGTCATCGATCGAGCCACTGCTGAGATGAATAAATACCTCGTCAGTCTGGCCAAGTTCCTTGAATCGAAGCAGCTAAAGGTCTCACCAACCAAGTCCAGCGTTACTTTGTGCACCACAGCGACTGCCGAACACAAGCTGCATCCCAAGGTTCTTTGGAAGGGAAATATGCTGCCCTTATCAAAACACCCTCGTCTACTTGGTGTATTCCTGGACCCGTCACTGCGTTTTCACGAAAACACACGTATTCGAGCTGCTGCTGCCAACACACGTAACGACATTCTAAGTTAGCTAGCAGGCACTACATGGGGCAGCTCTAAGGATATTTTGCGAACAACCTACAGGGCTATGGTGCAGTCGGTGCTAGAATATGGAGCCCCAATATGGTCAAGACACCTGTCGGAAGCCTCTTGGAGCAAGCTTCAGCGTGCACAGAACACTGCTCTACGCGTGATCACTGGATGCCCTAGATCCACACCGGTATCTCATCTGCATCAAGAGTGTTCGCTGCTTCCTGTAAAGCAGCATTGTCAACTCCAGTCGCAACAGTTCCATATTGGCATTGTAAGGAATTCCACACACCCTGATTTCCCATTACTGTCATCTGGTCCCCATTTCCGACATATTCGCTCGCCACTTCATGCTGCAGTCTCTGTCTTGGATCGTCAACGTTGGGCGACGTCGGAGCTCAATCGCGTCAGACTACTGCAAATGGAGCACACCCGATTCGTCAGAGAATACCTTTCCAGTGCTCCCTTAAATCCAATTCTTGGTGACGAGCCCCCACTGATCGATGACAGCGAAACGGACCTACCCAGACGTACACGCGTCATCCTGGCAGGTCTACGATGTGGACACTCCTCACCCCAAAGGGCCTTCGTCCATAAGATCGACTCGCGAATGTCCTGACTGCCACAACCCAGGGCACGATTCATTTAATTTATTTTCATGTCCTGCGGGGCCGACTTCTCTAACAGCTATGGATATGTGGACGAACCCGTGCGATGTGGCTGCCTTTTTACACCTATGAGAAGAAGCTCTATGTGGCCGATAAGAAGAAGATCATTCGCGTTCATATTTTGCAGAATAAAAAGTCGTTAGAGCTTCCCCCGTACGGTGTGACGAAACAGAGCAGCCGCCGCCCGCAGCCTTCCACTCTATCTATGCAGAGACACTAGACGACGAGGGCGCCAGCCGCGCTCGATACCGTTTCGCAGCAGCCGCCGCTCGGTTGGGTGGTACGTGCCCCGTAATCCTTAAAATCGTGGGTTTACATACTGAATTAGCCGTGGAGCACGAAAGCTGCTTGGGCAATCTACGGCTGTGGAGAACAGAGTGTGTGGATGGTTCTGCAGCCAAATAACACAGGTCGTCGGAGGTAAGTACTGAACTTGTCTGAATCCGTACTCATGATCCGTCATCGATCGATTATCAATATTATCGATTTTCGCGGCTTTTGCTAATATGCGGCAAGAGTGGTAATCACTGATGGGTATGGGTCTCTTTCTTTTAATATTTTACTCATCAAACATTATCGATTGATACCAATCAATGATTTCGATTTTTTTCGCCTGTTGCACCAAATGCCGCAATGATTGTTGATGGCTCTAAGTCACTTGTTTGGGAAATTCTTCTCATCATGCAAAATCGAATATTAAGAATCAATAATATCGATTTTTCACATGTTGCACAAAATGCGGCAATGAGTGCTATTTTTCATGGGTATGGGTCATAAGTTTCAAAAATTGCACTCATACGACAATATCGTCTGTTAGATACTTCATCATTCCAAAATGGAAATCGTTGGGCAAAATTGAAGTCAGAAAGGGAACCTTGGGGAAAAATATGTAAAATTTCTGAAAACTTAGCTTCCTGGCACAATTAATGATTCGGCAATGTCATTTAGAAGTCAAACAAAAGTCTCAAAATTATCACGAAATATCTTTAAAAAATGATTTGGTGTAAAATAGCCTGGAGTAATATAGAAAGTTAGGAAATGAAGTGAAATAACCAAAAATACGATTTGGTGGTCGATCATTTCACAAGCTTCTCCGTTGAACCTATCAAAACAAAATCAAGTGCGCAGCGGAAACATTAAACGATTTTTGAAAGTTGTAATAAGGGAATTAGCATATTTCAGGCTAGGTAAACGCGACGCTCCAATTCATATCGTGCTTGATTTCGCTTTGATAAGTTTAACGGAGAAACTTGTGAAATGATCGACCACCAAATCGCATTTTTGATTATTTCACTTCATTTCCTAACTTTTTATATAACTCCAGGCTATTTTACACCATTGACCTTTTTATTTCGATTTTTTCAAATCATTTTTTTTATTTTTTAAAAAAATTTCATTCGTTCACTCTTTGCAATCATATTGGAGTGACAGAAAATGGGCTACCTGCGCGGATTTGAGCCAGAATTCTTCAATTTTGTTTTTGTTCGCTTTCCTGAGCGTGACAACATGTGGGGGTACTATGTGTTCCTCCGAAATGCATTCCGAGCGAACTAATACCCTTTTCATACTTTGACGCAGCGGCGTATGCGAAACCTGACCTTTGGAATGCTACGGAAACAACTGATGGTGCACAGATGACTCCGTTGCATATGTGAAAGCCGGCAAAAATCTAGTTGAGCAATGCATCCCCGTTTGATACCGGCACGCGTGATGAAGAATGTGGCAAATGCGGCTACTGCGACTGGTATCAGTTCGCTGAAACGCGGCAAATGCATCCATGCCGGCAAAAAAATGATTCCGATCATTATTACACCAGTAGCGGTGTTTGCCGCATTTCTTATCACGCGTACCGCTACCAAGCGAGGATCCATCGCCAAATCAGACTTTTTGTCGAGATTTTCATGAGCAACGGAGTCACCCCTTCACTTCCACTCAATTTCGCAATATTCCAAAGGCAGATTTTACCGCTGCCCAATGTGCGGCCATTGCAGCGGAGGCATAAGTATGAAAAGGGCGCAAAGTTCCCACACGCGTCTCTTACGTTCGAAATTGCTATCGCTCATGGAACCTTCACTCTCTGCAGAACAGCGACAAAACTCTGATCTACACGAGCTAAAATACCGTTAGCTGCTCTGTGCTCTGGTTGAACAGAGTTCGAGATTCTAAGGCGTGTTCGTAGACCTTATCTCATAAGTTAGCCATACGGTGCACCGTAAGGTCGGGATCCTACTTCCCGCAACAGCGTCAATGCATATCCGGCTTATCGATTTTCGGTAGATATTGATGGTAAGTATTTCGTCGCGTCCCCATCGCTAGAAGTATGATCCCGGCCTGATACTTGGATGGAACAATAAATTCAACACCACTCTCACCTTTCAATACATCTGCTGTCGAAGTACTACTGCATGATGCTCGCGTCAAGATGACATTCTTCATCTTCAAAGGAAAATGGTCTGTTATTTCATTCTGCCAACAAATGTATGCAGCTTAGAATCGAACAATAGAGCGATATAACACATGAGCTAAGCCACATAAGAATGCTGGCATATCTATCGCAACGAATCCAGAGCATTTCATATTTTATCCATCATTACAGAACATAAAGAAGTCATACATAATACAATGGCATAAAAAATAATTTACAATACTAAAAAAACTAACAGCTAAAACGTATTTTTCTGCACCCGTCTTTCACTGTTACGGTGCTTATCGACCGGGTGGGACTCAGCCGATTGACCAACTCTGACGGGGACCTCTGTCCTTCAACGTGGCCTCGCGACTTTCGCCACTCTACTATGCGCAGACCTTTGAACAGTGGTCACAAGGCCTCCACTCATATTCGTGGAGGCTTCAGAATGTATTGAGCCTACACAATGCTTCCAGACGCAAATTAGATAGTCCATGATGTTAATTTATTAACAGTAGTAGTGGCACCACAACTCCATACTGAGAACAAGCAAGCCAATGAAGACTAGAACGCGGGAAACCAACTACTCGAATATGCAGAAAAGAAACTCTACAGCGAGAATGAAGAACACCGCATGTCATCTGGCCAGAAGACAATAATTGGAAGTGAATTCGATCATATCGACCCATCAGCCTCATAACCATGTACCAGAAGAAGAAATCATTAAAATAAACAAAAAGAGCGCAAACTTTAAGACCTAATCTGAGTTTCAAAGAATTCCCTAATAATACGGCGATCAGTTGGATATCCTTCACGAATGTAATCCGAGTGAATCAAGTCGCTAACCTTCCATCGCTGTTGCACATCCTGCTGAAGACTGAAACAGAATTTCTTTGGGTGTTCAGAACTGCTTTGGAGCTGATAATCTGAAAACTAATCTCAATCTGAATTCGGTGCGGGTGTGGATTTAAGAATACCTAGGGAGTCAGCAAATTAGAAGTAAAAACGGTGGCTTCATGGAGTTGAAGGCAGGCTTTGCGATGAAAACGGTGTCTGTGTTGCCCTCATAAAAAAGTATATCTGGCCATTACATAACGGTCAGAAAAATTTGAAAAGGGCTCATTACCGAGTGTCCGTCCGCCCTCCAACAAACGAGGTTTTCAAAAATGTTTGTTCGCTCGTCTTTTATTTTGCCCCTAAGATAGTTGCCACCATTTTTGTGAGACTACTAACCATTTCAAAAGCAGCATACACGCTCGTAAACGTGATTGAGATAATAACGGAAACATGTAGAATGGTATGGCTCAAAACACAACGCCTAAGCATTTCGAATCGGCAGAAACGACCCACAATGGCGCTACATGAGCAAGAAATTAGCCCCGCCCTTGTATTTCTCCGTCCTCTTATTTGCGTCCTCCTCCAAAACAGGGGTGCTAGGCCATTCCCACGATCGGCGACGTTTCTGGGTAGTAGACTAGGTAAAATAGGTAAACCACATACATCAACGACGGTGGAAATGGCCCAGCACCCCTTTTCTGGAGAAGGGCGGCAAATACAGGGGCGGGGCCAACTTCTTACTAATGCAGCGTCATAGTGGGTAGTTTTTGATGCTTCAAAATGCGTAGGCGTTGTGTTCTGAGCCACGCCATTCTATCTACGTAGTTATCTCAATCACGTTTACGAGCGTGTATGCTATACTTGGGCAAAATGGTCAAAATTTTCGAATTTCGAATATTACTCGAAAACGAAAATTTTCGAATTTCGAATATTATTCGAGAACGAACATTTTCAAATTTCGAATATTATTCGAAAATGAAAATTTTCGAATATATTCGAAAATCCGAATTTTCGAATTTCGAATATATTCGAAAATCCAAATTTTCCAATTACCGAATATTTTTTTCCGAATTTTCGAACAAATTGCAATTTTTTGACAGATTCTCGGGGTTTCCAAATAACATTCGACTTGTCATACACAACGACTGAACAAATAAGGAGGTGGATCAGCAAGCACCCGCCAAGAAAAGAAAAGCTAACAGAAAAACAATATTTTTATTCGTCTTCAGCCACTATTGTTAAAAAAACAACTAGTGCATTGCACAAAATCAAAAGTGCGACAAGTAGTCGAGATCGTTGCATCTACGCGTTTTTATATGTTCATTTTTTATCTTGCACACTTTTCTGCTTGTTTACATTTTGAAGCACTTTATCATTACAGTCATATATCATATTTCAATCACCATTGTGGAATTTTTATTTTCTACAAATCATTGTTGTCATCAATTTACGAATCTGTATTTTTCTTCAATGCTTTCCCTTTACACTGCCTGCTCATATCTTGTGCCACTTTGCAATTACAGCAGCTGATAAAAAAACAATCTCTCAACTTCCTTTATGAAATCTCGAGTGGGTTAATTAACACTTAATCCGCTATTTGAACAATCAATATTGGGGCCTTGGTTGAGCGCCAGTACTCTTCTGCACGAGCTTTGCTGGCGTCATCAACGATGGAGGTGCGAGCACAGATAATTAGGTGTGAACGAAGGTTCGAACCACGCTAATGACGGGCTCCCTAATTAGACTCGTACAGATGTATACGAATCCGTACTCTCCTCAGAAGACCACTTCTCGATGGATGTGGTTGAGCCACGAATTGTTGTCCGCTCAATTTATTCGAAATGACGAATAATTCGAATAAATCCATACCCAAGTATTAGAATTTCGAATATTATTCGAGAGCCTGTTTTTGAAATATTCGAATTTCGAATATTATTCGAGAGCCTCTTTTTGAAATATTCGAATTTCGAATATTATTCGAGAGCCTGTTTTTGAAATATTCGAATTTCGAATAATATTCGAGAGCCGGTTTTTGAAATATTCGAATTTCGAATATTATTCGAAAACGAAAATTTTCGAATTTTGAATGATTCGAAATTCGAAAAATCATTCGAATAATATAATTCGGTCCGAAGTATAGTGTATGCTGCCTTTAAGAGCAAGATAAAATACGGCAAAAAGTGAAGGCTAGTTAGCTCGAATGGGTCGACGCGGAGCATGCAGCAGAGCGGACGGTCATGACAAAATATTACAGCGACGAGGAGATTTTGCCATGACAAGCCCATGAAGCCTTGCTTCGACCGGCTCAAAATGAGGGAGCTAGGCAATACAATCATGAAAACCTCGTTGATTGGGGACGGACGAACGCCCGGGGGCTACCCTTTCCAACCTGTTTCTGCCCGTTTTTACTTCGTCTTTTCACTTCTCTTTTTAATGACTAGATTTACCCATGAGAATAGCACAAGAACCGTTTTTATCGAAAACTCTGTAACTCTGTCTTTGGGAGAGAGAGGGGAGGGAGTGTGTGTGTGTGTGTGTGTGTGTGTGTGTGTGTGTGTGTGTGTGTGTGTGTGTGTGTGTGTGTGTGTGTGTGTGTGTGTGTGTGTGTGTGTGTGTGTGTGTGTGTGTGTGTGTGTGTGTGTGTGTGTGTGTGTGTGTGTGTGTGTGTGTGTGTGTGTGTGTGTGTGTGTGTGTGTGTGTGTGTGTGTGTGTGTGTGTGTGTGTGTGTGTGTGTGTGTGTGTGTGTGTGTGTGTGTGTGTGTGTGTGTGTGTGTGTGTGTGTGTGTGTGTGTGTGTGTGTGTGTGTGTGTGTGTGTGTGTGTGTGTGTGTGTGTGTGTGTGTGTGTGTGTGTGTGTGTGTGTGTGTGTGTGTGTGTGTGTGTGTGTGTGTGTGTGTGTGTGTGTGTGTGTGTGTGTGTGTGTGTGTGTGTGTGTGTGTGTGTGTGAGCAGCACCAAACCAAAGGATGAGCCCTCATCAGAATATGAACATAGCGAAACAGGGGGGAATATCACAACGATACCACCCACACATAGTTGGTTTTTTTTGAAGCTGGATTCACCGATGAAATAACCTTGGGTTTGCCTATTTGATTTGGGTTTAGCGCACGCAAAACTGATCCCTACCGAAATCGCCAAACACAAGATTATTGCAACGATGAATTCGGCCTCTGCTGCTAAATACTCACACAAGCTAGCTGTGGAAGCACCACTGTTCAAGGAATAAACAGAGAGTTGGTTCAGCTGGCCTAAAATGTCGACTCTGGAGGAAAAAACACAAGCCCAAAGACCAATTTTCAGTCAGAAACGCCCTTCGCTCCTTTCTGCATTGATGCCAGAAGCGGACAAAACAAGGTCTCAGATCGTGCCCCACAGTCTCATTCTTCGAGGATTCGTTAACTCGAGTGCTTTTCTCTGATTAATATAACGTTTTTACTCGTTCAGGCATAACATTTCTGAAGAGAAATTTCATCTAACAACATGAGTCTTGCAAACTCACCATCCATAGACTAACGGGCGCAACTTCGACGAAATACCCTCCATATCTTTGGTCTGTATCCGAAAGTTAGGCAAACCACTCAACGACGTCGTTAGTAGTTCTGCACTCACACCCGAAAATGGGAACCGTCCAATCGCCAGTTCCCAGAGTGAAAGTCCAAAACTCCAAATATCGGACCCAATCCTTAACTATGTCCATGTTTGATAATTTCCGGGACAGTAATTTGTAGATAGAATTGAGTACCTGTATACGCCACCGAAAATGCGCTCAGGCGCCATGTATTTCGTGGTACCAACATAAGAACGGGTAACGGAGTGCTCCATGACTTTCGACAAGCCGAAGTCGGAGAGTTTCACAAATCCGCTTGAGTTTACGAGTATGTTAGAAGGCTTCAGATATAAAAATAGCAGCCGTTGAAACAATGTTATATTGTTAAATCAGTAGTATGCATAAAATATTCTATAAAACCTTATTTTCAAAGAGAAAAATCACTCAACTCGATGAATTATTCTATTATCCCACAGAAAGCGTAACCCCTCGAATATGCACCGACTCACAAACACCAACACATTAGGGGGTATTGGACCTAAAAAATCAACAATTATTGATTGTTGGATAAAGACATCTCTTACAGCTTAAAGGCAGCATACTCGCTCGTAAACGTGATTGAGATAACTACGGGAATAGAATGGGATGGCTCAGAACACAACGTCTACGCATTTCGAAGCGTCAAAAGCGACAAACAATGCCACTACACGAGTGAGAAGTTGGCTCCGCCCCTGTATCTGCCCACCCCTCTATTTGCGTCCTCCTCCTAAACAAAGGTGATGGGCCATTCCCGCCGTCGGCGACGTTTGTGGGTAGTAGAACAGGTACAATAGGTAAACCACAAACGTCGCCGACGGTGGAAATGGCCCAGTACCCCTGTTTTGGAAGAGGACGCAAATATAGGGGGCGGGCAGATACAGGGGCGGAGCCTACTTCTCACTCGTGTAGCATCATTGTGGGTCATATATTTTTGATGCTTCAAAATGCGTAGGCGTTGGGTTCCGAGCCATATCATTCTATTTCCGTAGTTATCTCAATCACGTTTACGAGCGTGTACGCTGCCTTTGATAGGAGCTTCTGGAATGAAAAATTTCGATGAGCTGACCATATTGCCCTATTGGGCCACCGTCCATATATTCTAGGCAGATGTACAAAACAAGTGAATCCGCATATGCTCCATATAAAGACACCACGAATTCACACGACGAACACTAGAATCATTCTAAAGTGAAGCTAAATACACATGCAGCTTTTGCTCTTACTACTAGAACACATCTCTTGGCTCATAGCGGCACACGATGGTTTTATGTCAGAAGTTGTTACAGGAACAACTGGAATAAAGATTTGACAGCCAATCAGAAAACTAAGCCGTATTCTGCAGCTCAATACAAAAGATCTTCCCACATAATTATTAGAAAGGGTTGTCTTAGCTGTCTTATACAATTTCTGAGAGAAGGGCTTTATATTATTTCCTCCTGAGCATTAAAAACCTCGCCGCTGACGCGAGATAGGGAAGCAATCAAACCCTTCGGCAACCTAATCTTCTATACTTAGATAGAAATTCTGCCTGAAATTTTTACGATCCCCTACCTAAAAATTTGCAAAATTTCCTTTCTTGGGTCTAAAAATTTCACGACCCCCTAACACCCCCGGTGTGCCTACTCAAACCCCTTAGGAAACTAAGCGGTTCCACTTTGACGCTCAGCTTCCCATAACACATATTGCTATGGGAAGCTGAGCGAGTGGGCTGAAGGGAGAGGATACTGGCCGGATAGAAACTCTCCGTTGCCTTTGGACGTTTAAAAAGTGAAAAAGTACAAACTTCAAGAAAAAAAACCTTTCTCAGAAGGCCTAGCTCCCGCATTACGTTCTCGCTTAGTCCATCATAATTCTCCAATGAAATACATTTAACTGCGAGTACATGATCTGTAGGCACGTGTATGCTCCTGAAAAGCAAACCTAACTGGTAGCTTATTGGGTATGAAACATAAAAAGAGGAAGACTTTCCTATAAACGCTGCCAAACTGTCCATGAGACAGTAAGTTAATATGTTTAAGATCTGATGGAATGATAGCTGGTATATCGTCTAAGGGTGATGGTTGACTCCTTACTAAAAACTGAAAAACTGCAAATTTACGTAAAAACAAAGAGACAAAGATGATAGTCATGGAATGCATGGAACTTATTTTTAGCTCAAAATGATAATCATTTTACTCTTCACACACGATCGAAAACCCTATAGCCCTACCATCACTACCATTTTTGAACAGAGATCTAAAGTGCTGTCATTCTTAAAGCCAAGGAGAAAAGTGAATCGTGCCGGGACCAAGTGGTATCAGCACGATTATCGTAGTGTCGCGTGATGCGACAGCCGTGATCCGCAACTAAGAACCGGAATTGGGCTCCGAGAACGACAGTAAATCGCTGGAACCTCGTTCAGTGGGCTTTTCGAGGTACTGAACACGAATATGAGGCGCGTTTACGACCTTTCTAAAGATTTTGGTAGGTATTCGGTAGTTCGAACGGAAGTCCGATCTTTCTAGAACTTTGCGCCGGGGTTTCGGAGGTGGCTATCACGAATCCGACGTCAGCTCCACGATTTTCGAAGGATAGAGGTAGGTACACGGAAGCTGAATGATGCTGAAACTACCGTAATCATCCGCAATCCCTCGAAATTTGGAATAAGATTATCAGAGTCATGACCAGCGCCACAATGCTCCTAGGGCTCAGTTTCAGCCACATCTGAAACGACGGCACACAACAGTGAACGTACCCTAACCTTCTTGGGGGAAACTCGAAGCGGAGCTCACATTTGTGTTCAGCGCCTCAAGTAACCCCCTGAATGAAGCTTGTGCGGAGATTTTTGTCAGCCACTAGGACGAGGAGTGGGATAGTGCCAATGCTACACTGCCACTGCCGGAATGACAAAGCCGGGTGGCGCTATGTTGGGGCACGCGCAGCGATTGCACCCCCCCCGCTTCCACCCAACTCAGCGCCGCCCCGCTTCGTCATTCCGGGTAGGACGCTACGCTACGCCAGTCGGATCCCGCTGACAATAAGCTGGATCTTTGATCTTGTTGTCGATTCCTCTGAAAATCGACGATACGTACCTAAGATGAAAAGGGAAGGGGACGTCTTTACTCGATTGACAATTATCACCGCTAGTCCCCCCCCCTCCGCTTTATAAGCACACCACATACATAATGTCCCTATCAGGGCAAAATTTTTGATCAAAGTTACAGGCAACTGCTCTTGCAGCACGCAGTACCGAGATAATCGTGTTGAGACAAACGTTAATGGTGAAAGGACCATGTGGTCTACACCTAAAGAAATGAGATGCGTCCAAATAAAGATAATAACTGCGTTTGGCTGGCTTAGGCGCAATTCACACTCCTAAACGCCCCGCGAGTGACGTCTGCTTCACCATGGCGGCGACTGTCGTAACGAATTTTTCAGCACTTAAATTATTAATCCATCATGAATTTGATTGTATCATAATAACTAAGTGAAATGCTATCCTCTGAAAACCTTAATGGTGAACGCGTGATCAGAATTCGTTTGTTTCGAAAAGTTGAGGTCGACTTCATTCCGCTCCGCCATGGCGTCGCCGCTTGAGTATTCATAGTCTCCGCAAGCGCGCGACGCGCGTAGAAAATTTTCATATTCTAACGCCACGCCCGCGTGTAATGCTCCGGTGTTGTGGAGTATGAATTGCGTATTAGAAACAGATTATGCCCATAAAATTCTCATCAGCGCAGAAAACTATAAAATGTATGACACACGGGAGACTTACCTAGCCAAATAGTGGGATTAGATTGTCTTTCCAAAAAAGACGAAAAGGAAGACATGTCATCATCACTTCGTATAGCAATGCGGTCGCCATCCTCATCCTCGTCTAAACATTTTCTTGAAATTCTGTTTCACTTTCAACTTGTACAGAAAAATGCTTACATTCAAAGTACTCAAAATTTCCGCATTTCATCGATATATCCGCCACAACTGTATCAAAAAACATTAGAGTGACGGCTGAGATTTCCGTATGATAGAGTGTATCATCACTTAAGCGAATTTTCAATTCGTATGACATGCTGAAAAGAAAGGATGATCGATAAAAGTATTTTGAAGGGTATCAGAAGGAAACGCCAAGTGTATTTTTCAAAGGGTCAACAGAGAAATCATCACCCTCCCTCTACTTGACTGAAAGACGGCTACGGTTGTACCTTTTCCAAATTTATTGCGTTCTGAAGCCAACTGTTCGTCGTGATAGACAACCCGCATCAGTACCATGTAGATTTTCCTAAAGGCGCCAAATGCGATCTAAAGCAAGCTGTCGCAAAGCGGCAATCACTGAGAAACAACTGCTAGCACGCTCCCCTAGGTCAACGTTTTACCACAACGCGACAGCAGTCGCGAGAATATTAAGGGTATGGCATACTTTGGGACATACGGTCGCGCCACAGTGCCGGGCGATAGCGACAGCCTTCTGCACATTTGGAAAATGTCGCAACGACGGAAGCGCGACAACTGTTCCTACGACGACCGATGCCGTTGCTTCGATGAGTGTCCCGCCGCGATTTGAGCTAGATTTGCGAAATCGCAAAACGCTCACCGCATTACCTCTACTCAAACTCCTCAACGCGAGTGAGCCACGTGCGGGCGCCGCATGAATAGCCTGACGCTACACCCGCGCGTGACGCCAGCTCCGCCATGGCTGCGGAGTCCGTAACGAGTTTTTCGTCATTTTCATTATTAAGCCCTCATCAATTTCAATCCGTTCCATGATCATTAATTCCATTCCTATTCTTCTGCTACCATGATAGTCAACGCGTGTACAGATTTTGCTTGCTCAATAAAATTAATACCCACTTTAATCCGCTCCGACATAGCGTCCCTGTTGCAGTATTCATAGTCTCAGCACGCGCGTGAAGCGCGTGGAACGTATTCATACTCCTAAGCGACGCTCGCGCAAAACGCGCGCAATGCGCTGGCGTTGAAGAGTATAAATAGCGCTTAACTGCGCGCTCAGGCACCCCATGGGCACGCGCGATCGTCGACCATCGGCATTCTACCAAATGCTGCATCATCCATGTTGGATACCCGAAATTTTACTCATTCTCGCCCGACAACGATGGTGTGATTTGCTGCTCTCACCACGATTTCGTAGAACCTCAGTTTTCGGGGGCTTCTTGGCCAGCCAGGCCGCTCGTCAACAAACCCTACATAATTTGCGTGAACCAACCTGCAACGCGCCAGGTAAAACCAACTCCGAAAATGACGGCCCAAACAATCAATTATGGGGAATCGAAATTTGTATTTGGGTACTCCTGCACTAGGAATAGATCATCTGTAGGATGCCAGCCGCATCCTAAATTGTGGTGCGCGCGAAGCGCACTACATTTGCTTTTAGACCGGCCACACGCGCAACTGCTTTTTCGAGATCTCAGTTCAGAATAACCAAAGAAATTAGGTATAAATTCTATTGAAAAAAAAAACAAAAAAAAGTTTGTACTAATGTTCAAAAATGGTTTAGATTGGTTTCCTAAGCTTTGAGAAAAATATGAAAAACCGCAAGTCTTCCCGTTAATCTCCTTTTTCTCCAGACGGCGTTCACGATCTTGTTGGTACACTTAAAATTGAGCTAGGAAACTTATTTTTGGACAGGAGGCTGGAAATGGATGCAGGTCGCTCCTACTCCAATTCGAACTTGATGCCTTAACTTTGAAGGATACCCTCTATAAAACGTCGAAATTCACATCATTCGTGGCGTGAGTGGCGCGCGCGTCGCTTCGGCCTCCGTCTGCCCTACGCTCTCTCACTGTCTCCAACCTCCTCTCCGCACCAGCACGCGTAGGAACCATGTGAATTTCGCCGTTTTATAGCCTATACCTCAAAATCGTGGGTTTACATACTAAATTAGCCGTGGAGCACGAAAACTGCTTAGGCGTGCTACGGCTGCTGTGTGGGTGGGTCTCCAGCTAATATACTTCGGACCGAATTATATTATTCGAAAATTATTCGAACGATTTTTCGAATTTCGAATCATTCAAAATTCGAAATTCGAAAATTTTCGCTTTCGAATAATATTCGAAATTCAAATATTTCAAAAACCGGCTCTCGAATATTATTCGAATATTTTAAAAACAGGCTCTCGAATAATATTCGAAATTCGAATATTTCAAAAACCGGCTCTCGAATATTATTCGAAATTCAAATATTTCAAAACAGGCTCTCGAATAATATTCGAAATTCGAATGGATTTATTCAATTATTCGTCATTTCAAATAAATTGAGCAGACAACAATTCGTGGCTCAACCACATCCATTGAGAAATGGTCTTCTGAGGAGAGTACGGATTCGTATACATCTGTACGAGTCTAATTAGGGAGACCGTCATTAGCGTGGTTCGCGCCTTCGTTCACACCTATTTATCTGCGCTCGCACCTCCATCGTTGATGACGCCAGCAAAGCTCGTGCAGAAGAGTCCTGGCGCTCAACCAAGGCCCCAATATTGATTGTTCAAATAGCGGATTAAGTGTTAACCCACTCGAGATTTCATAAAGGAAGTTGAGAGATTGCTTTTTATCAGCTGCTGTAATTGCAAAGTGGCGCAATATATGGGCAGGCAGCGTAAAGGGAAAGCATTGAAGAAAAATACAGATTTGTAAATTGATGACAACAATGATTTGTAGAAAATAAAAATTCCATAATAGTGATTGAAATATGATATGTGACTGTAATGATGAAGTGCTTCAAAATGTAAACAAGCAGAAAAGTGTGCAAGGTAAAAAATGAACTTATAAAAACGCGTAGATGCAACGATCTCGACTACTTGTCGCACTTTTGATTTTGTGCAATGCACTAGTTGTTTGTTTTAACAATAGTGGCTGAAGACGAATAAAAATATTGTTTTTCTGTTAGCTTTTCTTTTCTTGGCGGGTGCTTGCTGATCCACTTCCTTATTTGTTCAGTCGTTGTGTATGACAAGTCGAATGTTATTTGGAAACCCCGAGAATCTGTCAAAAATTGCAATTCATCCGAAAATTTGAAAAAAAAATATTCGGTATTTCGAAAATTTGGATTTTCGAATATATTCGAAAATTCGAAAAATCTGGATTTCCGAATATATTCGAAAATTCGAAAAATTTCGTTTTCGAATAATATTCGAAATTCAAAAATTTTCGTTCTCGAATAATATTCGAAATTCGAAAATTTTTGTTTTCGAATAATATTCGAAATTCGAAAATTTTGACCACTTTGCCCAAGTATACCAGCTAACTACTCAGGCAATCGCGGGGATCGGTGGCCGGTTAAAACGCCCCTTTTCCAGTCAAATTGATCGGATCTGGCTGATCGGCGGAGGTTTCGGCATGACTCATAACTGCCGGAGCTTTCGTGGTAATGTCTCTTATGTGGCGGAGATTTCGGGTCGACGTATTGCAGTGTCTGCACTGTTTTTCTCTGATACTCTCTCGTGTAGAGCGCGTAAATGGCAGCCCACACTGTTTACGCTGCCCTTAAATGTGACGTGTTTGTGCTTGTCGTTGTTGGTATTGTTAGGGATATCGACGCTCTGGCGGGCGTCGGTGGCAGGTTGATTCGCCACTGCTGCATCTCGACCTGTCACCGACGCCCGCGACTGCAGGAGTGGTAGGTGGTGGTCGGTGGGAGGTGATCAGGCAAAACTTTCGGTGTAAACACGTGGGTGTGACGTCACTTTGAGTGGTCGGTGGGAGGTGATTAGGCAGAGCTCTCGATGTGAAAGGGTCAACTGTGACGTGGCATTGTAGGGTCGGTGGAAGGTTGAAACGTTGAGTTTTCGGCATGAATGGGGGAGTTTTCGGGCCTTGCACGCCCCTTTTTTCGTTTCGAGCGGCAGCACGCTACCTGTTCAACTCCTCTCAACCGGCCACCGACCCCCGCGAGTGTGTGAGTAACACTGGTAATTGGGGGTAAGTACCGAAACTGTCAGATTTCGTACTCATGACACGTCATCGATCGATAATCAAAATTATCGATTTTAGATCTCATTGCACAAAATGCTGCGAGGAGTGGTGATTGCAGATGGGTACGGGTCTCTTGACTTGGGAATTTCACTCATCAAACATTATCGATTAATTCCAATCAATAAATTTTTTTTTGCCTGTAACACAAACTACCGCAATGAGAGCTGACTGCTGATGGCTCTAAGTCCCTTGTTCGGGAAATTCTTCTCACCATGCCAAACCGAATATTCACGATCAACTATATCGATTTTTCACCAGTTGCGCAAAGTACGGCGATGAGGGGTAGTTTTTGGTTGTGGATAATGAATTTCAGGAATTGTACTCATACGACAATATAGTCTGTTAGATGTTTTATTATTCCGAGATGGAAATCCTGGAGCAAAGTTGAAGTCAGAAAGGGAACCTTCGGGAAAATTATGCGGAATTTCTGGAAATTTAGCTTCCTGGCAAAAGTAACGATTTGGCGATGCCATTTATAATTTGAAAAAGTCATCGATGAACTCGTAAAATAAGCTGTTTCGATGAAATTTCAGGCCTCTGATAACGGCGAGTTGCCGAAACGTAAGGCCAATAAAAACGATTCCACCATGCAAAACCTGGATTGGCATAGCAAAGAAAGAAACATATATTGGTGATGCCCAGGTTTGAAGAAAACCGGACATGGAGATTAGCAAAAAAAGTTTCAGGAATTGTACTCATACTACTTGTACTCATACTCACAATGAAGTGTACTGCAGAATTATAGCGCAAATGTACATCGATGGGGAAGATTATTTGTCAATACTTGCAATCTGCGACTTTTTGTCTCTACCTAAACTCGTTCTTTTTCTTCGTCGTTTCCGATAATCACTTGGTGATTCCTGTATTTTACAGGTTTGGTAGTTCATTCAGAAGTAGACATTTGTCACAAAGATCTATCATATAAGGTTCGGAAAGTGGTCTATCAAGAGCTGTTCTTGTTGTTGTCGCCCATCTTGCACCGTACACATTGATCCTGGATTCAATTTTCGGCACGTTGACGACAACATCGAAGCAAATGGCTGGGATCCCCTCCTCTGGAGAATCCCGGTATGGTTCGTTAATCAACCCTTTTTTTATATTTTCTCTTTTTTTGTTTTTTTTATTTTAGTTTTTTTCATTCTTGTATGATCAAGTGAACAACACTCTCAACTTCTCTCTTTACTCAGGTCAGCTCGCATACATGGGCTGCAAAAGACGGAAGTTACAAGCCTCGGACAACTCGTCCACCATGCTTCCCTAGCTCAATTTTTGAGGGACCATAACTCCGTTCCCAGGTCTTGTACGATTCCAGAGACAGCATTGCAATCAGAATGGGACCATTTTCGAAATAGGCGAAAAAACAGAGAAGGGATTTTTATCGTGAACACTGCCTTTAGTGTACTGAAGTGGCTGTTTACTTATATTCATATCCGGCATGATAATAGCAACCGCCCTTCGTATTCTCCGTAGGTAGCCAACCGACACCGTGCTATTTCTATTGTCCACTGTAGTAGAATGCTGTTTGTGATTTCGCGGACGCAGATTTTGATGAATTAAAGTAGAAAAGTTAGGCCAGTAGTAAACCCACCACCCAGTTAGGATCATCTGAGTGGGTGATAAGACGAGCCCGAAACGATTCAGACAGGGCTCAGCCGAGTTCGAAATCGTATCGAGCGATAGATTGCATTCAAGCGGTCGGTATCGCAAATCCATGATTATGGGAACATGATGATACCTGTGATGATAAGAACAACCGGCCATTATTCTTTACGTTGTTGTTCACGAATCGACCAACTGTATGCTCCGTTTCTCAATAAATGAAATGCTGTTTGTTTCGTGGAAGCTGATATTGATATTGATACATTGATATGCCGATATCTCTACAGAATTATTTAAGTTGCACCTTTGCTCCTTAAAACAGTCTCGAGCATACTCCAACCTGGTACGCTGTTTCTGCCTTCTCTAGCTAAGAAGTCAGTCAGATCTGACTGAGTGATCCAGCTTATATTGTTTTTTTCTGACTTTTTCTATTTAGCCTATGTCGCTACCCTACAACAAGTATGTCCGAAATAAGTGCGGCTCATCTGAATTCTTTTCAGATCATGGATTCAGACAGGCTTACCTGAATTTTTGGCCGGCTTTATTACGGGCCTAAGTACTCAGACAGTGAGTGAGGGCGGATCGCTGGCTTTTGGCGGGCGGATCGACACCCCCCCCGCCATCCTCCCGCCAGTAGCCAGCGATCCGCCCGCCACTAGCCAGCGATCCGCCCTCGATGCCACATGTGATTTATTCCGACCGCTCCCAACACGGTCTCCGCGTGCGGGAATACCCCCCCCCTAGCCGTGGAGACCATCCCCTCAGCTGCCAAAAATTATTCTCTGGCTTCTGAGTGATCCTTCTTCTTCTTCTTCTGCAGCCTCAAAGTGGTTTTTGTCATAGGTTGAGGAACTGGGCGGCCTTCACAGGATTCGTCCAAAGGTCCATTGTTGTTAAGGAGGTAGGTCTCTTCGGGCACATGAACAAGTGCGCCGTGTCGTGTCCGGGAGCACCACAGTCCGGGCATGCGTCTGGTCGGCTGCTGTCGATCTTGTTGACGTAAGACATGAGCAGAATAGAGTGACCACAGCGCAGCGATGCAAGAGCACATCTGGCTCGTCTGCCGAGTTGAGATTCGGACTCGCAAACCCGAGGCGGCACCGTTCCCAAGATAGGGTTCACAGCCGCCTTTGCTAGATATCCTCGAACAAACTGGGTGTGCTCCTCACGCAGAAGACGAAGCCTTTCCATTTTGGAGTCGGCCCATCTCTGTACATCAACTTTACGAGGAGCATCGGCGAACGGCGTCCTAATCGACCTCTCTCTTATGGGCTTCATGATTCTCTTTGACGGATGATTCGGCTGCCTCAGAACATTAATATACATCTGCTGTGACTGGAGTTCACAATGCTCCTTGACCGGCAATATGCAGGCCTCCGCGTGAAGATGCTCCACCGGGGAGCTCCTTGCACAACCGGTAGCAATTCCAAGCGCAGCATTCTGTACACGCTGCAGCTTATTCCAGGAGCTGTCAGACACCAGGTGCTGCCACACTGGTGCCGCATATTCCAGAGCCGGCTGAAGTATTGCTCTGTAGGTTCTCAATATAGTCTCGTCGATCTTGTTGACGTAAGACATGAGCTTCAAATTACCTTCGAAGGAGTGATCCTTCGAAGGTAATTTGAAGCCACCTTCCACGATCGGCCTCGAAATGCCGAGTGAGCATTCAGTGCAATGCAGCGCCTTTTATACCCTTCGGCTTGTTTACTCTGAGCATGATACTGATACCAGAAAACCCTGTGTAATGCTGAACATTGCCTTTTGCGCCCATCTACCGCGCGCGACGGACTTGCCGAGTTGCGACGGGAGAACTGCAGTACACCCACGGTGGGGGCATCGCGGCAGTAGCGGCTGTCACTAGAATTATGAATATATTCGTTAACAACGTGCCGTCTTCGGACACGTTACATGCGCCAGCCGTGGAGCGTATTCAGCAGCGTATTCAGCGCACATGAGAAAACCTAAACAGGCAGCAGCGACTGCTTATCCACACGTATTCCATCACACTGTTTTGCCAGTAGAGGTGTTCTACGAGTTTTATAATGTTTCAACGTACCAACTTCATGCGTATTCAGCTTGATAAACGAAATGGATAAACGGTCGCTGCTGCCTGTTTAGGAGGCCCCCTGGCACACGACGCTCCAGAGACTTGACGCTTGCCGCTGGTCGTTGGCTACAAACGGAGCCTTACCAATCAAATGTGCGCTTTGCGCGCACCGTAATTTGAATGCTTCCCTCCTTGCATGTGTACTGGTACACAAGGTGCACACCCACGCCGCTTCGCGGCGTACTTGTAGGCGTGTGTGACTGATAGTCTCATAGATTAATAGAAACATTACCAAATGGGAACTTAGTGGTTATCGTTCCTCGAAATTCAGTTCAGTCCCATACACTTCCCCAGGCGCTTCGAGCACCCCAGTTGGGTCCCGCACATTCTTCTCGGCGCTTGGCGCACCACCAGTTGGGTCCCACACACACTCCCCGGCGCTTGGCGCACTTATATTTGGGTCCAGTAAATTTTCCTGGGCGCATAGCGGTACCTCCAAACGGGTCCCACACACCTGCCACGGCGCTTGACGTACACTCAGTTGATTCCAGAATGCTTTCATTGGCGCTTGGCGCACTCCCATTTGGGTCCCGCACACTCTGCGTCAACGGTCACCAGTCAACTCTCAGCCGTTTTTTATATGTATGATATTGTGTGACGGATGGCTTGTTGTATTTTTCTTGCTGATGAGATGGTTCAATACAGAGAATCCACGTCTTTCATTTCCAATCCTTTCCACTCTAGGTGTGAAATCATTTTGAAATTGTTGAATAACCTTTGTTGATCCGGTTGTTAATATGAGCATTAAGAATTATGTTCAACTGTTGTTATTGTTCAATGTATACTATGAAGTCTTTAAATTACGTTGCCTTCTCGTGCTGAAATAAATTGTGTTGTGCTTTGCGTTCGTTTTTACCATTCAAGGTGCATTCGCTGACCCTATAGGGTTAGTTTGTATTGTTGACCTTGGATAGGGATTGAACATGAGCAAGAGAAAAGATAATGGCGAATCTTGCATGTCTAGACCTTGTCTAGGCGCGCACTGTTGATATACGACCCGAGATCGATCTATTACTGCCCAGGTCAAGTCAGCTAAGGAAAGTTCTGAAGAAGCGGCCCTTCCCGTGCTTCTTTGGCGCGCGCAACATATACAAATCACGTAAGCGGCGCAATATCTGTATTGCCGTATTCCAGAGAATAGGATCCCTTAAGTGTTTCAATTTTTTTCCCAGCTATTTCTTTTTTTCGCTAATTTTATGATTCTGTTGCATCATTTTTGCTGGGAATCTTAGCACTACTCGCTTATGTTGAAAATACTCGTTTTTCGTAGCAGCTAGGGTTGCAGAAAATGGACAACAATTCTGAGTGCGCGGTACGATAAGAAAAAACAATTCCACGAAGTTTCTCAAAGTGTACTGCATCATTTACCTATACCAATAACATTTCTACCAAAGATAATGCTAAAGAAACATGAAAAATGTACAAAGAAGAAATGGGTTGGTGACAAAAATAAACAAATACTATTTTCTAGATTGCGCTAAGGCAGATGCTGCGTCGCGTACGTTATTTTCTTCTTTTCCCAGACAATCGCTCCTTCACACTTTCCAGATCAATGAAGCCAATGAAGAGTTCAATCGAACAAGCGTTTCCTCCGCGCCAGAGATGCGGAGGGAGCGCTTGTTTGGTTGAACTATTCATTGGCTCCCTTGATCTGGAGAGTAGAAGGGGGCGATTGTCTGGGCAAGGAAGGATTCGGGGGGCGATTATGGGGCGAAACTAGCATAGCATAAGGATGGCGAGAGGGACGGCGCGTTAATCGCCCTTCTCAATCCATACTGTGCTCCACAATAGAACACAATCGCCCCACAAAATACACTTGGAGCGCACTTGTTGTTGGGCTCCAAGTCTCTATGTGGTGGGCTACACGCGAACTTTTGCCAGAGAATATCTTTAAAAAATGATTTGGCGTAAAGAAGCCTGGAGAAATAAAAAAGCTAGGAAATGATGTGAATTAACCAGAAATAAATTTAGTGTTCGACCATTTCACAAGCTTCTCCGTTAAACTTATCAAAACGAAATCAAGCGCGCAACGGAAACATTTAGCCATTTTCGAAAACTGTAATAAGGGAACCAGGATAGGTCAAGCTAGGTAAGCGCGACACTCCATTCCATATCGCGCTCGATTTCGCTTTGACAAGTTTAACGAAGAAGCGTGTGAAATGGTCGACCACCAAATTTATTTTTGGTTATTTCACTTCATTTCCTAGCTTTTTTCTATTACTCCACGCTACTCTACGCCAAATCATTTTTTTTAGATATTTCAAGATATTTTGGAAACTTTTTTTTACTTATAAATGGCATTGCCAAATCGTTACTTTTGCCAGCAAGCTAAATTTCCAGAATCATTATTGTGACTGGACGAATACGGAAATGTGCCCGATTTTTGCTCTCAAAGTCACCAGCAAAAGACACAAATCGATAAAACAGCTAGTGATCATGCATCTATTATCATACACAGCCCTCACCTCACGTGAAGATTTCCATACAGCAATGCAAGACGAAGACAGACGCGCGACTACATGCCAATAATTTCAAGGACGGACAACTCTTCGATTGAGAGTGGTTCACGATGTGTCGCCTTCCAGCACCGGTTATCGTGCACCTGTGCGATCAACACATTGATTAGATAACGTCATGTTTTCGACCACTGAATGATTATTAACTCCCTTCGCCTCCTCTCCCCGCGCATAGAAGACTCGTAGCACTCTACATTCTGTACACACTGCTCAGCAATGGACACACTTTGTTCTCCATGTTAACCATAGTTTGCATTCCAAATCTAGCTTTCACAACGATTTATTTGTATATCACTGCCGCAAAAGTTTACCGCGACTTTATATCTAGGTATACACCTTTCAGCGTTGGTGATTTGAACATGTGATTTCGAAATTGCAAGTTATTCTCTATCTAACGCTTTTTTATCTTGGTCAGGCAGCCATCAGAAGTGGTCGATCAACTGAGGGCTATTGCGAAACAGACGAAAAATCTTGGCGGATCAAGCCGATTACAAAAATTTCCTAAGTTTTGGCCCCGATTTTGTCATATCTTAACCACCGTTTGAGCTGGCTTCCAACTTCCTAGTGGGTTCAGAGCTTTAGCCGCTGATCCCTGGAGAAGAACGGTGTGTGAATGAAGACACACCGCTCTGCACTCCTTTTTGTTGGGGAGTGACCGGTTTCAGCCATAGCAATTCCTAGGATGGAGATGGAAGGATGGTAGAAACAACAGAGATGGTGGATACGAAGAATGATAGAGAAGAAGACAGTATAAATACTCCCCCTATCACTCCAATAAACACTTCACCTCCTTTCGTCTACTTGTGCTGACTCGTCTTAACTGGCGATCAGACAGTTCGAAGCCACGCAAAGAAGCAGAAGACGTCCAGCCGAGCCGAGATGGACAAGATGGAGATCACCATTGGAGCCCTCAAAGCCAAGGAGATCAAGGATGGTAACGAAGGAGCCAGGACGCCGTTGCCAGCGGAGTACAGCAGTCAGGAGGTGTACAGGGGACAGACCCCAGGGCCCTACGTCCCAGGCACATCCTGGCGCACCTGGTAGCGACTCTTCACCAACTTCCTGCGCCTGCGCAGGGTGACGGAGGACCGAGAGAAGCTGCTCGTGTTCCTCCAAGAAGTGGGTAACTCAAACTACGAGTTACTGGAATCGTTGTTGCAGGGCAGGGAGTTGGAAACGGTGGAGCTGGACAAACTGCGTGGAGCAATGGAGAAACACTTCCAACCAGGGAAGTTGGTACTGGCCGAGCAGATCAAGAATCACCGGGACGCCATGGTTACAATGGTGTTCATCGGTGGTCTTCAGGGACTTGAGACAAGAAAACGCCTGCTCGAGAGAGAAGATCTTACCTCGAAGAGGCGCTCGAGCAGGCAGGGGCACTAGAACGTGTGTGTGTGTCAATATTTGGCCCAAAGTTGGGTCTCCCAGTAATTGCAGCAAAGAGACTGCACAGATGGGATCTGAGACTAATGGTATACTCTTTTGATATTGAGTACCGCAAAACAGAGAAGTTTGGTAATGCAGACGGGTTATCACGATTGCCGGACCCCGAGAACTGACAAGTGCCGAGATAATTGTACATGAAGTACAAGTTAAGCGGCTGGCGGAGGAAACGTTCACAAATCTACCGATGTCAGCTGAAGAAGTCGGTAAAGCTACAGTGGAAGACGCAACACTCCGGAAAGTTGCCGAGTATATTAAGAATGGATGGCCTGAAAAGGTTAAAGAGAGCAATATAATGCCATACGCGCAGGGAAAAACGCTGCTATCCTCACACCATGGATGCATAATGTGGGCGAATAGGATAATAGTCCCACAGAATTTCAGGAAGAAGGTGTTAGGTATGCTGCACAATAGCCACTATGGACGCAACAGGATGTTGAGCATAGCGAGAACCAAGATTTGGTTCCCAGGCATGGACAAAGCGGTAGAAAGGGTGGCAGAAAGTTGTTAGATATGCGCAGCACTAGGGAAGAATCCCAAACGGACACCTTCGCACCCGCGGCAAGAACCGGAGAATGTGTGGCAAAGACTCCACATAGATTTCTGTGACACAACATATGGAGCAAATGGCTAGTGATTGTAGATGCGAAGTCGACATGGCCTGAGGTGATGAAGATGGGCTCGACACGGCGGAAGCTGCCGAGATGTCGTACGTTCACGCCGTGGCAGTGTGGAGGGAAGAAGATCACCTCTATGCAAACCGACGTCACCCCCTCCACGAAGAGGGTTTTTGTCATGGGAGAGGTGCTGGCCGGCCGCGTCTCTCCTTCGGATTCTCCTGCTAAGGGCCGGCGTGGAAAGGAATCCTGGACCCGCTCAGAAGAAGAAGTACCTATGTGCCACATGCGACAGAAATGTCAACTGGAATGGGACCAGCGTCCAATGCTTTGGATGCCAAAGGTGGGTGCACTTCTCTTGTTCGGGTCTCAGTTCTGTGAAGCATCATAACTCTTCTTTTCGCTGTGTTATATGCTCTTCACCTACCAACTCTGATTCCTCTTCCTCATATCGCCCCTTTTCCATTGTACATATCAATCTCAATGGCCTTCGTACCAAACTTTCTGAGCTCTCTCTCTTCGCACGGACTTACCATCCAGACGTGATCATGGTTCAAGAAACCAAGCTCTCTCCATCCCCTACCCGTCCTCATCCTAACATCCCGGGCTATACTGCCTTCCATGCTCCAAGGTCAGCTCTTGGCGGAGGAGTTTCAACCTTTGTTTTATCTTCTCTTCCCTCCCACCTCATACCCAACACCCCAAAGGATGGTACTCTCGAGTACCTTCCAATCCATCTCCCTCTTAAAACACCTCTTTCTCTCTTCAACATATATATTCCCCCTACTACCTCATGCCCCTCTTTTTACAATCCTATTCCACTTCTCAAGCAGCTTTACGAGTGCTTCCTCTCATCCTCAGTTGTCTTCGCGGGCAACGCTCACACCTTTTGCTCGTCACTCGATTCTGACGCTAGAGAAAATGACGTCGAAGAATGGGCAGAGGAGTGTGACTTGGTCATCTTAAACGATGATCAGCCCACTCGTCTCCCTACCAACGGCCGATCTTCCAGCCCAGACATTTCTCTTGTCTCGTCCAACCTCTCTAACTCTTGCTCATGGTCCACCACAACCACTTTGCCGAGTGACCATGTCCCCGTCTTTATCCATATCGATCTCTCCAACTCTCTCGCTCCCTATTCTGGTGTTCGTCAACATTCTTATCTTAATTTAGGCCGAGCAGACTGGAGCCTGTTCAGTGAAGTTGCGCTTCGCCTGTCGGCAAATTACCCCTGGAATGGCGACGTGCACCAGAAAGAATGCCATTTATATGACGCGATCCGCAGAGCCATGAAAGCGGCTATTCCTGTCGGCCGCGTTAAGACGTTCTATCCAAATGTCACAAGGGAGATCCTCGATAAGATCAGGACAAGAGATGCCAGGAGAGCGGTCAACCATCTGGACCCCGTCGTTGCTGAACTTGACGATGAGATCAAAAAGGATCTAGACAGGCACAAGAAAGAAGAGTGGGAAAAGTTCGCTGGGCAGTTGGACTTCAAGACGGACAGTGCAGCTACTTGGAAGGTATTACGGAAGCTCTCGGGTAAGAGCTTGCCTGCCACCGTCTCCACAATCGAATCAGAAAACGGTGTATTCAAATCAGGAAAAGAAGCCGCTTATGCTCTCGGGAGAGGTTTTTTCATCACCAGTGCAAAGCGTGGTCCGCAGAATAGATGGCTGTACGAGAGCTGTGCCGCCTCCCGCTTATGAGCACGGCCGAAGCGTTCACTACGACGCAAGTTGAGAAAGTTATAAAGGATATGCGGAATTCAAAAGCGGTCGGTCCAGACGGGATATGTCCTGCTGTCTTGAAGAAGATACCGAATGAAATCCTTCCGCTTCTCACTGATTTGATCAATACCTCGTTCAGATCGTGCACCATCCAACAGAACTGGAAGACAGCTAACGTTGTGCCGCTGCCCAAGCCGAGGAAACCTCAGGCTTCAGTCAAGGGACACAGACCTATTAGCTTGCTGTCCACGTTCGCGAAGGTAGCCGAAAAACTGATCGTAAAGGACTTGGTAGAGCACAATGAGAAGCGAGTGATTCAGCATGGATTCAGAAAGCTGCATTCCACCACGACAGCTCTGCTGGAAATTACAAGCTTTGCCATCGATGGGTTCAATGCCCAGAAGCTACAGAGAACTGTGGCTGCTGCCTTAGATCTCACCAAGGCATTCGACACAGTAAACCATGGAGTTCTGTCAAGCAACTTACTCGAATCATCAATACCGCCGTGGCAGAAACGCTGGATATCGGCATTCATCAAGGGCAGACGAGCAAGAGTTATGTTCCAGAACCATGTCTCCAATAGTATTCCTATTGCAGCTGGAGTTCCGCAGGGCGGCGTTTTATCGCCTGCCCTCTTCAGTCTGTACCTCGAAGACATGCCCGCTCCCCCCCCCCAGGATATCAAGGTTGTCGCCTATGCCGATGATATGACAATAATGTGTCGGGATCGGGATATACATGTGGCCGCCTCCAAGATCAATGAGAACCTGGTCACACTGAAAAGCTTTTTCGACCGCAAAATGCTAAAGATCTCTGCATCCAAATCGTCGGTATCCGTACTCACAACGGATCCTTCGGAGCACAGCACTCACCCGCATGTCGAGTGGGACGGAGATCGATTACCTGCTGCTCGCTTTCCCAAACTGCTCGGTCTGGTGCTCGATCCATCGCTCAGGTTTCATAAGAACACCGAGCAGAAGCAGGCCGTCGTCAAAGCGAAGCTCAATGTGCTCAGAGCCCTGGGCGGTACATCATGGGGCAGTAGCAAAGAAACCACTATTATGACGTATAAAGCGATTCTCCAGCCTGCACTAGAATACGGCGCACCAGTTTGGCAGCATCAAGTTTCGGAATCCTCTTGGACCAAGATGCAGCGTATACAGAATGCCGCACTTCGTATAGCTACCGGATGTGCAAGAAGTTCCCCAGTCGAGCACTTGCATGCGGAGACACGATTATTACCAGTAAAAGAACACTGTCAGCTCCAGGCCCAACAATTTTTCATCAACATTGTCAAACAACCGAATCACCCCTCTTGGAGAGTGATAAACCCCGTCAGAGAAAGAAAGATCAGAAAGCCATCCGCCGATGCTCCAAGCAAAGTCAATCTGCAAAGATGGCACGATTCACAGCAAGAACGACTCCGTCTGTTGCGCGAGGAGCACACACAGTTCGTACGGTGTCATCTGGAAAAGGCGGCGGTAAATCCCATCCTGGGAGTGGTACCGCCCCGGGTCTGCACATCCGAGTCTCAACTCGGAAGGAGGGCCAGATGCACCCTGGCATCGCTGCGCTGTGGTCACTCTACTATGCTTATGGCATATGTTAGCAAGATTGACAGCACCAAATCGGACGTTTGCCCAGACTGTGGATGCCACGGCCACGATACGGCACATTTGTTTGATTGTCCGGAGAGACCAACCACGCTGACCACAATGGACCTATGGACGAATCCATTATTGGTCGCCCAGTTCCTCAACCTATGACAGTACCCTCGACGTGGCTGCAAAGAAGAAGAAGAAGACACGGCGGAAAGAACAGCCGTAAAACTGAAGGAGGTTTTCAGTAGACATGGACTGCCGGAGCAGTTGGTTTCGGATAATGGCCCACCTTTTACCTCTAAGGAATTTAGAGGATATTGCGAGCATAGAGGTATCGAGCAGGTATTCACACCGCCGTACCAGCCGAACTCTGATGGAGAAGCCAAAAGATTTGTGCAAACGTCTAAATATGCATTATATTAGGGTCTCAGAGCAGGGAAGTCAGAGAAGTAGAGGTATCTGACTTGCTTTTCGAATACCGAATCACGCCCCATACAGCGACGGGAAAGAGCCCCGCAGAAATGCTTGTAGAACGGAAGTTAAGAACAACCTTCGACATCGTGCGATCTGGTGTGGTGGCTCAATCTAACAAATACACCCAGGAAATGAAAATTTGGTATGACAAAGGGAAGCGTGCACGAGGATTCGCGTTAGGACAAGAATTGTATATCAGAAATTACACTAATACCGGAGATAAATGGATCCCTGGGATAGTAACGAAGAAACTCGGAGAGTGCATTTATGAAATAAACTACGGCACGGGACACAGGAAAGTTCATCTTGACCAGATGAAGAAAAGAGCTACCATCCAGCATCTCGGAAACACCTGAACTACGTCGATCGCGACGGAAGCGGAAGGAGACAGATAGATTGAAAGAATTCAGAGAACAGAAGCGTCGGCGCGTTAATCACTCCAACAGGCTAGGTAATAGCAATGGACGGCTGAGTGAAAGCATACCAATTTGCAGTTCATCACGATTATGCCAGGTAAACACGCACAAGAAAATGCCGGCGGTTAACAGAGAGTAACAGCGCAGACCGGTGCTCAGAGTACCAAAGAGTACAATGATAAATGTACAGTGTCGTGCTATGATGTTTAGAGTAGGCGGAGGAGGTAGGTCAAAAAGGCTGAACCTTCGCCTTCGAGTGAGAATGTGTATTACGCCGATCTGAGAGATGTAGGTGACACGCACTGAACTCTCGGCAGGGTAAGGAGAGATGTAGGGGTTAGACAGCGAACCCTCAGTAGGAATTTCAGGGAGAGACGTAGGTGAATTTCACCGAACTCTCATTAGAGGTCTAGTGACCAACGTGGTCACTAGGGGGAGGTGTTGGGTGGTGACCGGTTTAAGCCATAGCAATTCCTATAACGGGATGGACGAATGGTAGAAACAACAGAGATGGTGGATAAGAAGAATGATAGAGAAGAAGACGGTACACTCTGCCAATTTGAGACTTGCTCAGGTACTCAGGACGACGGCCGGCGAACCTTTCCCAGCTGGCCCGCGGTCTCCGTCCCCCGGCCGCCCGCTTTTGATTCGCCGGCCAGCCGTATGTCGACGGCCCGCCGACCTTTACCAGATGGCCCGCGATCATTATTCGTATTATTGTTTACCTCAAGCATGTCACCTCGGCCCCACGACGGAGAAACGCCCCGCCTCGGTCTGCCGCAGCCTGCGGTGAGGAATTACCCTCCCCGCGGATCACGGCGAAAACCGCCCCCCCCCCCCCAGCCGTGGAGATACCCCTATCCCCTCAGCGGTCAAAAATATGCTGGCCTCCGGAGAGTGACTCAAAGTCACCTTCCAGGGTCGGCATTGGAATGCCGACTGAGGACTCTAGTGAGATGAGGCGCTTTTTATACCGGCTGTGCACATGATGACCACGTTACGACGTGATCTGTCACGATCATTATCAATTGTCTTTCCAACCATCCGAATTGAAGATGGCGTGGCGTGTTTTGACTAAACGAAAATTACCGTGCGGTACCGATTGCCACGAGCCACGAAACTTTCATCTGAGAGTTTGAGTCGGTCGGTCTGATATAGAAATGCAACAGATGGGCATCATTTCATGCCCTTGTGGCAATCGGTACCGCACGGTATTTGGAGTTTACTCGTGTTTTGTGGCTCGCGGGCGAGCCAATATTTGCGCTGCGTGTGCGTCGCATGCAGCATCGTTCGCCGCTGGCCGGCACCCTCGAAATGTGGGGCGCCGGCCGTCGTTTTCGGCATAGAGGTTCGCCGGCCGTCGCCCGGAGTGGTGCCTCAGCAAAAAAGACTTGATGCTCATGTACAAGTCGGCATGAAGTCTTGAATTGCCGCGTTAAATTCACTGTATGGGTGAATTTGCCGCTAGGATAGGCGAGAATGCGGTGAATATCCCTTGAAAATGGTGCGAACTGGCAGCGAGAGAGGGTCCAATTTACCCCGAAAATGAGGTGAAATTACCTCAAAAAATGGGTGAGTTTACCTCGAAAATTTCACGAATTTGAAGGTCCACAGCGCAAGAAGCCCCGCCTTGTCCGCAACATGGGCGTAATCTTCACCGAAGTCTGCGGTGAGGAGCCACCCTCTATGGACCGCGGCGTAACTCCCCCCCCCCCGCCGTGAGGATACCCACTGTACCCTCCCAGCAGCCAAAATTATGCTGGCCTCCGGAGAGTGACCCGAAGTCACCACTCAGGGCCGGCATCAGAATGCCGAATGAGGACTTTAATGAGATGAGGCGGCTTTTATACCGGCTGTGCTCATGGCAAACACATCTAGACGTGATCAATAGTTTTATCATGTTTTCGCTGAGATGTTTTCACTTGTTTAGAAATTTCTGTCATGTCAGCGACGGCGGTAATTTCACCCTCTGCGCTGACTGATATCCAGCCGCTCAACAACTGATGTGCATTAACATGTTAGCGCCGGCGGTAGTTTCCCTATGTGCGCTGACTGATATCCGACCGCTCAGCAATTTCACCCTTTGCGCGGATAAGCTTTGATGACGGCCCTAAAGTTGAATTTGATGCCTAATGATAACAAAGCGTGATAAAGGCCGCTTTCCCCAAAGCATCAAGTCTCGAATTGGCAGAGTAAATCCCCCCCCCCCCATCACTCCAATAAACACTTCACCTCCTTTCGTGTACTTGTGCAGACTCGTCTTAACTCTTTTATATCCTACCCCTTATCAATCAGGTATCATCAATTTTGTTTACAGTGAGTCGCCGGGATTTTCTGTCTGCTTCGCAATAAGCTCAACTGAGTCCCACCAGGTCGATACGCACCAAAATAGTGACAGACGGGTGCAGAAACACCAAACCACTCAGTCCAACTGCGACCGTCTGCTGCCAACCGCAATCCTCCCAGTCGATACAGGTGTTTCACGCACGTACACGGGCAGGTCCACCGAGGTCGCTTTTTCTGCCCAGTACTCAGTCGGACTCAGCAGGTTTTTCGACCCGACCAAGTGTGACGGGGTCCTCAGGTCTTGCTGATTTTCGAAACATATGATAAAATTCAAAAGAAGGCTTCAATACTGAGCATCTCTAAGCTCTCCTGTTTGCCTTGATGTAAACCATAGAAACCATGAAGGTTGATGGCAGGGTTGAGCAGGCCGTTGCGCCAATTTTCGGCAGAACTGCGACCCCCTCCCGCTGAAGTGAAATTTTCAAGAATTTCCAAAACTTTAACGATCCCCCTCCCAAGATAAAAGAAGCTTTTTGAGAGTGATTGTGGTGAAATTCGGTCAAACCGTACGAACTTCCCTATTATTTTACGAACCCCGTTGAGTCGAGTCACAACCCTGCTCAATCCTGGTTAATGGGATATTGGAGCCAGATTGGAACAAGATGATAGCGTTGGCGGAAAATCTCGACGAGTGGTAGTTAATGATTTTAGCCAATTTGCCACTTTAGCCTTTCCCAATCAGTTTCTAATACGGAAGCCGTGTGCTATAGCAGCGGAGAGGGGGCTCTATGGTATCGCATATGGCCACGCCGGTTTTTATGCGTCGCAACGACCTTCCTCCCACCGTCGGCCGACGGGCGAAGGTCTCTCAACCCCTACGACGTTGCGAATTGGTCGACAGAGATAATAACCCCGCCCCGTACTCTCCTCTCCCCTGTACCAAATTCGCAGCAAATACGTCCCTCGAGATTTTCCTCAAACTCCATCATCTAACACTTTCAAAGTACTCGAAAATCCCATCAACCTTGGCGACTTCGATAGGTTATATCAGGCGCTGAAAGGTACTCAGTGCTCAAGCATACCACCAAGCTTTTGCATATATTTCAAAAAACAGCAGGCTCTCGCCTACGTAAAAAAATAACTTGTGCTTTCGAACGGTGAGAATTGATCAAAATACCAACGCTGAAAGTTGTAAAAAAACCGTCAATGTCAAGTGGTAGGAAACTTTCGGGACAATCTAATAGAATTTTCTCATTTTCAGTAAAATTCCAACAGAATGTCAGCGGGAGTAACATCAGTTTTCGCAGTGGCTCTAACGGCCCATGCTTTTTATCACTATCAGGTGATCCGTTTTTACTGTTCTGAAAGAAGCATACAAGGCCCACAACAAAAAAAAAACACCAATTGCCCATAAAAAGCAGCGAATTCCAGAATGATATGTACTGGTGGATCTACGTCCCTGCTTACCTGTTGGCCAGCATTGTCTGTTTCGTCCCATTACCGTCTCACACTTTATGGCGAACTGTGTCTTCGCTTGTTCTTGTGGGAGGAAGTATTCTGACGCTCTTTCTCGCCTGGACATTCTACAGTCTTGAAGGTGCAGTCGGACTCGATCTGCGAGAGGCCAAAAGTCTATTGCCGGTTCGTTTGAAATAGCTTTTTAATTTTCACCAAGCACCACCACTTCAGGTTTCAAACTCATCCCTGTCCGCGTTGTATCTAGGTTGTCGGAAAGCTGTGTACCACTCCAAAACTTTCACCCTTCTCTACTCTAGCTCTCTCTTCAACTTGGTTGTATGACGAAGTACTACGTCTCCCGTCTCCTGCACTTCATAAATTCTGAAAACACAAAAGACCCAGACAGTTTTTTTCAGTATTTAAACAATGAAGGGCTCATCATAGGGAAGACCTTTAGAAAAATCTAGCGGGTCAAAACAGGTTGAATATCCAAAACCACATTTTAGAGGGATCATACTGGTCCTTAGCACATCTGAATTTGAAATCTAAGACACCAATAATAGCCTTCTAGACCCCCTGATCCACTGGCAACGCCGAACCAAAGAAAACGTGTTGTTCAAAGCTACGTTCAAAATGTCCCCAAATTCCGCCTGTGCCTACTCACGCTAGTTTGTTTATACTGAGGCGCCACAAAACGTCACATTTGATTGCTTGTACAAATTTGATGATTTCACTTTGGAGGCGGCGACCAGTGCATTGTAATTGAAACTGCACAACACTTTACACGCTCAGAAAGCCGCCCTCTATAGCTGAATTCCCAAAACTTGGAATTTCGAAAATTCGCGGACCAGTTCTCCGGCAACGGGCTTTCCTGGTACAACCTTTCAGGCTCTACTTCATATACTAGTTATGTACAATATGTTTTCCCTCCAATGTGAAATGGCTAAAAAAACCAAGAAATCAAATTTCTGACGTCCCAACGCACAAAATAAACGGGCGTAATCCAGCTTAGGCAGAATTCCTTGAGGTCAGATTTTTGGACGCAGCACTCAGTATAGCATGGTTCTCTAGCTCATTGATATCAATCTATAGGTGATCTGGCGAAAAAAGACCTTTTGATTTCAAGTGCATGTGAATCGGCAGCGTTGAATTTAATGCCACCCAGGTAGTCACCCCAAAGGTCGCCTCTGAAGCAGCCGAGAGAAGCATTAGATTCGCTTATGATATGCAATACTCAACGACGTTGTCAAGGAAAATCACGCGATATTGGGGATTTCATACCATTTCACCCAGGCGAAATTGACTGTTTTTTTAGGTTGCCTTTGGAGTGGCGCTCACTGGAAGTTCAAGACTAACGTTGGATTCGAAATCCAGCCTGTTCAAGTATCCAAGGAATTTCATTCTAGCGGCAATTGTAACCTCTGCAATTATCACCACCGTCTATTCAGCGAAGTATTACATATAATAAAAGATGGCTAATTAGTATTTCCATGGAAAAGAGGAAGAATAATAGTTCAAGTGTTTAATCAGCACAGAAAAATTGTAGCGAATAGCGCGAATATTCAGAACAAGCTCTGGTCAAGGAGGAAAGATTTTATATCAACGTGTTCAGCTGAAGACAATTGCAGGACTTCTCCCAAACTGATGCAGAAACAACCACGCGAAGATTTTCAAACCACATACCTCTCTTATTCTTGCGAACTAATAGCAAACAGAAAAGATTTGCGGGGAAAACAACAAACAATGGCTCACCAAGCAACCGGAAACAAAAATCACGATAAAAGCAAAACAAAATCCTAACAACAATTTTGAGTTAGTAATCGTATTTGAACTCAAGGTAGTCGTCATCAAATTCCTGCACACGCACATAACCATCCTCACCACCTGTGGCGATGATGTTTCCAGATGGATGCCACGCCATAGTATTGATGGGACCGAAATGACCCTGAAAATTAGATTGTGTATGCTACAAGAGATAAAACTTTTTGAAAAGTTGTATTCAAATGCTATAACCGGTCTTCTGCAAGCTAGAAATACAGAGTGACACATCTAGAAAAACTCGCGACTGACTTTGAATCGAGCGAACTCTTCCTCAAACACCATATGGTACAGCTTAGCCTCAAAATGACCGGCAGATACCGATGTCTGCGTGACTTGCATGGCGTCTTCTCCTCCTCCAAGACAGATATGATCGCGTATTGGTGAAATGCAAGCAGAATTCACTGGGCGCTCGGATCTGCAACTTGATGAACAAGAAGTGAACGAAAAAAGCCTCAACACATTGACGAGAAGCCATTCTTTCTGTCTCATGGGAAAACATTTTGCCTCGTAGGAAAATTGCTAATTTTCATATAAATGAGTAATTATGATTGGAAAATATCTGAAAATGCAAGAAACGAGGAAGTAGACCATGAGCCAATCATCAGCAATGTTCCAAATTTCTCGAACAAATCTTGGAACTCCAAGAAATTTTGAGTCCGGGGTAAAAAGGTGAGATCTCCTAGCTGATCGAATCACATAATGAAGAGTCCAAAAAAGCAAAACTTTTCCCTCTGCGAGGTTTTCGCGCTTTTTAACTGGAGATCGCACTTCGAATTGTGTCAACTTTGGCGACGTGTTATAGACCATTTGAAAGGAAATTATTTTCGCCACAATCAATTATATCGATTTTCGGATCGCAAAAAAGTAGGGGTGGGAAACAAAATCACTCAATTGCCCTGAAAATCTATGAAAGTGGGTCTGATCTAAAAACCTAATTACACTATCTTGTACAGCGAAAAATCTCCTCTCAAAAAATGTATGACAAGTCGCCAGCATCTCAAAGCTTCTTTTGCCAACTTCTACTGCACGTACCGGTACTGTTTCAGATTATCCAGAGTGTAAACGTCAAGTAGGGCAGCAGTTTTGTCCTTTGACGAGGAAATTACAAACGCACCATCCGGTGATAATTGTAAGTCGGTGATGGCGTACTGAATTGAGAATATGAAAACTACAATACCTTATGCCAAAGAAAAGGTAAATTAGACTCGCCCTGTGGACCTTATTATTAGCAAGAGCTGGCTCTTCGTTATTTCTCAAATCATACTGTAGAATGTGTCCATTTTCAGAGCCCACGGTAATCTAAAAAATTTCACGCAGAATTGCTACGAATGAATTCCCACTTATCTTAGCTTCGAAAAAAGAAATACCACAGGTTTGAGCTTTTAGAAACGCCAAACATCTAGCTTTTGTAGAATGAGAAAGGGATTTGGGGGAACCACAAAAAAATCTCATCGAGTTGAGGGCTTCCAAGGAACTCGTTTTGGTCAGAACGACCACTTCAAATGAAATTACTTTTCTAGAACTATTTTTAAACTTGGGATGCAAATATGCCCTTCTTAGCTGCCTAGAATAGCTCTGGAAGAAGTTATAGGTGTACTTCTACGCTACACAGCAAGGTAACGAAAGGTACCTATCAGGCAATTTTTGGACTGCTCTAAAAAAAATTACGAATTCCTTTCAGAACTTATGAGTAAGGGTGCTGAACACGCGTTTGGAATTCGTTTGTAGATATTCTCAAATCTACTGTAGATTACGGGAGTAAGTTGTCATTTAGCAGCGAAACCTATCTTAATACTTCGAAAACCGACGAATTAACGTCAAATTTGGGCTCACCACCCCGATACCGGGTAGAGAGAAGTTTTGAGGCAACTCTGAGACTTTAACCGAACTACCGTAACCTGCAGAAAATCGACAAGCCGATCTCAGGTTCGTGTTCTGCACTCCAAATCACCCCCAGAATTATTGAAACACCATTGGAAGCTTTGAACAAACAATGTTGAAGACCTTCAAAATCGACAAGCGGGCCTTATGCTGTAGATCAGCATCCCCAAATAACACTTTTGGAGTAGTTTTAAGGCAGATCTGCCAAAAGTTCCCGGAACCTCTCGATTGATATAAGGAAATACTCAAGCAGTAACGGCACAAAGAGAAAACTATAGCAAATTTGCTCAAAGCTAACCTAGGCTGCTCCATTTAGCATATTCGGATTCCACATCCGGAAAAAAAGTTTAAGACATAAACATCTCATTCAGACCGACTCTGACTAACAAACGTTTCCTCGTTAGAGACAAAAGTGGGTGGGGTGGGGAGGGGGGGGGGGGGAGTAAGCAGAATTTCCGAGTACTGCATCCCTTGCTAAACCCAGCACAAGGCAAAATGAGCAGGGCCAAGCAGGGTGTTGCGAAATTTTTCGAGATCGGAGCGAAACCCCCACACCAATTTTTTTTTCAAAATCCAAAATTTTTGCGATTCCCCCTCCCAGAAGCGAGATTTCTGTGCAGTTTATATTTGATTACTAAACCTGTCAGTCGCCGAAAATTCGTTCAGTAGTTGGGCTCAAGCGTCCAAAACATGAGCAATGCTACGAAACCTCCCTTTGGTGACCAAAAATATCGAGATATTTTGGTATATCTTCACCGAATTCTTATTTTGAACCTAAATTCCAACAATCATTATTAGAAATTTTCATTTTAAAGACACAATTTTGACGACCCCCTCACCATCCGTAGAGAAATGAGAACACCGGTCATTGACACTTGAATTATTCGATTCCTAAAAAAAACCCCATCAGGGAATTTTAAACCGCATTATGCGAAAAGAGCATTATTTAAAATATTCATTCATTGACATGTTTCAAAAATGCTATATTATAATCATTCGTATACTAGAAAGCTAGCGCCCAAATATCAATTTCCAACCACTTCCAGAAATTGTCATTTTTTGTCCGAAACTTTTGCGATTCCCACCTGACCTTCATTTTCGGGCAGAAATTTATGCGACCTTCTACCTCCCGTTGCAAAACTTCGCAACCCCGCTTGAAGCTCAAAATGAGGACCGAGATCTTGTTAAAATTTGAGAGACCGCACGCCCCATGACTAATCTGGGCAGCCGACCGCGAGCTCCACGGCCAAACAAATCAATGAGTCATTAAACTGGGGTCTTCGTAATAAGTGAACCCGCATAGAAATGTTTGAGAAGCCTCACGTCTGTCCATCAGTAATTATGTTTTTTTTTTCAGGACAGATATACTGGCTACAATAAGGTCTTAATTTAACGATCTTCTTTCCTCCGTGCAAACCGACGTCAACCCCTCCGCGTGAAGGGTTTTTGTCATGGGAGAGATGCTGGCTGGCTGCAGCTCTCCTAAGGATTCTACTACAAATGGCCGGCGTCGAGAAGAATCCAGGACCCGCTCAGAAGTACTCATGCGCCACGTGCGGCAAGGATGTTACCAGGAGACATACCAGCGTCCAGTGCTTCGGATGCCAAAGGTGGGTGCATCTCTCCTGTTCGGGTCTCAGTTCTGTGAGGCATCACGATCCTTCCTTCCGTTGTGTTCTGTGCTCTGCCCCCAGTAACTCTGATTCCTCATTTACCAACCGCCCCCTCTCTATTGTGTATATTAACCTCAATGGCCTTCGTGCCAAGTTGTCTGAACTCTCTCTTTTTGCTCGTACTCATCATCCTGATGTCATAATGGTTCAGGAAACCAAACTTTCTCCTTCTACTACCGCACGTCACCCTAACATTCCTGGCTACACTGCTTATCATGCTCCAAGGACAGCTCTCGGCGGAGGAGTTTCCACTTTCGTATTATCAAATCTACCCTCTCATATCATACCAAACACACCAAAGGACGGTACTCTCGAGTACCTACCTATCCATCTCCCTCTTAAAACACCTATATCTCTTTTTAATATCTATATCCCATCTCTCTTGTATCATCTAATCTCTCCAGCGCCTGCTCTTGGTCTACCGCTACAACTCTGTCCAGTGATCATATCCCCGTTTTTGTCCAAGTCGATCTCTCTAATTCTCTTGCTCCTTATTCAGGTATCCGTCAAAGGTATTATCTTAATCTTTGCCTTGCAGACTGGCGCTTGTTCAGGGAGGTGGCACTTCGCCATGTGGATGACTACCCATGGAATGGAAACAAGCACCAGAAAGAGCGTCACTTGACGGACGCGATTCGCAAGGCAATGAAAGCCGCCATTCCGGAGGGCCGAGTTAAGACCTTCTTTCCCAATGTCACCAGGGAAATCTTGGAGAAGATAAGGACAAGGGATGCAAAGAGAGTGGCAGATCACCTGGATCCGACCATTGCTGAGCTGGATAGCGAGATTAAGCGAGATCTGGACAAGCACAAGAAGGAGTGTTGGGAGGAATTCACGGAGAAGATGAATTTCAAGAGTGATGGAGCGTCAACTTGGAAAGTTCTAAAGAAGATCTCGGGCAAGAGCACCTCCACCAACTACTCTACGATCGAGTACGAGAATGGAGTCTTCAAATCGGGAAAGGAGGCTGCAACTGCTCTCGGAAAGAATTTTTTCATAACTCAGGCTAAGAGAGGGAAACAAAATCGAGTGACTGTAAGAGAGCTCTGTAGGTTACCACTCATGAATGAAGCAGAAGCAGTGACGCCCGCGCAGATTGAAAAGGTGGTAAAAGAGACGCGCAACTCGAAGGCTGTAGGGCCGGATGGCATTAGTCCAGCGATCTTGAAGAAACTGCAGACTGAGATTATGCCAAGCCTGGCTGACGTCATCAACACATCCTTTCGCACGTGCATCGTACCCCAAGACTGGAAAATGGCAAGCGTCGTTCCGTTGCCTAAGGCAGGTAAATCACCATCGACGGCTAAGTGATACAGGCCAATAAGTCTGTTATCACCAATCGCAAAGGTCGCTGAGAAACTGGTCGTCAAGGAGCTGGCCGAGCATAATAAAAATCAGCAGCACCAGCATGGATTCCGCAAATCACACTCTACCACCACGGCGCTGCTGGAGATTGTGAGGTACGTTTTGGATGGCTTCAACGCCACCAAGCCTCAACGCACTGTTGGAGTAGCCCTGGACCTCACGAAGGCGTTTAACACTGTCAACTTGGGCATACTGTCTGAGAAGCTATTGAGGTCCACCATCCCGCCTTGGCAGAAGCGATGGATTACAGCACTCATCAAAGGGCGCCGAGCAAAAGTGCTGTTTCAGGGACATGTCTCTAATAGCATCCCGATCGCTGCCGGTGTCCCTCAAGGAGGAGTCATATCGCCTGCTCTGTTCAGTCTTTACCTGGAAGATTTGCCCGTCCCCCCAAGTGACATCAAAGTCGTTGCGTATGCGGATGACATCACCATCTTGTGCCGGGACAGAGACATTAATGTTGCTGCACGCAAGATCAATCGCTACCTCATCGTTTTGAAGAACTTTCTCGATGATATGATGCTCACTGTCTCTGCCGCTAAATCGTCTGTATCAGTTTTCTCCACTGACCCTAAGGAACCCTGCGCTCACCCCGTTGTGAATTGGGAAGACGCTCGTCTGCCTGCTGCACGTTTTCCTAAGCTGCTCGGCCTAGTATTGGATCCTTCGTTGAGGTTCCACAAGAATACTGAGCAGAAACAGGCTACAGTGAAAGCAAAGCTCAACGTCCTACGAGCTCTGGGAGGAACGTCGTGGGGAAGTAGTAAGGAGACAAGTTTGACCACCTACAAGGCAATATTGCAGCCGGCGTTGGAGTACGCTGCACCGGTATGGCAGCACATGATATCGGATTCATCGTGGACAAAGATGCAGCGAGTCCAAAATGCTGCTCTTCGGATTGCCACAGGGTGTGCTAAAAGCACCCCAGTGGAACATCTTCATGCTGAAGCCCGAATTCTGCCAGTTAAGGAGCACTGCCAACTCCAGGCGCAGCAACTGGTTATTAACATTGTCAAGCAGCCTGACCACCCATTAAGAAGGATCATGAATCCCGTGAGAGAGAGAGACATATCAGAAGGCCTTTTGCGGATGCTCCCGAGAAAGTTAATATACAAAGATGGACGGACTCCCAACTGGATCGTCTGCGTCTTTTACGTGCGGAGCACACCAAGTTCGTCAGGGATCACTTGGGTAGGATGACCGTCAATCCCACATTGGGGGTCGCACCACCCATAGTCAGCGACACCGAGATGGAACTCGGTAGGCGGGCTAGAAGTACCCTTGCCTCGTTACGCTGCGGTCATTCCCCTATGCTGATGTCATTCTTGCATAAGATCGATCGCAGTAAGCCAGACGAGTGCTCGGACTGTGGTAGCCGTGGCCACACAACTGAACACCTATTCGAATGCCCAAAGAGGCCTACCACTCTTACAACAATGGATATGTGGACGAATCCGGTTTCAGTCGCCCGTTTCTTGAACCTTTGACAAAAACCTTCCTGCGGCTGCAAAGAAGAAGAAGAAGATGATCAACCCACTCATCTCCCGGCCACCGGCCGATCCTCTAGTCCAGACATCTCTCTTGTATCATCTAATCTCTCCAGCGCCTGCTCTTGGTCGACCGCTACAACTCTGTCCAGTGATCATATCCCCGTTTTGTCCATGTCGATCTCTCTAATTCTCTTGCTCCTTATTCAGGCATCCGTCAAAGGTCTCATCTTAATCTTTGCCTTGCAGACTGGCGCTTGTTCAGGGAGGTGGCACTTCGCCATGTGGCTGACTACCCATGGAATGGAAACGTGCACCAGAAAGAACGTCACTTGACGAACGCGATTCGCAAGGCAATGAAAGCCGCCATTCCGGAGGGCCGAGTTAAGACCTTCTTTCCCAATGTCACCAGGGAAATCTTGGAGAAGATAAGGACAAAGGATGCAAAGAGAGTGGCAGATCACCTGGATCCCACCATTGCTGAGCTGGATAGCGAGATCAAGCGAGATCTGGATAAGCACAAGAAGGAGTGTTGGGAGAAATTTACGGAGAAGATGAATTTAAAGAGTGATGGAGCGTCAACTTGGAAAGTTCTAAAGAAGATCTCAAGCAAGAGCACCTCCCACCAACTACTCTACGATCGAGTTCGAGAATGGAGTCTTCAAATCGGGAAAGGAGGCCGCAACTGCCCTCGGAAAGAATTTTTTCATAACTCAGGCTAGGAGAGGGAAACAGAATCGAGTGACTGTAAGAGAACTCTGTAAGTTGCCGCTCATGAGTAAAGCAGAAGCTGTGACGCCCGCGCAGATTGAAAAGGTGCTTAAAGAGATGCGCAACTCGAAGGCTGTAGGGCCGGATGGCATCAGTCCAGCGGTCTTGAAGAAACTGCCGACTGAGATTATGCCAATCCTGGCTGACGTCATCAACACATCCTTTCGCACGTGCACCGTACCCCAAGACTGGAAAATGGCAAGCGTCGTTCCGTTGCCTAAGGCAGGTAAATAACCATCGCCGGCTAAGGGATACAGGCCATCACCAATCGCAAATGTCGCTGAGAAACTGGTCGTCAAGGAGCTTGCCGAGCATAATAACAATCAGCAGCACCAGCATGGATTCCGCAAATTACACTCTACCACTACGGCGCTGCTGGAGATTGTGAGCTATGTTTTGGATGGCTTCAACGCCACCAAGCCTCAACGCACTGTTGGAGTAGCCCTGGACCTCACGAAGGCGTTTGACACTGTCAACTTGGGCATACTGTCTGAGAAGCTATTGAGGTCCACCATCCCGCCTTGGCAGAAGCGATGGATTACTGCACTCATCAAAGGGCGCCGAGCAAAAGTGCTGTTTCAGGGACATGTCTCTAATAGCATCCCGATCGCTGCCGGTGTCCCTCAAGGAGGAGTCATATCGCCTGCTCTGTTCAGTCTTTACCTGGAAGATTTGCCCATCCCCCCAAGTGACATCAAAGTCGTTGCGTATGCGGATGACATCACCATCTTGTGCCGGGACAAAGACATTAATGTAGCTGCACGCAAGATCAATAGCTACCTCATTGTTCTGAAGAGCTTTCTCGATGACATTATGCTCACTGTCTCTGCCGCTAAATCATCTGTATCAGTTTTCTCCACTGAGCCTAAGGAACCCTGCGCTCACCCCGTTGTAAATTGGGAAGACGCTCGTCTGCCTGCCGCACGTTTTCCTAAGCTGCTCGGCCTAGTATTGGATCCTTCGTTGAGGTTCCACAAGAATACTGAGCAGAAACAGGCTACAGTGAAAGCAATGCTCAACGTCCTACGAGCTCTGGGAGGAACGTCGTGGGGAAACAGCAAGGAGACAATTTTGACCACCTACAAGGCAATATTGCAGCCAGGGTTGAGCAGGCCGTTGTGGCGATTTTTGTGGCAGCTACGACCCCCCAAATTTTCACTTCTTTCCAAAAAATTCCAAACATTTTACGACCCCCTCATGGGGACCCTGGCACCAATTTTTTTTAGCTTTATTTAGTGTCAAATTTCAAAGAGAAGCGACAGTTGTAATATTTTCTAGGGTCCAGTTCGGTCGCGGCCGACGTGTGGACGCGAAAGAGTTACGTATTAAAAATTTTACGACCCCCTCCAAATTTTCATTTTCTTTTCAAAAATTTCTAAAAGTTTTACGACCCCCGTTGTGGCCGGTCACAACGCTGCTCAACCCTGATTGCAGCCGGCGTTGGAGTACGCTGCACCGGTATGGCAGCACATGATATCGGATTCATCGTGGACAAAGATGCAGCGAGTCCAAAATGCTGCTCTTCGGATTCCCACAGGGTGTGCTGAAAGCACCCCAGTGGAACATCTTCATGCTGAAGCCCGAATTCTGCCAGTTAAGGAGCACTGCCAACTCCAAGCGCAGCAACTGGCTATTAATATTGTCAAGCAGCCTGACCACCCATTAAGAAGGATCATGAATCCCGTGAGAGAGAGAGACGTATCAGAAGGCCTTTTGCGGATGCTCCCGAGAAAGTTAATATACAAAGATGGACGGACTCCCAACTGGATCGTCTGCGTCTTTTACGTGCGGAGCACACCAAGTTCGTCAGGGATCACTTGAGTAGGATGACCGTCAATCCCATATTAGGGGTCGTACCACCCATAGTCAGTGACACCGAGATGGAACTCGGTAGGCGGGCTAGAAATACCCTTGCCTCGTTACGCTGCGGTCATTCCCCTATGCTGATGTCATACTTGCATAAGATCGATCGCAGAAAGCCGAACGAGTGCCCGGGCTGTGGTAGCCGTGTCCACACAACTGAACACCTATTCGAATGCCCAAAGAGGCCTACCACTCTAAAAACAATGGATTTGTGGACGAATCCGGTTTCAGTCGCCCGTTTCTTGAACCTTTGACAAAAACCTTCCTGCGGCTGCAAAGAAGAAGAAGAAGAATTTAACGATAGAAAACCGAGTTCATGCCGTGGGTGAGCAGTGAGAAAACGCGGTCTCCTCTTAGATGTTAGAATAAGATTCTAACACACGAAAAGACCGTTTCGGAACACGCCTACATTCCCGGCTACAAGTATGAACAAATAATAACTTTAATGTTCCGCACAAATAACTTACAGAATCATCGGCTCCGCTGAAGATACAAGTTGTTACCGAATTGTCGAACTCGAAATGAGTGCGAAACAATGAATTTTCAGTCGTCATTTGCAGATGGTCTCGAGTGTCCACTACGCACAATACTGATGGGTTTTTTGTCATCTTCTGTGTCGTATACACCAACAAATGACCTATAAAGACTTGTTACCAATCAATGAAGGGATAGCGCACCATAGTGGAATAGTATGAAATGTGGAAGGGTTTCTCGTCGAAGCTATAAGGAGTTATTCAGAAAATTACAATATTGGAAGGTACTCCAAACACTCAGCAGTTGAAGACTGCGCAATGCTCATTTTCCATGAAACCCTCTACAAAGAGGTATAACTATGGTAACAAAAAAAATACGACCCACATCTTTCGAAAACCGTGAAATAAACCTCAAGTTCTACAACAACAGCTGAAACATTCTTCACAATTAGAGGTAGAAGGAAAAGAGAGCACAACTGCTCGATTTCCCACGGCACAGTTCTTGATGATGAACTTTTGGCAAATACATTCGAACATTCATTTTCAAGAGCTTCCTCACTGGACCAAGCGAGGCTGGTTTCCCCGACCTTCGAGGTGATGCAAGATTCATGTTGGTTCTATAAGGAAGAAATTGTTACTGAACTATTGAAATGGCCGAATTCATCTTCAAGAACGCCGGATGATATCCCTCTGATGTTCGTGAAAAAAGTCGCTCATGAAATCGCGGGACCCTTAGAGTTCATTTTCAACTTGAGCTTTATGACAAGTGAGGTCCCAGATCGATGGAAGTTATCTTATGTCATCCCGCTTCCTAAAAAGGCCCCATTCACAGAGCCTTCCAACTACAGACCAGTTAGTATAACGTCATTGTTCGCTAGGTTGTTCGAAAAGATTCTAAAAAAGAGAATAGTTGCACATCTCGAAAATCGTTCGGTTATTTCCCCTCATCAGCATGGCTTTCAAAAGGGTAAGTCAACCGTGACAGCTATGATTGAAGCCCTAAACAACTGGACGTCTCTTTTAGACCAAGGTAGTAATGTCGATGTTGTTTTTTTCGATTTTTCCAAGGCATTTGACAAAGTCCCGCATCATAAGCTAATACAAAAACTAACAATGGTAGGCGTACACCCGCGCATAGTATCTTGGATCGCCTAATTTTTGGAGCATAGGACCTTTTCGGTTCGAGTGAACACTTCGTATTCGCAGAGTCACCCAGTGTGTAGTGGAGTTCCGCAGGGTGGAGTCCTTTCACCGATCTTGTTCAATATATACACGCACGAGCTGGGGGACTTATTGAGTGGGTTTGGAGTTGATTTCTGTGCATTTGCAGACGATATTAAGATTTTTCGCCAGGCAGGCTCTAGTGAGGACATTAAGGCAATCCAAAATGCAATAGACGCAATGGTGGTCTGGTCTCATGAATGGCACCTGCCGCTATCGAAGGAGAAAACGAAGTGTCTCCATCTAGGTTCCTCAAAAACTGTCATACTTACAATGTCGAAGGGACTGAGATTGACAATGTCGAGCAGATCACTGACCTGGGATTCATCCTCACACGAAACCTCAGTTTTGACAAGCACTGCGAATCGGTATCTACCAGAGCCACCGTGGCTGTCAATAATATATTCAGGGGACTGGGAACTAGAAATAGCGCGGTACTACTTAGAGCCTTCAAAACCTACGTGAGACCTATTCTTGAGTATGAGACACCAGTGTATTGTCCACACAAAAAGAAAAGCATAGTCAAACTTGAAAAGGTGCAAAACGGGTTTACAAGAAAGTTAATGATCAGGAAGCTCGGTTTTTGCCATTATCAACAAATGCCATCTGCAGAAACCAGGATTAGTGAACTCAAACTGCCAACTCTTCAGGTAAGGAGAGGGTTGAACGACTTACTGCTGCTTCATAAAATCCTGTATCAACCGGACTTTGGTCTCCGGCCTGGGTGTATTGTCGAGGTGAGAACATCAAGTACCAGGGGAGGAGCTTCAAAAATTGTGCGCAAAAATTCAAACCTAAACTGCAGGCGCTTTTTCTTCATAAATAGGGCGACCCCGGCATTCGAACGGCTTTGGAGGCTAAAATCCATCCCTGTGAGCCATAAGGCATTTCGAAAACTTGTAACTGAACACTTCGAGAACGAGCGTGGCGAGCGCTAATCCGTCGCGGAGCAATTTCCTTGTCTCTACGTCATTATGGGCTATACGTGTATCTGCTTTGAACTCATTACACTACCTGATCGAAAACTGGTAGTTTTCCCTTGTTCCTTATGTATGCTTTTTTGCTGATTTCGTTTATGTTGTTCGTTGCGCATAGGTCTGGTATACAGGCTTATGTAAATAAATAAATAAATAAATGATGTCACAAGGCGTTCACATATGCTGAACACATCAAGGCAAGGCACCCTCGGTGAACTTCACCGAGACTCGGAGCCCCGATGGGGCCCCAAGCCCGTCACCGTTCGAAAATTGCTTCAAAGGCAGGGTCCGGGCAGAATTTCGATTTTGAGATTTCCCGCTAAATCGGTGCTCTCGCTACAGGTAGTCCCAAGGGACATGCGAAAACTGCGTAAAAACCGGTCTCCTTCGAGTTATTCCAGCCACTTCCGTGAGCCGATGATCCGGAAAAGTCAGAAAAGTGTGGCCATCGTCCATATTTTAGCGGTTGTCCACGCGTTCTTCAAAAACGCTGTGTAATTATCGGTCATTCCAGCTATGGTTGTCATGCTGTGAATACCGTAATCCCTGACTTTCAGGCTGTTTTCTCAAGAAATACGGACTTAGAGTTTGTGAAAATGTTGGACGGTGTCCAGCTAGACCAGCCCTATCTATCTAACCCGAATTTCGGTGGTGTCAAAACCTGGCCGAACCTTGCCTTTAAAGGCAGCGTCCGCGCAGAAAACCACATCTGTGTTTTTCTTCTCAATCCAATGTATGAACCAAGTGGAGATAGTTGGCGAAGCTTGAGATCTCAATGTTGCGTATTCATAATGCTATAGGCTCGTGAAAATCGCTCCGTGGTCTGAAAAGGCGTTTTCCCGGTCGATCATCTAACACGAGGAACAGAAACCCCACGACAGTCTTCGGCCGGCCGCGGAAATCCAATTTTCTAAATTCTTTATTCCAAAGAATCTTCGAGTTCAGACGTGGATATTGAAAGCCTCCTATTTTTAGATGATCATTGACAGCAGGAAAGCGAAAGGATTGCGGAACCCAGAAAGTTAAGGGGGCTAAACCAATTCGGCCGTTCAAATTTCCGATATTTGTGTAATACACAACACACACCGGACAGACGTGAGAAAAAGGAGGCTGAATGCTGCGAGATTTTCAAACGAGTTTTTCTCGGAAACTTGAGTGTTTTGGGTGGTCTCTTCATGATATATGACAACCTGGTAAGCCTACCTGCGCAAAATTGTGAAAAAAATAAACACGGTTTTTTGCGCGTACGCTGCCTTTAAGAAGATAACCGTGAAAGGTTAGCGTCCGACTCTCAGGTCATTTTTTTACCGTAGCGATTGTGCTTGTTGGACTGGATCACGAGGTTGATAGATAGTTTATTAGATTACGCACGTTTCAGCGAATTCGCCTTCTTCAGAGCCTGAAAAGAGCAAATCGAAAATGTGCTTACCCGACCAAATGTCGGCTAAAACTTACTGGGATTCAAGACTTTTCCAAAACGTAGACAAAAACAGAGAAATAAGAAGTTACCGCACCTTGGCAGGAAACTCGCTAGATGGATCAGCACTACAGAACGGTTGGCGGGATGCGGAGCACATAACGAAACCGCTACCTCTCGACGTTAAAATGCGAGTCTGAGGTAAGTCTCGAGTTCCCCAGCTATATATAGGCACTCCCCTTCTCAATCGAGTTTGGATCTGCCAAGGTGCGGTAACTAAATAATTTCTCTGTTTTTGTCTACATTCTGGTAACATTTCTCTCAAATCTCAGTAAGGTTTAGCCGACATTTGACCGGGTGAGCACATTTCCGATTTGCTCCTTTCAGGATCAGAAGAAAGCGAACCCGCCGAAACGTGCCATAAGCCTGCTGTCAGCGACTTTAAGCTGAAATCTGCGATCTATAATTGACTGAAAAAAGCCGCGACAGGCATCCACAAAGGGCACGTAGGCCAGCGCGACTAAGAATATTGAAAAACAGACCCGCTCCGAGAAGCGGTCACTGATACAAACATCTGAAGATGGAAAGATAATAATAAATTCCATAAACTTGATAGCAGTCAAATAAACGTACCAGAAAAGGAGATGTTCACAGACTTTGCAGGGGTTGGGCCATTGATACTGCTGATCACCTCACCCCTTTCGCAATCCCAAAACTGAAGAGAAACATAGGGATTTGATTTTAAAAAGTCGAACATGCGTCTAAACAAAAAAAAAACCTTTATTGAGTTGTCTCCGGAAGCCGTGCCTAACCGCGTTGTATCCCATGACACATCGACATCCCACACAACACCATTGTGGCCCTCGTAGGTTCCTAAACGAATCCGTAAGCACAAATGAGCAACTAGAGAGACATAGTTGTCCTTACTAAAATGTACTAGATACAGTCGGCATGATTCCCACTAATACTTTGCGTTCCCCATTGTAGGTTGGCGCTAACTTGGTGCACCTATGCTATAGCATAGGACACCGAATTCGCGCCAACCTTCAATAGGGAACGCCAAGTGTCACTAGGACCCATACCGACTGTATGTAACAAATACAGGATTCATACAAGCAGCCGTAACTCTATAAAAGTGCCAAACGTATCAACGTCTCGCTGAGCAACGTCTATTCGAAGTTAAAGAAAAATGGAAAATTGGTGAGACTCCGACGTCGGCGAGATGGAGTTACGCAATAGTGGGCGTGGCTTGCCGAGATGTCGTACGTTCATGCGTGGCAGTGTGGAGGAAAGATGATCACCTCTGTGCAAACCGACGTCACCCCCTCCACGAAGAGGGTTTTTGTCATGGGAGAGGTGCTGGCCGGCCGCGTCTCTCCTTCGGATTCTCTTGCTAAGGGCCGGCGTGTAGAGGAATCCTGTAGCCGCTCAGAAGTACCTATGCACCACGTGCGGCAAGGATATTACCTGGAGAGATACCAGCGTCCAGTGCTTCGGATGCCAAAGGTGGGTGCATCTCTCCTATTCGGGTCTCAGCTCTGTGAGGCATCATAACTCTGCTTTTCGCTGTGTTATATGCTCTTCACCTACCAACTCTGATTCCTCTTCCTCATATCGCCCCTTTTCCATTGTACATATCAATCTCAATGGCCTTCGTGCCAAACTTTCTGAGCTCTCTCTCTTCGCACGTACTTACCATCCAGACGTGATCAAGGTTCAAGAAACCAAGCTCACTCCATCACCTACGAGTCCTCATCCCAATATCCCGGGCTACACTTCCTTCCATGCTCCAAGGTCAAAACTTAGCGGAGGAGTTTCCAGTTTCATATTACGTACCCTTCCCTCAAACCTCATACCCAACACCCCCACGGATGGTACTCTCGAGTACCTTCCAATCCATCTCCCTCTTAAAACACCCCTTTCTCTTTTCAACATATATATTCCTCCCACTACCTCATGCCGCCCATCTTACGATCCTATTCCTCTACTTAAGCAGCTAAACGACTGCTCCCTCTCATCTTCGGTTGTCTTCGTGGGCGATTTTATTGCTTACACCTTTTGTTCGTCACTTGACTCTGACGCTAGAGGAAATGACGTCGAAGAATGGGCAGGGGAGTGTGACCTGGTCATCTTAAACGATGATCAGCCCACTCGCCTCCCTACCAACGGCCGATCTTCCAGCCCTGACAAATCTCTTGTCTCGTCCAACCTCTCTAACTCTTACTCATGGTCCACCTCAACCACTTTGCCAAGTGACCATGTCCCCGTCTTTATCCATATCTATCTCTTCAACTCTCTCGCTCCCTACTCTGGTGTTCGTCAACGTTCTTATCTTAATTTAGGCCGAGCAGACTGGGGCCTGTTCAGTGAAGTTGCGCTTCGCCTGTCGGCAAACTACCCGTGGAATGGCGACGTGCACCAGAAAGAGTGTCATTTATCTGACGCGATCCGCAGAGCCATGAAAGCGGCTATTCCTGTCGGCCGCGTCAAGACTTTCTATACAAATGTCACAAGGGAGATCCTCGATAAGATCAGGATAACAGATGCCAGGAGAGCGGTCAACCATCTGAACCCCATCGTTGCTGAACTTGACGATGAGATCAGAAGGGTTCTAGACAGGCACAAGAAAGAAGAGTGCTTTTATGCTTTTGCGACAGCGGCAAATGCCGCACTTGAACCCACGGCGAAATCAGCGATTTGCCGCAAATCGTGCTGGGGGCGGCATATTGCCGCGTTTTATCGTGGCGGGACCAATAGCAAACTGGGCATTTTGCCAAAATTCGCGGCGATGGCGAAATCAGCTGATTCCCTCACATTTTTCGTGTCTATGTCTCGCTTTTATTTTGCGCTTTTCGCATAATCTTATTGCGCTTTTTTGCTGTTTTTCGAGTTTGTCAGGTACTTTTTTATGATCTTGAGGAATTTGCTACGGTTATTGGTTCCAAAAGACTCGCCTGCCCCATTTTCCTGCTTGAGGCGTGCTCTGTGTTTCAAATCCTCTGTTTGTCAGGAAGGCTCCTTGAAGAAATAGTTTTACCTGTAAGCGAAATGGCGACTTTTTTCTAGGAGCAAGACCTTTCCGTAGACATGTTGGAAAGCGAAGGCGAATTTGGTCCCGAAAACGGAAGGGGTTGTGCATAAAGTTCGTCGAAAGAGTTGAATTCGGTTTTATGGAAAGACGTTGAATTTTTCTCCTATTTTCATATTTATTACATGTGCCGAGACACATGTGAATTAACAGCAAATGAAAAAAATTGACGACAGAAAAAACAACAAAACACTATTGACGATGCTTTAGATTGTTTAGGAGAAAAATGGTGTTCCGATGGTTCGAAAATTGGTTGATTCAGAAGTGAACTTTCAATTCAGAATGTCAAAAGTGAGTATTCCAGTGTTTTCATAGTTTCTTTTTTGTTTTCAAAGCACGAAAATGGTCTGCGGCATCGACGAAAATGGTCGGGATCATTCTTGTCGCTGCCGCAGAAACAGCGACGGGGCCATCGAGAACGGCGACGGGGCCAACGAAAAACAGCGACGGGGTCAACGATTCGCGACGCCGCTGTCGCAAATGCACGAAAGCTCCACTTTGCGGCGTTTGCCGCCGGCGGCAAGTGCCACGTCGCTTTTCTCGTTTTTCTATTGAAAATCTGCGGCATTTGCCGCAGTCGCAAAAGCATGAAAGGAAAATTGGAAAAGGAGAATTTTTGGAAAAGCAAAATTTTTGAAATAGGACTATCATTCGTGAATTCGAGAAAATTTATCCGAAAAATAGGAAAAATTATTCGAAAATTTTCATTTTCGAATAGACTCGAAAATTCGAAAAATCAGTTTTTCGGATATATTCGAAAATCCGAAAAATACAATTTTCGAGTTTCTTCGAAAATTTGAAGTTTCAGTGATCTATAGAACGGCATTGTAGTAATTGTGTTGTTTCTAGCTTAGTAGTAGTTATACGACTTTGTAAAATATTTGTATTTAGCCTATATTGCTATTTTTGGCTTGTTTGCTGTTGTCCTTTGCCAAAGTCGGAAAAGCTACCGACCAGAGGCGATTCAATGAGGAGGCGGGGCTGCCCCCGCTGGCTAGTGGGCGGGGAAGCCCTCACGCGCCAGTGGGCGGGGCAGGCCCCCCGAGCCCTCGCCACAGCGTACATAAGGCGCCACTTCGGAGTGAAATGGTCTTCGGGCGTGTGCAAGCAGCTTTGGTGATGTCTGGTTGATCTGATGGTTGGCGTCTCTGGTGTCTGGCGAACTGGTGGCCGGTGTCTGGCGGTCTGGTGTCTGCCGGTCTGGTGTCTGGCTGACTGGTGTCTCGTGGCTGGTGTATGGCAGGCTGGTGTCTGGTCAATCGCTGGTCTGATGCGTCGATAGTGGCAGTGACGCAGATGAACTAAGGATCCACCCGCAATTCCATACTTCTATTTACGCCAGTGTAAGGGTTGAAATTCCCAGGGGCGGCATGCATGAACGCAGCGAACGGTGTTAGGGAGCCGCTCCGCGTGCCATGCGCGCAGCGTCGAGCAACGGGGCGGCCCCGAATTTCGTGGCGTGTATTGATGTGCCTGATTTTCGCGGCCGCCCCGTTGCTCGACGCTGCGCGCATGGCACGCGGAGCGGCTCCCTGACACCGTTCGCTGCGTTCATGCATGCCGCCCCAGGTTCGAGAAGAAGTCGGCAGACGCTTTCCGTCGTGAGGGACGGAAAGTCCGCATACACACCTAGCAGACGGGTTCCGTCGTGAGAGACGGAAAGTCCGCATACACACCTAGCAGACGGGTTCCGTCGTGAGAGACGGAAGGTCCACGCACACACCTAGCAGACGGGATCCGTCGAGGACGGAAAGTCGCGCGCCTAGGCATAGGGCTTGCAGATTAGTCGGAAGTAGCACTGGGCGTGCTTCCATAGTTGTTATCTTGTGTTTGTTGTATTTTCTTGTAATAAAGAGTATAATCTACGGTATCTGCACACTCAATAGTTGTTGTGTTCGTACTCGGAAACTAAATAGCAGTGGATGACTTGGAAGAGGTCAAGCTTAGCCGTGGCAATCAATCAACCCCAAGTGGCATGGATGTGTTGATGAACCAAGGCGGAAGGCCTACCCAAGTTCCAACACCATCTGAAAGAAATTCGAAAAATTTGATTTTCGAATATATTCAAAATTCGAAAAAAATTGATTTTCGAATATATTCGAAATTCGAAAAAAATAGAAGCATAGAGCAACGTAAAATTTGTGCAAAGAACATATATAAACCACTACGAAAAGCCAATTCTTTTAGGTGGGTCGTCTATTCCGAAAGAGTACCAGAAATTTCATGGGAAATGATCATCCCACTAAAGCCGTCGAATGATTAACTCTTTTTCAAACACATTGAACTGTTTGGCTTGATCAACCGAGCGGTAGGTCATGCCCGAACAATTGCTAATTTCATTGTATTCTTCAGCGGGTCGTCTATTCCGAAAGAGCACCCGAAAATCTGATTTTCGAATATATTCGAAAATTTGAAATTCGAAAAAATGATTTTCGAATATATTTGAAATTCGGAAAATTTTACAGTTTTGCCTAGGTATATAAGACACGAAGGTCGTCGAATTACTTGCAAGTACACGTGAGGACGGTCGTGCCGGTCCATAGCGCTTTGTCAGTCCGATACTCTACCACATCTGAGCTGTCCAGGAAAGTGAAAGGTTCGCTTCCCAAGACGGAATGTCTAAAACAATCGGAACTGATTTACACCTCCTGCTTGGAGTAGATTCCCCGTCCGCTTTCTCACCGGCGTATCACGTCAGCCCTCGCTGGGCCTGTGATAGGTCAACGGCAAGGAAGTGGGGGGGGGGGAGATTCCCTCCCACAGCAAATCTAAATGAGAGGCAAAAATTTAATTTGGTGTTCTGAAAGGGCAAATCCGCACTAATGAATACTCACCAATGCGCTCGCCGTTTTCCGTGTACCATAGGCATGGCTGCTTGTTTTTCGCTGCGCTAATCAGCAGATCGCCTTCACGATTGAAGCGTACACGTGTCAACGCACGATCATGTCCCTTCAGCGACAAAGGTCTCATACTGAAACTGGAAAGAATAATGTGTGCACCAAATCTTAAGCTGACACAGATAATGCAAAGCGAATTGCTTGAAATTTGAAGAACCTCGGGTTATGGTGACATCGTACTTAACACACATTTCGGCTACGGTCATCCGTCAATCGCTTCAGGACCCGAAGCCCGATTTCCCTCCGCCCTTTAGATTGGCTGTTTCTCTCACCACCTTTCGTTATATATCGATGCTGCCGAGATGTCGTACGTTCATGCGTGGCAGTGTGGAGGAAAGAAGATCACCTCTGTGCAAACCGACGTCACCCCCTCCACGAAGAGGGTTTTGGTCACGGGAGAGGTGCTGGCCGGCCGCGTCTCTCCTTCGGATTCTCTTGCTAAGGGCCAGCGTGGAGAGGAATCCTGGACCCGCTCAAAAGTACCTATGCGCCACGTGCGGCAAGGATATTACCTGGAGAGATACCAGCGTCCAGTGCTTCGGATGCCAAAGGTGGGTGCATCTCTCCTATTCGGGTCTAAGCTCTGTGAGGCATCATAACTCTGCTTTTCGCTGTGTTATATGCTCTTCACCTACCAACTCGGATTCCTCTTCCTCAAATTGCCCCCTTTTCATTTTACATATCAATCTCAACGGCCTTCGTGCCGAACTCTCTGAGCTCTCTCTCTTCGCACGTACTTACCATCCAGACGTGATCAAGGTTCAAGAAACCAAGCTCTCTCGATCACCTACCAGTCCTCATTCTGATATCCCGGGCTACACTTCCTTCCATGCTCTAAGGTCAAAACTTAGCAGAGGAGTTTCCAATTTCATATTATGTACTCTTCCCTCAAACCTCATACCCAACACCCCCACGGATGGTACTCTCGAGTACCTTCCAATCCATCTCCCTCTTAAAACACCCCTTTCTCTTATCAACATATATATTCCACCTACTACCTCATGCCCCTCATCTTATAATCCTATTCCACTTCTTAAGCAGCTTAACGAGTGCTCCCCCTCATCCTCAGCTGTTTTCGCGGGCGATTTTAACACTCACACTTTTTGCTCGTCTCTTGGCTCCAGGGTTGAGCAGGGTCGCGACTGGGCACAACGGGGGTCGTAGAATAATTGGAAATTTTTCGAAAAAAAAATAAGGAGCATAGGGGGGGGCGCTCGTACATTTGATCGAATTTTACCACAAATTCGAGCCTTTTCCAACTTTTTCACTCTCTAAAAACTTCAGGATATTTTATTTTGTGAAGGGGTCGTAAAATTTTAGGTCAACATGGAGGGGGTCGCAGCTTCGCCGAAAATCGGCGCAACGGCCTGCTTCACCCTGCTTGGCTCTGATGCTAGCGGAAATAACGTCGAAGAATGGGCAGGGGTTATCTCCACAATAAAGTCGTTGAATGAAATGAATATCGATTAGCTTTTCTAACACCTCCATCACGCACGGAAGCAGGAGGTTTTCGAAGAAGTTCCTCGGAGAATATGAACAGCATTCTGAACTCGGCTGGAAGAGTTTTTAGATGAAGAGCTTTGTCATTCCAATATTCCTTGGAGAAGCTTTATTCACTTCAACTTTTTTAAACTGAAATCAACACTACAGCGCTCTTCGATTTATTTTAATACGACTTTTCGATACTTGAGAAAGAAATAATCTTTTTTCGAATCGAGAATTTTCTTGCTTTACCGCGAATGCTTGATTTTCCAAAATTCGGAGACCAGGGTTTTCTTTGCCCAATGAGCGAAATCAGGCAGTAGAGGCAGAAGTATAAATTGGCAAAGGCATGTGAATCACACCTAGGATCCCATTTATGGCTCCACCCAGGAAAAAATTGCGAAGAAGTTCATTGCATAAACTTCTGAAACGAACGATATCTATACATACACCGTGGTTTGCACACTCTGCGAAGTTCTCACCAACCCGAGGTTTTCCTTCTCTTGCAAAATAAGAAGAGTCAGGAGGCCTATGAAGTCAATAATGAACACAACGTAAGATTTTCAGTTTCAGTGCCCCTTTTTAGGCTATCACGATTAGAGTTCGAGGACACCAGGCTTAAAAGTTCGAAAAAATCGCTGTGCTGACAAGTTCTGATGTGATCCAACCTCTACATGGATGACCTAGTACGCTCCAGAGCAAAATCGTTCCGGAAACGCTTGCATTTGAACTGACTGAAGCTGCGAAGCGGTTCCGATGTAGCTCTGGCAAAAACTCGTTTGCGACCCGTAAGAGGTTCGGGAAATTTTGGGTCGGAGGGTCGCCGATCTGGAGAATCAGTAGGCGGAGCTCGGAATCGGAGGTGGCGTTAGTCAATGCGTGTTGGGTCGCGGGCGCAGTGCCGCCAGACGACGGCTCCGCGCGTAACGTTGAAGCCAAAATCAAACCAGCGGTACATATAGCCGTCTCAGGGTGGGGCTAGACCGATTCATTCCATTGTCAAATGTGCATTCTTTGGGCTCTGCCTTCGAGTTGAGCGGAATGCGAGTGCCTGCACTTGCCTGCTCCTGCACCAACATGGGTGCTCCATCCTGGAAGCAGGCAAGAAGCGGAGCATTCGTACGATTGATTGATTAATTTTTGATGAGCGCTCAGTCAATTCTCGGTAGTCATGGCGTTAAGCAACCCGGTAAGGAAAACCAGCAGTCACAACGGCATCGTTACCTACGCGGTAACCGCCATGACCCCGTGAAGGGACGCGCAAAAGACGCCGTCGTGCACACGGGGCGGTCTTCCCAAACAAACGTGACCCCTTAATATACCAGCGATCACTTCCTTGATTAGTGCTGCTTTGCGATGAAACCTAAGGCACTTTCGCTGAACATCAATTTTCAATTTTTCAATTCAATAGCTTTATATTGGCGACAAAGAAACATTTAGAATGTATGTGTTACAGGTTCAAACAAGACAGCCTGGACATGCAGGCAAACAAAATAGTAGGCAAAGAAACACTCGTACGAATAAGAGCACCCAGAATTTAAAGCTTTAGCAGAAAGCACGACCATCGACCCCATGCAATGACCTGAGGTTGAAATGGGACAGTCTGCTTTTGAAAATCGGAAAATCAGCGGCCTCAACGATCTAAGAAGGTAATTGGTCCCGAATTGGGATGACTCTGAATGCAAAAGAATACAGCACGTTGGACTTCGACGTAAATCTACGTGCGAGCTGAAAAGCGCGCTGGCGGGAGCGAGTACAGCGGCTGGTGAACACGAAAACACTCTCAAATGGGATGTCGCAAAGACCGTTAACGATTTTATAACACAAGCGTAAATCGAACTCGGTTCGTCGATATCGTAGGGTTTCGATCCCCAACATTTCAAGCCTAGTCGTATAGTTTGGTACTTCTCGCGTAGGAAATACTTTGACAAAAACGCGTCCTGAGTACCGCCTTTGCACGTTTTCAATTACTTCATCATCCTCGACAGAAGATGGTGACCAGACCTGCGTACAGTATTCCAAGAGCGGTCGGCAGAAGACAATGTATGTTTTCCTGTAATGTTCGAGACATGGGTGTTGCATAGATCTCAGGGTGCAATTTGCCACACGAGAAGCTTTCTTAGAGATTTCCTTGCAGTGGGATTCCCACTTAAGGTCGGTGCCAATCAGCAAACCAAGATCACTGACAGTCTCGCGTACAGGAAGCGCAACATCGTTTAGGCGTAGAAAGCACATCTGCCGGTTAGCTATTTTAGGTTAAATTTTAGCCCACACTCCCGGTTTTAAACCCCAGTGGAAATCGGAAAACGTCCTGCATTCACACTGAAATCGTCTTCCATTTTCCCCATAGGGTTAGCACCTCAGGAGGCGAAAATCCAAATCGAAAATTGCTACCTAACAGGTGCCCTGGCTAATTGCCAGGTGGGTGCAAAGCGGGTGGCATAGGAGGGTCGCCCAGTGTGGTATGTGGCGTTAACGATTGTGTCTCGTGGTTTAGCAGCCCGTTCAGTGTGGCGATCGCCGCCGGAGGGTTGCCCCGTCCATTAAGTGACGTCATCAGTTGTTTAGCATCCCGTTCACCCAACCGTTATTTCTTCTTCTGCAGCCTCAAAGTGGTTTTTGTCATAGGTTGAGGAACTGGGTTGCCTTCACAGGGTTCGTCCAAAGGTCCATGGTTAGGGAGGTAGGTCTATTCGGGCACATGAACAAGTGCGCCGTGTCGTGTCCGGGAGCACCACAGTCCGGGCATGCGTCTGGTCGGCTGCTGTCGATCTTGTTGACGTAAGACGTGAGCAGAATAGAGTGACCACAGCGCAGCGAGGCAAGAGCACATCTGGCTCGTCTGCGGAGTGGAGACTCGGACTCGCAAACCCGAGGCGGCACTGTTCCCAAGATAGGGTTCACAGCCGCCTTCGCTAGATATCCTCGAACAAACTGGGTGTGCTCCTCACGCAGAAGACGAAGCCTTTCGATGTTGGAGTTGGCCCACCTCTGTACAACTTTACGAGGAGCATCTGCGAATGGCGTCCTAATCGACCTCTCTCTAATGGGCTTCATGATTCCTTTTGTCGGATGATTCGGCTGTCTCAGAACACTAATATACATCTGCTGTACTTGGAGTTCGCAATGCTCCTTGACTGGCAATATGCAGGCCTCCGCGTGAAGATGTTCTATTGGGGAGCTCCTCGCACATCCGGTCGCAATTCTAAGCCCAGAATTCTGTACACGCTGCATCTTATTCCAGGAGCTGTCGGATACCAGGTGCTGCCACACTGGTGCCGCATATTCCAGAGCCGGTTGAAGTATTGCTCTGTAGGTTCTCAATATAGTCTCTCTTCTGCTTCCCCATGATGTTCCTCCGAGAGCTCTCAGAATATTTCGCTTTGCCTTGACGACTGTCTGTTTCTGTTCCGCGTTTTTGTGGAGTTAACAGAGTCAAACGCATTGCTCAAGTTAACAGAGTCAAACGCTTTGCTCAAGTCGAGGGCGACGGCCACCGTTGGGGCTTTGTCATGTTGAACCCATCGACCGCAAAGCTCGCGATCTCCAATCAGAGTTGAGCAGGGTTGCGACTCGGCTCAACGGAGGGTCGTAAAATAATTGAAATTTTTTTGAAAAAAAGTGAAAATCGGGGGGTCGTACGATTTGACCGAATTTCACCACATTTTCAACTTTTTCCCACATTCCACACACTCAAAAAAGCTAGATTTCTTTATCCTGGAAGGATCGAAAAAAAATCTTGGAAATTTCTAAAAAAATTGGCGAACGGGGAGGGGGTCGTGGCTCCGCTCAAAATTGGCGCAACGGCCTGCTCAACCCTGTCTCCAATAGAGCAGATGTAGTAGAGTGAAGTTTCCTGAACCCATGCTGATGCTGCTGTCGCTCATTTTGATCAGCCAGGTCCGTCACGATCAACTTTTCAGCTAATTTAGCGACGGTCGATAACAGGCTTATTGGTCGAAAGCCGTTGGCCGTGCTTTGGGACTTGCCTGGCTTTGGCAACGGTATCACATTGGCTGTCTTCCAAGCTTGGGGTAGAGTGCAGGTCCGGAAAGAAGTGTTAACGATATCTGCTAGCATAGCATAGCATCTGATAGCATAGCAGGCACTCCTCGAACTCAATAGCGGAGCTCATCGGGGGAGCGGACTTGCCGGAAATTTTCCTCAACACTTTCCACGTCGTAGCTCCGTCCGCCTTGAAATTCTGCTTTTCAGTGAACTTCTCCCAGCATTCCCTCTTGTTCTTATCCAGATCCTGCTTGATCTCATTATCCAGCACAGCAATCTCCGGGTCTAGATGGTCTGCGACTCTCTTCTCATCTCTGGTTCTTATCTTCTGCAGTATTTCCCTGCTGACATTTGGAAAAAAAGTCTTGACACGACCCTCAGGAATTGCTGCTTTAATGGATTGCGGATGGCACTTGTTAGATGGCGCTCTTTCTGATGAACATCACCATTCCATAGGTAGTCGACTGCATGGCGGAGTGCAACATCTCTGAACAGGGTCCAGTCTGCTAGGCCTAAATTAAGATAAGTACGATGACGAAAACCAGAGTAAGGGGCAACCCAGTGCTAGTGGCCGAGTTTCTGAACCTATGACAGAACCCCTCTCTGTGGCTGCAAAGAAGAAGAAGAAGAGTAAGGGGCAAGAGAGTCCGAGAGATCATTATAGACAAAGACGGAAATGTGATCACTGGAGAGAGTGGTGGATGTGGACCACGGGCAAGCATTAGAAAGATTGGATGACACAAGAGAGATATCTGGGCTAGAAGGTCGGCCGTTGGCAGGGAGACGAGTGGGCTGGTCATCATTGAGGATAACCAGGTCACACTCCTCAGCCCATTCTTCGACATCTTCCCCTCTGGCGTCGAAATCAAGAGCGGAACAGAACGTGTGAGCATTGAAGTCACCCGCAAAGACAGCTGAAGGGGAGAGTGAGCAGTCGTACAACTGCTTAAGGACGGGGATAGGATTATAAGAGGGGGGACAAGATGATATAGGAGGAATATAGATGTTAAATAGAGATAAAGGGGTTTTGAGGGGGAGGTGGACAGGAATGTACTCGAGAGTACCGTCCTTAGGAGTATTAGGGATATTATGAGAAGGTAAGGCAGATTGCACGAAAGTAGACACTCCGCCCCCAAGAGCTGTCCTTTGCATGTGATAGGCGGTGTAGCCCGGAATGTTAGGTTGGGGATAAGTGGTAGATGGAGAGAGCTTGGTTTCTTGAACCATGATAACATCAGGGTGATGAAAACGTGCGAATAGAGAGTTCAGATAACTTGTTGCGAAGGCCGTTGAGATTAATGTGAACAATGGAGAGGGGGCGGTTGGTAATTGAGGAATCAGAGTTGCTGGGGGCAGAGCATAGAACACAACGAAAGGATGAGTCATGATGCCTCACAGAACTGAGGCCCGAACAGAAGAAGTGCGCCCACGATTGGCATCCGAAGCACTGGACACTTGTTGGAGCTGGGGGAGGACGGAGTACGGGGTGGCGCCGGCGCCAGCCGGCTGGCAGCAGTGACCGCTCTCGGCCGAGTCGCCCCGACAGCGAGATCGATGGCTCGTTGATTGGCGATAGGCGGAGGTCACGCACGCGAGATCAGAGCCTTGGCGTGAAGAGCAATCGTTTACAAACAAAAAGGGTTAAGATTTCATTCATTTTTATGAAAGCAAACAGCCCCTGAATTCTTTGAGGAGTTGAAGTCCTTTGCTAGAGAGTCTTTGCACGAACATGGGAAGCTTTGCTACAAATATATCTATGGAATGAGCCTATTGAACTAGTAGATCACTCGTTAGGTTGAGTTGGTGAGAGACGCCAAAATTTCATATTCTTTTTCTTCCTGTGCGAAATGGTTGGAGACTTCGCATTCATTCCAGAATTTCGCCCACCCGGGGATCCAACCCCCTGAAAAATCAGGGAGAAATTTGCACTCATGTCAGAATTTCGCCCACCCGGGGTTCCAACCCCCTGAAAAAATCGGGGAAAACTTCGCATTCATGTCAGAATTTCGCCCACCCGGGGTTCCAACCCCCTGAAAAAAATCAGGGAAAACTTCGCACTCATGTCAGAATTTCGTCCACCCGGGATCCAACCCCTGAAAAATCAGGAAAACTTCGCATTCCTGTCAGAATTTCGCCCACCCGGGGTTCCAACGCCTTCAAAATTCGAAGATTGGGTCCTCTCCGGCAAAAGACCTCAACCCCTAAAAAATACTTAGGGGCTGCATGCTTTAATATAGTAAATCTTCACCCTTTTTGTTTGTAAACGATTGCCTTTCACGCACAAGCCCTGATCTCGCGTGCGTGATCTCCGCCGATCGCCAATCAACGAGCGAGCGAGCCATCGATCTCGCTGTCGGGGCGACTCGGCCGAGAGCGGGCACTGTTGCCAGCCGGCTGGCGCCGGCGCCACCCCGTACTCCGTCCTCCCCCTGTACCCACTTGTTTTATGCCAGGTAACACCCTCGCCGCAGGTGGCATATGGATACTTCTGTGCTGGACCTGAATTCCTCTCGACGCCGGCCCTTTGTGATAAAATCCTCAGGAGAGCTGAGGCCGACCAGCACCTCTCCCATGACAAAAACCCTCTTCTCGGAGGGGTTGACGTCGGTTTGCACGGAGGCGATCTTCTTTCCTCCACACTGCCACGGCACGAACGTACGACATCTCGGCAGCCCCAACCGTTATTGACGGCGTTCATATGCGCTATTTTCGATCGACGGGATGCTCAACGCCTTCGCTATCGAAGGCTGTCAGAAAGAGAGGAGAACCGGGCTTTGGGTCCTGAAGCGATCGCCGGATTACGGTAGCCGAAATACGCCGAAGTCCTACCATCAATGGATTTATGTGCACCCCCCCCCACCCATCGCTGCAATAGCACCCAGATTTCAGCGGTATGGAAGCTCGCAAAAAATTTCCGCGATAGAAGTAACTGCGCTTTTTGTTTCTGAAGCAGATTGAAAGCATCTTCCTGGAAATCGGGCCGAGCAGAGCCCATTCAAATCGCTCGAATTGAAAAGTCCGCCTCTCTCCACACTCCAGGACATGTCTGATTCTTCCTCAGGACAAAATTGTGAATCAAGGTGAGGATGAAACACCGATCCACCGAAATCGAGCAGGAACCCTCTATAACTTTACCCAAGTTTGAGGTTCGCGGCCGGCGACATCTGAAGATTGGCCACGCCAAGCGGTTGGTTCCCCTGCTCCGTCCTACGTTCCACTCCTCATTCTCGATATTCTGACGTCGTTGGTCGATTTATCGTGCTGGTTGGCCTCCGGATACTGCTGTGCTCATAGTGGCAAGTGGGTTCCAATAACGTCTTAATTTGCCACTAGGAAAGGTAATCCTTTTCTTCCACATCGATTAGTGTCGCCTTCCTGTGCTGTAAATCGAACTGTGTGGTGATCTGTTGATCTTTCACGTACGTCATGCCGGGAACTCAAGCTACAACGCCTGTTGGAATGGCTAAAGGAAAGAAGACTCGTATGGAAACACCAGGAAGTCCAGAATCGCCGCTATCTGATGGTCTTCAGGCTATGATTGCGGAAATCGCCAGGTCGCCTCGTGTCACAGACTGTGTCAGGAAGGTCATCACAGCAATGGCTGACGAGCTAGGTCGTTTTAAACTTGAGAATGTTAGCTTGAAGAAAGAGATTGCTGATTTGCGTAGTAATTTGCCACCATTGCCGTGTATGGATAGTAATAACTCTGTAGCTTCCTCTCATCCTGTAACTAATCTCGATCCTCCTAAACAGTCTTTGCCTTATCAGGAAGTAGAAAGGTTGCGGTCTGTTGTTATGAGCGGCATCCCGGAGAGTAAATCCCGTAGTTCTAGGGAGCGTGTGTCGCATGACTTTAATAATGTGTTTAATATACTGGATTTCATGGCAATTGAATGTAACCCTACAGCAGTTTATCGTCTAGGAAAACCCCTGCAGGGCAGAGATAGGCTGCTGAAGGTGGTTTTACCTGCCAGTGTTTTTCAACGGATGGCTGTTAGCCGGGCGGCACGCCTTCGCTACTACTCTGGGAGGGGGATTAACCTGAGGGAATCTCTCACTCCCGAAGAGCTGGAGCGAAGGAGGCTGCTGCGGAAACCTCGGAACACGGCTTCTGGGGCAGGCTCTGTTGCTCCGCCAGCAGATCCACCTTCTGCTAAGGGTCGTAGTAGTACTTCTCCGTCAGCACCTTCTGGCAATCAGGGAAACTGAGAGCCAATCCTCGGTATTTTCATAGTACATTGAAGTGTTTCTATAACAATGTGAGGTCAATTGCGAAAAACTCCGGTTTACATAAGCTATGTGCTGGGAAACAACTATGATATTTATGCATTTACTGAGACTTGGCTGAAACCTAGTCATTCTATGCCATCTTTAATAGGTAGTCTGACCGCTGAGTACGATATACTGCGTTGTGATCGACCCAAAAAACGTGGAGGTGGTGTGATACTACTTGTCCACCGAAGGTTATCTGCTAATACTATATTTTCCGAATCTGTAGAAAATGCGTATGAAGTACTTGCAGCCGATATTTTCTACGAAGGCTACAGTTTCAGATTTATTTTGGTATATAGGACTCCAAATTGTCTTGTTCATTCCACTGAACAACTTGTCAAATTACTCAGTGACTTGACTGCCTGTGAAAAAGATACGGTGATTGTCGGTGACTTCAACATGCCAGAAGTAGATTTTCTTCACAGGGATAGCACTGACGCTGCTCATTTGTCTCCTTTGGAGGAGCTAGTCTTCTGTCATGACCTTGTGCAGCATGTGCATGAACCCACAAGGGGTAATAATATACTCGACCTAGTGTTCTCTAGTAGTCTCGCGTTTGTTACTGATACTAAAGTGCTGCCTCCTACTGGCCAGAGCGATCATTACAGTATATCCTTCGATATACAGTGTTGCCAAAGTCAGACGGCTCCAATCTTCCGCAGGGTGTTTTCTGGGTGTGATTTTTAGAAGTCTGCAATTATCTAGCTCAATTGCGCTGGATTGATCTTTTTGAATCGCAGTCGAATGTAAATGACAAATACGAGCTATTCCTGTCAATTATTCATGCCGCTATTGAAGCACATGCTCCCTTTAAAATGGTCTCATCTTTGAAGTCAACCCGCCTACCTGGGTACTTACAAAAAATGCTTGAGCACCGAGACTGTTTGTTTCATGAAGCTAGAAGAACCAACAACTGGGGAACATATAAGGAGTTTGCCACAAAATTCGCTGCTCAGCTTGCTAAATATAATTGTAATGCTGAGAAAAAGGTTATCGAATCTGGTGATAATCAGGGGTTTTACAGATATTTGAATAATAAAATTCAGCAAAAACGGCACATCGGTTGTTTGAGAAGTAGGAATGTTTTAGCGACAACTCCTATCGACAAGGCTAATATGCTTGCCGACCAGTTCTCTGCTGCATTTCAAAAAGACAATGAGTTCATCGATGAATCATTCTCTCCTGACTGTGAGCCAATGCTGGATTTCCCGTGGTTTGATCCTAGAAAGGTTCATGACTTGATAACCAAATGGCCCAAGTCTTTCTCCGTTACCCCCGATCAAATCCCGCTTTTCTTTATTAAGGAAGTGGCATGTGTTATTGCAGGGCCTTTATCTTATTTGTTCAATCAGTCACTAATGTATGGTGAAGTGCCAAGAAGGTGGAAGCACTCGTTTGTAACCCCTGTTTTGAAAAAGGAGCCTGCTTCCAATCCTGAAAACTATCGGCCAGTTAGCATCACGTCCATCTTTTGCAGAGTTTTCGAAAAAGTTTTGAAGCAACATATAGTCATGCATCTTGCCTCTCAGAACATTATACCAAGGAATCAGCATGGATTCGTTCCGGGGCGATCGGTCGAGACTAATCTTTTGGAATGTTTAGATGACTGGTCAGCAGCTATTGACAGGAAGAGCGTTAGTGACGTCGTTTACTTTGACTTTGCGAAAGCATTCGACCGAGTGTCTCATGCAAAGCTTCTTTTCAAACTGAACAAAATCAAGATTCATCCTGTTCTTTTGAAGTGGATAACTGAGTATCTAACCGACAGAAGCTTTCAGGTCAGAATTGGAGGGGTTTATTCTGAGGTAAAATGCGCTGAAAGTGGGGTACCTCAAGGTGGCGTCCTGTCTCCCATTTTGTTCAACATTTTCACTGCAGACTTGCCTTCAGTCCTTGAAACTTTTGGAGTAAACTGTAAAATGTATGCTGACGACATCAAAATCTATAGGACCATATCTACGTCAGATGACACAAAATCCCTCCAGCTCGCTGTAGATGAGATATGGAAATGGGCAGGGTCATGGCAGTTACCACTAGCTCCGCAGAAAGACCATTTTCATGCGAGTAGGAACGGTGGAATCCATTCCGGAAACCTCATACTTAGTAGGTGCAACTGATATACCTCGTGTGGAATTTGTTCGGGATCTAGGCTTCCACTACAGTGATAAACTTGACTTCTCCAAACATATTCCAAATTCGTTGTAAAATGGCTCTCTCTAGAACATTCCAGCTTTTCAAAGGATTGTCCGTTAAAAACAAAACATTCTTCTCCAGAGCTTACAAGACTTACATTCGACCAATTTTAGAATCTGGTACTACTGTGTACTACCCAAGAAAAGTAAGGGATATACAGGCGATTGAGAAGGTTCAGAATAACTTTACGCGAAAACTACTAGTTAGAGTGGGTGGTTTCTTGTATTCCAAAATACCTAGAGCTGAAATCAGGAATAAATACCTAGGTCTTCCGTCACTTGAGGCGCGACGTCAAGTATCGGACTTGTGCATGGTCTATAAAATGTTGCACTACTCGGGTATCTTTGGAAGTCATAACTTTTTCAAATTACGTCATTCCCATACAAGAGGAGGAGGAACCAAACTCATCTTGGAGCGCCCTCGCACTGCTTTGCGGCGAAGCTTCTTCGCGTTCAGAGCGGGTAGTGCGTACCTTAAAATGACTAAGAGTATCACTCCACCACTATCTCTGAGTCGATTCAAACGTCATGTGGTAAACTTGATACAAAAAACCGAATCCAGCGATCATGCTGTGTGATTGACCTAACTGCGTTTTTATTTCTAGAGCTTAGCTTTATTTGTTTTCTGAAAATGGTTGTATAGTGGTTTGCGTAATTAGTGTTTGTTTGTCTTTTTTCTCTCACGTTTGCCTTACGCATTCGTAATAAACTTATACTTACTTAACTAACCGGTAAAGTAACAGAAAACGCAAGAATGATATATAAATTACGCGACAGCCGTAAAGATTAAAGGCTCATGCCGTTTGGACAGGTGGAACAAAATGCACAGCCGTCAAATATATTGCGGCGTGTGCAACTGCACACTCTGCTCACGCTTTACGCGCAAATATGCAAAAATCGCTTCATCAGTTGAAATGAGAGTTTTGGGCAAAAAGTTATGTTAATCAGCGGTATTTTGCCTGTAAAAGCATATCAGGCTGGTTGGGCGACATTTACAAGCGTTTAGCTTATTTTGGAAGCGAAAACTCCCAGTGGAAGACAGGATAGTCGATCCTATTTCCCTACTCAACCGTTGATGAAGTTCATACACTGCCTTCATAACATTTAATAAGCTTTTTGTTTTTATTGGAGTCCATGTTTTCAGCAATTCTTCTTCATAGCGGATTTTTTCTACCTTCTTGTACTAGCAGTTACGATTCAGAATACAACGAGCTTGCAAGATACTTTATTAGATTGCGTTATTACAAAATTTAGTCACCTATCTCTGAAAAATCAAAAAGTTATGCTAGATTTATCAGTGCGGGTGTCCATATCAAATGATTGTGAGAGTTCAAAAGAATTACATTGGGTAAGCAAACTGGCAAGCATGGAAAATGAAAAGCTGGACGTGGATATAGTTGATCAAGGCACAAAGTAAGGAAAACTAGAAGAAAATACAATTACTAAATACGAAACTGATTTACACGATGGAAAAGTATGAAGAATAAAACATTTGTGAAAAGGGTTTCTTTGAAAGGAGTAATAGCGTTTTCCACTTGCGCCGATTGTTGGCTGAGCGTTCAATTATATCAATGAAGGGGTTCAAGCGTTTAACACGAATGTCTAAGAATTCAAAAGTTTTATGCCGGGATTATTCGGTGTGCTGAATATGAATTTGATGTTTATTTGTCGATTTTCGGATTATTAAGGTATGTTTTGCCCCTGTGTAGCATCGCGCATACCGTAACCTACATTAAATCTCAGAATTTCGACAAATGGACCAAAGAATCGTGTTTAGGACCCTATATTACCCCTGCATACAAGTTTGGAGCAAAATCCGAAAATTTTTTTAAAAACACCCAAAAAATCCGTGATGGGGTACCCTTACCCTGCCGCGAGGCTTTCGAAAACGCCCATAACTTTTTTCAGAGTGCGTCTAGGCAGCTGCGAAGGACATATTCGGACTCCACGTCCAAAAATGGCTTTAGAAAAGTACATTTCATGACTAGAAGGATTCCCCTTGTTAGATCACATGAGTAGCTACTAAGCTGCAGTATCTCATATTTCTTCTTCATACGCTTTCAAATTCCAAGAGTAAGCATTCACAATCGCGTGAAAATAAGAGCAGCGTTATTTTTATTTTTGATATTGACTATAAATATTAGTAAAGCGCTACCATTGCTCTCATTGATCGTGATATTGCCGGAAACACCTTGAATCGGTGTCATATTTTACAGTATAATTATCGCCAATCTTGTTTTAGTCGGAATAAGACAACAATCTATTGAAATCGATCTCATATATGCATCAAATCTGTTTAGATGCTTTAGCTGGCGACTGTAGCAAATGTGACCTACATGTACAAAAACGTAGAAAAAAAACGTCATAGAAAAGGTTTGGTGCAAATAAAGCTGCCGAAACTCTGCCATCACCCTTGCCTTTTCAACCTTCTCAGATGTACAACGAAAAGTTACACAACAAAACGATTGACTCAAGGCTGGAAATGTGAACGTCATCAACGGTTGAGTAGGGAAATAAGATCGACTATCCTGTCTTCCACTGGGAGTTTTCGCTTCCAAATTGAGCTAAACGCTTGTAAATGTCGCCGAACCAGCCTGTTATGCTTTTACAGGCGAAATACCGCTGGTTAACGTGACTTTTCGCCCAACACCCATTTCAGCGAATGGAGCGATTTTTGCATATTTGCGCGTAATGTGTGAGCATGGTGTGCACTTGCACACGCCACAATATATTTGACGGCTGTGCATTTTGTTCCACCTGTCTAAACGGCATGAGCCAAGATTAAAGCGTGGTTCGCAGCTACGTACATCACCTAAATTACGAGCAACTTTGTTTGAGTGGCGCTGGAGCACGTTTGTTGAATATCAGATGGCCGTTTCTCCTCAATTCACATCTTATATTTGACTACATTGCTTAGGTTATTACTTGGTTTATTCTTACAGAAACTGCTTTGTCTGGCAAGACGAAATTGGGATTCTGCTGCTCTGCCCCATTGAAGTATAGTGGAGTCCACCATCATTTCTGAAGTTCATCTTCTCAGTGAACCTTTCCCAAGTCTCCTTCTTGTGTCTGTCAAGATCCCTCCTGATCTCGTTATCCAGCTCTGCGGCGTCTGGGTCATGGTGATCTGCAGCTCTCTTTGCGTCCCTTGTTCTTATCTTCTGCAGTGTCTCCCTGGTGACATTGGGAAAGAAGGTCTTGACGCAACCTTCAGGGATCACAGCTTTCATAGCCTTCAGGATAGCATCAGGTAGGTAGCGCTCCTTCTGGTGTACATCGCTATTCCACGGATAACCAGCCCCTGAACAGGCTCCAGTCTGCAAGGCTCAAATTAAGATAGGAATGATGACGAACACCTCTATAGGGAGCAAGAGGCTGCCGAGATGTCGTACGTTCGTGCCGTGGCAGTGTGGAGGAAAGAAGATCGCCTCCGTGCAAACCGACGTCAACCCCTCCGAGAAGAGGGTTTTTGTCATGGGAGAGGTGCTGGTCGGCCGCAGCTCTCCTGAGGATTTTATTACAAAGGGCCGGCGTCGAGAGGAATCCAGGTCCAGCACGGAAGTATCCATGTGCCACCTGCGGCGAGGATGTTACCTGGCATAAAACAAGTGTCCAGTGCTTCGGATGCCAAAAGGTGGGTGCACTTCTCCTGTTCGGGCCTCAGTTCTGTGAGGCATCATGACTCATCCTTTCGTTGTGTTCTATGCTCTGCCCCAACAACTCTGATTCCTCAATTACCAACCGCCCCCTCTCCATTGTTCACATTAATCTCAACGGCCTTCGCAACAAGTTATCTGAACTCTCTCTATTCGCACGTTCTCATCACCCGGATGTTATCATGGTTCAAGAAACCAAGCTCTCTCCATCTACCACTTATCCCCAACCTAACATTCCGGGCTACACCGCCTATCACATGCCAAGGACAGCTCTTGGGGGCGGAGTGTCTACTTTCGTTCAATCTGCCTTACCTTCTCATATTATCCCTAATACTCCTAAGGACGGTACTCTCGAGTACATTCCTGTCCACCTCCCCTCAAAACCCCTTTATCTCTATTTAACATATATATTCCTCCTATATCATCTTGTCCCCCTCTTATAATCCTATTCCCCTCCTTAAGCAGTTGTACGACTGCTCACTCTCCCCTTCAGCTGTCTTTGCGGGTGACTTCAATGCTCACACGTTCTGTTCCGCTCTTGATTCTGACGCCAGAGGAAGATGTCGAAGAATGGGCTGAGGAGTGTGACCTGGTTATCCTCAATGATGACCAGCCCACTCGTCTCCCCTGCCAACGGCCGACCTTCTAGCCCAGACATCTCTCTTGTGTCATCCAATCTCTCTAATGCTTGCACGTGGTCCACATCCACAATTCTCTCCAGCGATCACATTCCCGTCTTTGTCTATATTGATCTCTCTGACTCTCTTGCCCCTTACTCTGGTTTTCGTCATCGTACTTATCTTAATTTAGGCCTAGCAGACTGGACCCTGTTCAGAGATGTTGCACTTCGCCATGCGGTAGACTACCCATGGAATGGTGATGTTCATCAGAAAGAGCGCCATCTAACAAGTGCCATCCGCAAGGCCATGAAAGCAGCAATTCCTGAGGGTCGTGTCAAGACCTTTTTTCCAAATGTCAGCAGGGAAATACTGCAGAAGATAAGAACCAGAGATGAGAAGAGAGCCGCAGACCATCTAGACCCGGACATAGCTGTGCTGGATAACGAGATCAGGCAGGATCTGGATAAGAACAAGAAGGAATGCTGGGAGAAGTTCACTGAAAAGCTGAATTTCAAGGCTGACGGAACTACGACGTGGAAAGTGTTGAGGAAAATTTCCGGCAAGTCCGCTCCTCGATGAGCTCCGCTATTGAGTTCGAGGAGAACGTCTTCAAATCAGGAAAGCGGCTGCTTATGCGCTCGGCAAGAACTTCTTCATCACACGTGCCAAGCGAGGCGTGCAGAACAGAGTCACGGTTAGAGAACTGAGCCGGTTGCCGCTCATGAACGCTTCTGAGGCCTTTACTCTCACGCAAGTAGAGAAGGCTATCAAAGAAATGCGGAATTCGAAGGCTATCGGACCTGACGGTATCTCCCCAGCCATCCTGAAGAAGCTTCCCACGGAACTTCTACCGATGCTTGCAGATATCATTAACACTTCTTTCCGGACCTGCACTCTACCCCAAGCTTGGAAGACAGCCAATGTGATACCGTTGCCAAAGCCAGGCAAGTCCCAAAGCACGGCAATGGGCTTTCGACCAATAAGCCTGTTATCGCCCGTCGCTAAATTAGCTGAAAAGTTGATCGTGACGGACCTGGCTGATCAAAATGAGCGACAGCAGCATCAGCATGGGTTCAGGAAACTTCACTCCACTACTACAGCTCTATTGGAGATCGTGAGCTTTGCGGTCGATGGGTTCAACATGAGAAAGCCCCTGAGAACGGTGGCCGTCGCCCTCGACCTGAGCAAAGCGTGTGACTCCTGTTAACTTGGGACTGCTGCCCGAGAAACTGCTCAAGTCGTCGCTCCCATCATGGCAGAAGCGATGGATTGCAGCGTTCACTAAAGGCCGCCGTGCTAAGGTTCTGTTCCAGAATCATGTATCCGATAGCATTCCAATAGCAGCCGGTGTTCCGCAAGGCGGAGTGTTGTCCCCTGCCCTATTCAGCCTGTATCTTGGAGGACATTCCCGAGCCTCCCAATGATGTAAGGATTGTTATGTATGCCGACGACATCACCATCATGTGCCAGGATCGTGACCTGCAGATAGCCGCTAACAAGATCAGCGCCTATCTCGTCGAGTTGAAGCTCTTCCTCGATAAAATGATGCTCACAGTCTCTGCCGCAAAATCCTCTGTTTCAGTGTTCACAACGAACACCAAGGAACACAGTGCCCATCCAGATGTCAAATGGGATGGTGACCTGTTGCCAGCAGCAAAATTCCCCAAGCTGCTTGGCCTTATTCTTGATCCCTCACTGAAGTTCCACAAAAACGCGGAACAGAAACAAACAGTCGTCAAGGCTAGACTTAATATCTTGAGAGCTCTCGGAGGAACATCATGGGGAAGCAGCCGAGAGACTATATTGAGAACCTACAGAGCAATACTTCAGCCGGCTCTGGAATATGCGGCACCAGTGTGGCAGCACCTGGTGTCTGACAGCTCCTGGAATAAGCTGCAGCGTGTACAGAATGCTGCGCTTAGAATTGCTACCGGTTGTGCAAGGAGCTCCCCGGTGGAGCATCTTCACGCGGAGGCCTGCATATTGCCGGTCAAGGAGCATTGTGAACTCCAGGCACAGCAGATGTATATTAATGTTCTGAGGCAGCCGAATCATCCGTCAAAGAGAATCATGAAGCCCATAAGAGAGAGGTCGATTAGGACGCCGTTCGCCGATGCTCCTCGTAAAGTTGATGTACAGAGATGGGCCGACTCCAACATGGAAAGGCTTCGTCTTCTGCGTGAGGAGCACACGCAATTTGTTCGAGGATATCTAGCAAAGGCGGCTGTGAACCCTATCTTGGGAACGGTGCCGCCTCGGGTTTGCGAGTCCGAGTCTCAACTCGGCAGACGAGCCAGATGTGCTCTTGCATCGCTGCGCTGTGGTCACTCTATTCTGCTCATGTCTTACGTCAACAAGATCGACAGCAGCCGACCAGACGCATGCCCGGACTGTGGTGCTCCCGGACACGACACGGCGCACTTGTTCATGTGCCCGAAGAGACCTACCTCCTTAACAACAATGGACCTTTGGACGAATCCTGTGAAGGCCGCCCAGTTCCTCAACATATGACAAAAACCACTTTGAGGCTGCAGAAGAAGAAGAAGAAGGGAGCAAGAGAGTTAGAGAGATCGATATGGAAAAAGACCGGAATGTGATCACTGGAAAGATTTGTGGATGTAGACCATGAGCAGACATTAGAGGGATTAGAAGAGACAAGGGAGATGTCTGGGCTAGAAGATCGGCCGTTGGCAGGGAGACGAGTGGGCTGATCATCGTTTAGAATGACCAGGTCGCACTCCTCTGCCCATTCTTCGACGTCACTTCCTCTAGCATCAGATTCCAGCGACGAGTAGAACGTGTGAGCATTGAAGTCACTCGCAAAGACACTTGAGGGAGATAGAGAGCAGTCATACAGCTGCTAGAGTAGAGCGATAGGGTTGTATGTTGGTGGACAGGATGTAGATGGAGGAATGTATATATTAAAAAGAGAAAGTGGTATTTTTAGAGGTGGATGGATGGGGATGTACTCGAGAGTGCCATCCACTGGAGTGTTTGGAATGATGTGAGAGGGAAGAGAGGACAGAACAAAAGTAGAGACTCCGCCTCCTTGAGATGACCAGGAGTATGATAAGCAGTGTAGCCCGGGATGTTTGGATGTCGAGAGGTAGCAGAGGGAGAGAGTTTGGTTTCCTGAACCATGATAACATCCGGGTGATGAGTACGGGCGAAGAGAGATAGTTCAGAGAGCTTGGCGCGAAGGCCGTTGAGATTTATGTGTACAATAGAGAGGGGGCGGTTGGTAGATGAGGAATTAGGGTTACTGGAGGCGGAGCACACAATACAACGTAAGGAAGAATCGTGATGCCTCACAGAACTGAGACCCGAACAAGAGAAGTGCACCCACCTTTGGCATCCGTAACACTGGACACTGGTTCCATTCCAATTGACATTTCTTTCGCATGTCGCTCATGGGTACTTCTTCTTCTTCTGAGCGGGTCCTGGGTTCCTCTCGACGCCGGCTCTTTGCAGTAGGATCTTCAGGAGAGCTGCGGCCAGCCAGCACCTCTCCCATGACAAAAACCCTCTCCGCGGAGGGAGTGACGTCCCTCTCCGCGGAGGGATTAGCCGACGATAAGACCAATGATTACCTGATTACGCTGAAGAGCTTTTTCGACGAGAATATGCTAAAGATCTCCGAGCTGCCGAGATGTCGTACGTTCGTGCCGTGGCAGTGTGGAGGAAAGAAGATCACCTCCGTGCAAACCGACGTCAATCCCTCCGCGGAGAGGGTTTTTGTCATGGGAGAGGTGCTGGCTGGCTGCAGCTCTCCTGAGGATTCTTCTACAAATGGCCGGCGTCGAAAGGAATCCAGGACCCGCGAAGAAGAAGAAGTACCCATGTGCCACATGCGGCAGAGATGTCAATTGGTATGGAACCAGCGTCCAATGTTTTGGATGCGAAAGGTGGGTGCACTTCTCTTGTTCGGGTCTCAGTTCTGTGAGGCACCACGATTCTTCCTTTCGTTGTATTGTGTGCTCCGCCTCCAGTAACTCAAATTCCTCATCTACCAACCGCCCCCTATCTATTGTACACATCAATCTAAACGGCCTTCGGACCAAGCTTTCTGAATTATCTCTCTTTGCCCGTACTCATCACCCGGATGTTATCATGGTCCAGGAGACCAAACTCTCTCCTTCTGCTACCTCTAGACATCCAAACATCCCGGGCTATACTGCATATCATACTCCCAGGTCATCTCAAGGAGGCGGAGTCTCTACTTTTGTTCTGTCCTCTCTTCCCTCTCACATTATTCCAAACACTCCAGTGGATGGCACTCTCGAGTACATCCCCATCCATCTACCTCTTAAAACACCACTTTCTCTTTTAATATATATATCCCTCCTTCTTCCTCTTGTCCCTCAACATACAATCCTATCCCCTTCTCCAAGCAGCTGTATGACTGCTCTCTTTCTCCCTCAATTGTCTTTGCGGGTGACTTCAATGCGCACACGTTCTGCTCGTCGCTTGATTCTGATGCTAGAGGAGGTGACGTCGAAGAATGGGCGGAGGAGTGCGATCTGGTTATCTTAAACGATGGCCAGCCCACTCGTCTCCCTGCCAACGGCCGATCATCTAGCCCAGACCTCTCCCTCGTCTCTTCCAATCTCTCTAATGCCTGCTCTTGGTCGACATCCACAACTCTTTCCAGCGATCACATCCCTGTCTTTGTCGATATTGATCTCTCTAACTCTCTTGCCCCTATACAGGTGTTCGTCATCGTTCTTATCTTAATTTAGGCCTTGCAGACTGGAGCCTGTTCAGGGAGGTTGCGCTCCGCCAAGCGGCTGATTATCCGTGGAATGGCGATGTACACCAGAAGGAGCGCCACCTATCTGATGCTATCTTGAAGGCTATGAAAGCTGCGATCCCTGAAGGCCGCGTTAAGACCTTCTTTCCCAATGTCACCAGGGAAACACTGCAGAAGATAAGGACAAGGGACGCAAAGAGAGCCGCAAATCATCTTGACCCAGACATCGCTGCGCTGGAAGATGAGATTAGGAACGACCTTGACAGGCACAAGAAGGAAACTTGGGAAAAGTTCACTGAGAAGATGAACTTCAGAAATGATGCAGCAGCAACGTGGAAGGCCTTGAAAAGGATCTCCGGAAAGTTCACCTCCGCCGACAATTCCACGATTGAGTTTGAAGATGGAGTCTTCAAATCAGGGAAGGAGGCCGCAAATGCTCTTGGGAAGCATTTTTTCATCACTAGAACCAAAAAGAGAGAAACAGAACAGAATAACTGTACGGGAACTCTGTAAGTTGCCTCTCATGGATGTAGATGATGCAGTCACGCCTGCACAGGTCGAGAAGGCGATAAAGGAGATGAGCAACTCGAAGGCATTAGGGCCAGACGGTTTGAGCCCTGCAGTCCTGAAGAGACTGCCCAGTGAACTACTGCCCTTTATTGCTGACGTCATAAATACATCGTTTCGTACATGCATTTTACCCCAAAATTGGAAAGTGGCTCGTGTTATTCCACTGCCGAAGCCGGGAAAGTCACCATCCACGGCTAAAGGGTACCGGCCGATCAGTCTGCTCTCACCCATCGCCAAAATTGCCGAAAAACTGGTTGTGGAGGAGCTTGCCGAGCATAACAGCCAACAGCAGCACCAACATGGTTTCCGTAAATTACATTCCACCACTACGGCCTTGTTGGAAATTGTGAGCTATGTGCTGGACGGCTTCAATGCCATCAAACCCCAACGTACTGTTGGTGTGGCCCTCGACTTAACAAAGGCATTTTGACACTGTCAATCTAGGCCTACTATCAGAGAGTCTGTTGAAGTCTACCATCAAGCCATGGCAGAAGCGGTGGATAACTGCCTTCACTAAAGGACGTCGGGCAAATGTGCTATTCCAAGGACATGTTTCCAATAGCATCCCCATCGCCGCTGGTGTCCCTCAAGGAGGAGTTTTATCGCCTGCACTTTTCAGTTTATATCTAGAAGATCTGCCCGTTCCCCCTCAAGACATCAAGGTCGTTGCATACGCGGATGATATTACTATTCTGTGCCGAGATCGCGACATTAAGGTAGCCACCAGTAAGATCAATGACTACTTGATCGAGTTGAAATGTTTCTTCGATCGCAAAATGCTCACAGTCTCTGCCTCCAAATCGTCCGTCACCGTCTTTTCCACTGATAATGCAGAGCACAGTGCCCATCCTATGGTTAAATGGGACGAAACTCAATTGCAGGCCACCCGATTCCCCAAGCTGCTTGGACTCGTGTTGGATCCTTCGTTGAAGTTTCATAAGAACACTGAGCAGAAGCAAGCCACAGTGAAAACAAGACTCAACGTCCTGCGTGCTCTCGGTGGAACGTCCTGGGGATGCAATAAAGAAACGATCCTGACCACGTATAAGGCTATTGTGCAACCCGCCTTGAGTATGCTGCGCCAGTCTGGCAGCACATCGTGTCGGACACCTCTTGGTCCAAGCTGCAGCGCGTCCAAAATTGTGCTCTGCGAATTGCAACAGGCTGTTCCAAAAGCTCTCAATAGAGCACTTACATGCCGAAGCTCGCATATTGCCAGTTAGAGACCACTGCCAACTCCAGGCGCAACAAATGTACATTAACATCGTGAAGCAGCCGAATCATCCTTCGCGAAGAGTACTAAACCCGGTGAGAGAGATGTATCAGAAAGCCTTTCGCTGATGCTCCGTCGAAAGTAGATGTGCAGAGATGGACTGAAGCACAACAAGAACGCCTCCGTCTCTTGCGCGCGGAGCATACCCGATTCGTGAACGAACACTTGAGCAGAGTTGCCATAAACCCCATCCTGGGAGTCGCACCTCCAAAGGTCTCCGAGACAGAGATGGAACTTGGCAGGCGTGCCAGGTGCACCCTTGCATCGTTACGCTGTGGACACTCCCCATGCTTATGTCATACTTGCATAGGATTGACAACAGCAAACCTGACGAGTGTCCTGATTGCGGTAGTCAAGGGCATACTACTGCGCACCTGTTCAATTGCCCGAAAAGACCGACTACATTGACGACAATGGATCTGTGGACGAACCCAGTGCTAGTGGCCGAGTTTCTGAACCTATGACAGAACCCCTCTCTGTGGCTGCAAAGAAGAAGAAGAAGAAAGATCTCCGCATCTAAGTCGTCAGTACCCGTTCTCACAACGGACCCTTTCGAGCACAGCGCTCACCCGGACGTAGGGTGGGATGGAGACCGTCTACCTTCTGCGCGATTTCCAAAACTGCTCGGTCTTGTGCTCGATCCGTCGCTCAAGTTTCACAAAAATACCGAGCAGAAACAAGCTGTCGTATAAGCTAAGTTGACTGTTCTCAGGGCCCTGGGCGGCACCTCATGGGGAAGCAGCAAGGAAACTATACTTAAAACGTATAAGGCGATTCTTCAGCCCGCCCTGGATTACGCCGCACCGGTGTGGCAGCATCTCGTCTCGGAATCCTCTTGGACGAAGATGCAACGAGTACAGAATGCCGCTCTTCGTATCATCACCGGAAGTGCAAGGAGTTCCCCAGCCGAGCATCTGCATGCTGAGACCCGTCTGTAACCAGTGAAGGAGCACTGTCAGCTCCAAGCACAGCAACTCCGTATCAATATTATTAAACAACTAAACCACCCGTCTTAGAGAGTGCTCAACCCCGCTAGAGAGAGAAAAAAGAAAGTCATTCTCCTTTGCAGCCGCAGAAGGGTTTTTGTCATAGGTACGAGAGGGCGATCAAAGTTGGATTCAACCACAAATCCATTGTCGTCAGTGTGGTGGGCCTCTTAGGACAATCGAATAGATGTGCTGAAGTGTGGCCAGGGTTGCCACAATTCGGGCACTCGTCAGGCTTACTGCTGTCGATCTTATCCAAGTATGACATCAGCATGGGGGAATGCCCGCAGCGCAACGAGGCAAGGGAACATCTAGCCCGCCTACCGAGTTCCATCTCGATGGAACTCGGTACGCGGGCTAGATGTTCCCTTGAAAGCCACTCGCCGATACTCCAAACAAAGTTAACTTGCAAGGATGGCATGACTCAGAGAAAGAATGGCGCACACCAGGTTCGTACGGTGTCATCTTTAGAAGGCGGTGGTAAATCCTGTATGTACTTGGAGAAGTACCCTCCATAAAACGTCGTAATTCACATCATTCGAGACGCGAGCGGCGCGCACAACGTCTCAGCCTCCTGTCCTCCACTCTCTCACTGTCTCTAACCTCCGCACCAGCATGCGTAGGAACCATGAGAGTTTCGCCGTTTTATAGCCTGTACCACCACCAGCTTGTATATCCGAGACCCAACACGGAGGAGGGGCTAGATGCACACTCGCATCGCTGCGCTGCGGTCACTCGACAGTGCTTATGTCTTATGTCAGCATGATAGCAGCAAATATGATGTTTGTCCTGACTTTGGTTCCATCGGCCGTAACACCGCACATTTATTTAATTGTCCGAAGAGACCTACCACGCTGACCATAATGGATCTATGGACGAATTGTCGCCCAGTTTCTCCGCTTATGACAAAACCCTCGATGTGGCTGCAAAGAAGAGGAAGAAGACAGCACTTGTTCACCCTCAGTTTGAACACCCGCCTTCAGACATGAATTTCGTGATTTTTATTTGATTGTGTAGTAGACCCCCTACATAACACGTGCAAAGTGCGAGATATCAATTCCTCCAAATAAGCGAGATATATGCGACCACCATAGGCCCGAACTCCTTCGCTCAACACCACAGGCCACATCCCCTACCAGAATTCCGAACTCGATAACGGCTAGATGGATGGATTAAATCCCAACAAGTCGTCGTTCTTCAGTCCATCGCCGAACTTTTTCCTTGTCCTGGCTCGCTCTCGCGCAACGATTGCGGATGAAGAGAAATACAGACTTTTCGCCCTCAAAATATAGTCATCTTTAAGGAGCCACAACTCCGTTTATAGGAGGTCTTGGACGATTTCAGAGATACCACTATGATCAGTGTGTGACTCTGTTCAAGATCAGCGTAAAAACTGAAAAATAATTTTCTGGGAGTTCTGTGCCTTTTACCAGCACAGCCATGAATGGCCTTATACAACATTATCATGTCAAACCTTGTGTGCTCTAGAGTGAATTTTGAGCCCACTCACGGGCGAAATGTCCTGGATTTGATCTTATGCAATGACCTCACTTTGATTACTGATTGGGAGGTTCAGCCAAATTTCTCTACTAGCAACCACTGTAGCATAGCCTTTGAAATCGCATGTCAACCTGATGTTCCCAAAACAGCTCGTAATTTCGATTTTCGCAGAGCCAATTGGGACCAAGTAAATCTCTGGTTGATAGGAACAAACTGGGATGAACTCTTTTGCACGTGCCGTAATATAAACGAGGTGTATGAAGCCTTTATTTCCTATGTCCACCTTGTAATAGAGAAATGTGTTCCACTTCGGAAACATGGTCCTAAGGCCAAAAACCTTCCACCGCACCTGCAACGCTTGGCCGCTAAAAAGCACTTCCTCTGGCGTGACCGCTTTCAGCCTGGTGGGCGCGTTGCTCTTCTTCTTCTTTGCAGCCGCGAAGAGAGTAATTGCTATAGGTTCAGAAACTGGGCGACCAGCGTTGGATTCGTCCAAAGGTCTATTGTAGTCAATGTTGTAGGGTTCTTTGGACAGTTGAATAAGTGTAGGGTATTGTGGCCAGGACCACCACAGTCCGGGCAAACGTCGGGAGTGCTATTGTCGATCCTGTTCACGTAGGACTTCAGGAACGTTGAGTGCCCACAGCGCAACGAGGCTAGAGTGCATCTGGCACGTCTACTAAGCTGAGACTCAGACTCAGAAACTCGAGGCGGCACAGTACCCAGAATAGGATTAACAGCCGCTCTTTCCAGATATCCTCTGACGAAATGGGTGTGCTCCTCGCGCAACAGACGGAGGCGTTCTTGATATGAATCGTGCCATCTTTGCAGATCGAATTTATCTGGAGCGTCGGCAAAAAGTTTTCTGATGCCTCTCTCTCTTACAGGCTCAAGTACTCTCCAAGATGGGTAGTTGGGCTGCTTGACGATGTTAATGTACAGCTGCTGGGCCTGGAGCTGACAGTGCTCCTTTGCTGGTAGCACCCGTGTCTCGGCGTGTAAATGCTCGATTGGCGAACTCCTAGCACATCCGGTGGCGATCCGAAGAGCAGCGTTTTGTACACGCTGCACCTTAGTCCAGGATGAGTCCGATACTAAGTGCTGCCAAACCGGTGCCGCATACTCTAGGGCGGGCTGCAGTATAGCCTTATACGTGGTCAGAATAGTTTCCTTACTGCTGCCCCATGATGTACCTCCCAGTGTCCTTAGCACATTGAGTTTAGCTCTTACAATTGCTTGCTTTTGCTCGGTGTTCTTGTGAAACCTCAGCGACGGATCGAGTATAAGGCCGAGTAGTTTGACGAAGCGAGCAGCAGGCAGGCGATCTCCACCCCAGCTGACATCGGGATGGGCGCTGTGCTCTTTGGGGTCCGTTGTGAAAACTGATACTGAAGACTTGGCAGCTGAGACAATGAGCATTTTGTTATCGAAATAGCTTTTCAAATCAATCAGGTACTCGTTGATCTTGCTCGCGGCCACTTGTATGTCGCGGTTTTTGGCACATGATAGTCATATCATCAGCGTAGGCGACAACTTTAATGTCCTGGGGAGGTGCCGGAATGTCCTCTAAGTACAGATTAAAGAGAGCGGGCGATAAGACTCCGCCTTGCGGAACACCGGCAGCTATGGGGATACTTTTAGAGACATGGTTTTGAAACATAACTTTTGCTCGACGGCCCTTGACGAATGCTGTTATCCAACGCTTCTGCCACGGTGGAATAGAGGACTTCAGTATGTTATCCGATAGAATACCCAGGTTAACACTGTCGAATTCCTTTGTCAAGTCCAGGGCTACAGCAACAGTCCTGAGGGGCTTTCCCATGTTGAAGCCGTCGTTGGCATAGCCAACGATTTCCAAAAGCGCCGTCGTGGTGGAATGTAGCTTCCTAAAGCCGTGCTGGTGATGTTGTTTCTCATTATGCTGAGCCAAATCATTGACGACTAGCTTTTCAGCAACATTGGCTAGAGGTGACAAAAGGCTTATTGGCCTGTATCCTTTCGCTGATGGCAGCGATTTACCGGGCTTAGGCAGAGGAATGACATTTGCTGTTTTCCAGTTTTGTGGCAGTGTGCAGGTTCGGAATGATGTGTTCATTAAATCAGTGAGCAGCGAGAGAAATTCACTGGGGAGCTTCTTTAGGACTGCTGGACAGATTCCGTCAGGTCCAATGGCTTTGGAATTACGCATTTCCTTTATAATCTTCTCCACCTGCGCAGAAGTGAAGGCATCAGCCGTGCCCGTAAGCGGAAGGCGGCACAGCTCCCTTACTGTCACTCGGTTTTGCGGGCCACGTTTCGCACATGTTATGAAGAAGCTCTTGCCCAGAGCGTAAGCGGCATCTTGTCCTGACTTGAATACATTGTTCTCAAACTCGATAGTAGAGACGGTGGCGGGTGTGGTTTTTCCGGAGAGTTTTCTCAGGATTTTCCATGTAGCAGCACCATCTGCCTTGAAGTTCGATTTTTCAGTGAACTTCTGCCACTCGTCTTTCTTGTGCCTGTCCAAGTCTTTTCTAATCTCGTCGTCAAGTTCAATGACCTCCGGGTCCAGATGGTTGACAGATCTCTTTTCATCTCTTGTCCTGATTTTTTGAAGTATTTCCCTGGTGACATTAGGGTAAAAAGTTTTCACACGTCCTTCTGGTATGGCCGCTTTCATAGCCTTCCGGATAGCGTCAGATATGTGACGCTCTTTCTGGTGCACATCGCCATTCCATGGATATTCAGCCGCTCGGTGAAGTGCAACCTCTCTGAATAGGCTCCAGTCTGCAAGGCCTAAATTGAGATAAGAACGGTGACGAATACCAGAATAAGGGGCTAGAGAATTTGAGAGATCGATATGGACGAAAATGGGAATGTGATCACTAGACAGAGTTGTAGAAGTGGACCACGAGCAGGCACTAGAAAGATTGGAGGAAACGAGCGAAATGTCTGGGCTAGAAGATCGGCTGATGGAAGGGAGGCGAGTGGGCTGATCATCGTTTAGGACAACCAGGTCGCACTCCTCCGCCCATTCCTCGACGTCCTCTCCTCTAACATCAGAGTCAAGTGAAGAGCAAAAGGTATGAGCATTGAAGTCGCCCGCGAAGACGGCTGAGGGTGAGAGGGCGCAGTCGTTGAGTTGTTTTAGAAGAGGGATAGGATTATAGGTTGGGGGAAAAGATGTAGTTGGGGGAATGTAGATGTTGAAGAGAGATAGGGGAGTTTTGAGTGGGAGATGGATGGGGACGTACTCGAGAGTACCGTCCGTAGGGACATTGGGAATTAGGTGAGAAGGAAGAGTGGATAGTACAAAAGTAGAAACTCCTCCACCGAAAGACGATCTTGGAGCATGGTATGAAGTATAGCCAGGGATATTTGGGTGAGAAGAGGTAGCAGAGGGGGAAAGTTTGGTTTCCTGAACCATTATAACATCTGAATGGTGAGTACGAGCAAAGAGAGAGAGCTCAGACAACTTGGCACGAAGGCCATTGAGGTTAATATGAACAATAGAGAGGGGGCGGTTGGTAAATGAGGAATCAGAGTTACTGGGGGCAGAGCACAGAACACAACGGAAGGAAGGATCGTGATGCCTCACAGAACTGAGACCCGAACAGAAGAGATGCACCCATCTTTGGCATCCGAAGCACTGGACGCTTGTTTTACTTCTTCTTCTTCTGCAGCCACAGAGAGGGTCCTGTCATAGACTGAGGAACTGAGCCACAAGCGTCGGATTCGTCCACAGATCTACTGTTGTTAACGATGTCGGTCTCATCGGGCAGTTGAAAAGGTGCGCAGTAGTATGCCCTTTATTACCACAATCCGGGCACTCGTCAGGTCTGCTGCTATCGATCTTATGTAAATAAGACATAAGCATGGGGGAGTGCCCGCAGCGCAACGAGGCAAGGGTGCACCTGGCACGCCTACCGAGTTCCATCTCGGTTTCGCTGACCTCAGGCGGCACGACTCCGAGAATGGAGTTTACGGCGGTCTTGCATAAGTGATCCCTGACGAATTGGGTATGCTCAGCACGTAAGAGACGGAGGCGTTCTTGTTGTGCGTTAGTCCATCTCTGTATATTGATTTTCGTGGGAGCATCAGCAAACGGCTTTCTTATACCTCTCTCTCTCACGGGGTCTAATACTCTTCGCGACGGATGATTTGGCTGCTTCAGAATGTTTATGTACAGCTGTTGTGCGTGGAGTTGGCAGTGGTCCTTAACTGGCAGGATGCGAGCTTCGGCATGTAGGTGCTCTATTGGAGAGCTTTTAGAACAGCCTGTTGCGATTCGCAATGCTCCATTTTGGATGCGCTGCAGCTTGGACCAGGATGTGTCCGACACGATATGCTGCCAGACTGGTGCAGCATACTCCAGGGCGGGCTGTACGATGGCCTTGTACGTGGTCAGGATCGTTTCTTTACTGCATCCCCAGGACGTTCCGCCGAGAGCACGTAGGACGTTAAGTCTTGTTTTCACTGCAGCTTGCTTCTGCTCAGTGTTCTTATGAAACCTCAGCGAAGGGTCCAACACGAGTCCGAGCAGCTTAGGGAATCGGGCGGCCGGCAGGCGAGTTTCGTCCCATTTCACCATGGGATGAGCACTGTGCTCCGCAGGAACAGTGGAAAAAGACTGTGACGGATGATTTAGCGGCAGAGACCGTAAGCATCTTGCTATCGAGAAAACATTTCAACTCGATCAAGTAGTCATTGATCTTACTGGCAGCTACATTTATGTCGCGATCCCGGCATAGTATAGTAATATCATCCGCATATGCAACGACCTTGATGTCTTGGGATGGAACGGGTAGATCTTCAATATACAGACTAAAAAGAGCAGGCGATAAAACTCCTCCTTGAGGTACGCCGGCGGCGATTGGGATGCTATTGGAGACGTGCCCTTGAAATAGCACATTTGCCCGACGTCCTTTGGTGAATGCGGTTATCCACCGCTTCTGCCAGGGCGGAATGGTAGACCTTAACAGGCTCTCCGACAAAATGCCCAAGTTTACAGTGTCAAAAGCCTTCGTTAGATTGAGGGCTACACCTACGGTTCGCTGAGGTTTCATGGCATTGAAGCCGTCCAAAACATAGCTCACAATTTCCAGTAGGGCCGTAGTGGTGGAATGTAGCTTACGGAAACCATGTTGATGCTTTTGTTTGCTATTGTGTTCGGAGAGCTCCTCCACAGCCAATTTTTCCGCAACTTTGGCAATAGGTGAGAGAAGACTGATTGGCCTGTAACCTTTTGCCGTGGATGGTGATTTACCCGGCTTAGGCAATGGGATGACGCGTGCTACTTTCCAATCTTGAGGTAATATACAGGTCCGAAACGATGTATTAATGACGTCAGCGAGCAGGGGTAGTAGTTCACTTGGCAGTCTCTTTAGAACTGCTGGGCTCAAGCCATCTGGCCCTACTGCCTTCGAGTTACTCATTTCCTTGATAACCTTCTCGACCTGAGCGGGCGTGACTGCATCATCTTCAGCCATAAGTGGCAATTTACAGAGTTCCCGAACAGTTATTCTATTCTGCTTCTCTCTTTTGTTTTAGTTATGAAAAAATGCTTCCCAAGAGCATTTGCGGCCTCTTTCCCTGACTTAAAGACTCCGCCGTCGAATTCAATCGTGGAATTGTTGGCGGAGGTGAACTTTACGGAGATCCTTTTCAAAGCCTTCCACGTTGCTGCAGCATCACTCCTGAAGTTCATCTTCTCAGTGAACTTTTCCCAAGATTCTTTCTTGTGCCTATCAAGGTCCATCCTGATCTCATTATCCAGCTCGGCAATGTCTGGGTCAAGATGATCAGCAGCTCTCTTTGCGTCCCTTGTCCTTATCTTCTGCAGTGTCTCCCTGGTGACATTGGGAAAGAAGGTCTTGACACGACCTTCAGGGATCGCAGCTTTCATCGCCTTCCGGATGGTATCAGAGAAGTGGCGCTCCTTCTGGTGTACATTGCCATTCCACGGATATTCGGCCGCTTGGCGGAGTGCAACCTCCTGAACAGGCTCCAGTCTGCAAGGCCTAAATTGAGATAAGAACGATGACGAACACCTGTATAGGGAGCAAAGAGAGTTAGAGAGATCGATATTGACAAAGACCGGAATGTGATCACTGGAAAGAGTTGTGGATGTAGACCAAGAGCAGGCATTAGAGAGATTAGAAGAGACAAGGGAGATGTCTGGGCTGGAAGATCGGCCGTAGGCAGGGAGACGAAGTGGGCTGGTCATCGTTAAGGATAACCAGATCGCACTCCTCCGCCCATTCTTCGACGTCATTTCCTCTAGCATCAGAGTCAAGCGATGAGCAGAACGTGTGAGCATTGAAGTCACCCGCAAAGACAATTGAGGGAGATAGAGAGCAGTCATACAGCTGCTTGAGTAGAGGGATAGGGTTGTAGGTTGGTGGACAGGATGTAGGAGGAGGAATGTATATATTGAAAAGAGAAAGTGGAGTTTTTAGAGGTAGATGGATGGGGATGTACTCGAGAGTGCCATCCACTGGAGTGTTTGGAATGATGTGAGAGGGAAGAGACGACAGAACAAAAGTAGAGACTCCGCCTCCCTGAGATGACCTAGGAGTATGATAAGCAGTATAGCCCGGGATGTTTGGATGTCGAGAGGTAGCAGAGGGAGAGAGTTTGGTTTCCTGAACCATGATAACATCCGGGTGATGAGTACGGGCAAAGAGAGATAATTCAGAAAGCTTGGCGCGAAGGCCGTTGAGATTGATATGTACAATAGAGAGGGGGCGGTTGGTAGATGAGGAATTTGAGTTACTGGAGGCGGAGCACACAATACAACGAAAGGAAGAATCGTGGTGCCTCACAGAGCTGAGACCCGAACAAGAGAAGTGCACGTCAATCCCTCCGCGGAGAGGGTTTTTTGTCATGGGAGAGGTGCTGGCTTGTTTTACTCCATGTGACATCCTTGCCGCACGTGGCGCATGGGTACTTCTGAGCGGGTCCAGGATTCCTCTCCACGCCGGCCCTTTGTAGGAGAATCCTTAGGAGAGCTGAGGCCAGCCAGCATCTCTCCCATAGCAAAAACCCTCTTCGTGGAGGGGTTGATGTTGGTTTGCACGGAGTTTATTTATTTATTTATTGCAGCCAATGACAAATAAAATCGTAGGAAAAAAAAGCAATAGGAAACCATGAATGGCCAGAGAACAGCAAAAAAAAAACAACAAAAACCTTATAAATTAGTAGCCTAGGGGCAACGAAATTCCGCAGTTAACCGTGCTCTTGTTGAAATGCAATCTGAATGATAAGTTGATTCCTATGTCGGACTTAATGTATCACCAGTACTGCTGACCCACTTGGCCGCAAGAAGATCTACTACTGCCTAAGCACGCAACTGGATATCCATTCCCGGGCGGGCTCTATATTTCAAGAGCCTCTTTAAACTGGTACGCACCCAGGGCGATTGCTAAGGAAGGAGAGCAGTCGGGCCAGCAGCAGTGACTTTGTCCGGTATGTATTGAGATGACAAAGCCTTCAAAAAAAATCTTAAGAAATCAGTCAAACTAGCACAGTTGGGGCACGTATTTACGTCGCGATTAAGCCACTCATTTACGAAGTAACAAACAAACAGAAGGGGAATCAGAGATTATTCTCGAGATAATGCTCAAATCATATACTTTCGGCCTCGCTTTCCATTGCTCCAAATCCGGTAGCTGAAACTGATGCTGCTGCCATTCATTCGAACAAGGTGCTGAAATCACGGAGGGAAACGTATTCTATAAAAAAAACAGATGAATAAAGGTCATAACAGCCATTTTGAAGATGTGGGAGAGCGAGGAAACACTCATTGTGATCAGTCTTTCTTTCTAATAGGCTAGTGAGTCATTTTTTTTCTAATAGATGTGAAGTCAAAAGCAAAATTTCCTTGATTTTCCCATGATCACCATCACATGGTCAACAATCATTGACGATGAGTGATCGCGCGCGGTGACAGCCGCATAAATACGGCCTGTCCAGCGCTCACAACATCATCGCCACCACCAGCCCGCTGTCGACAACACTGCCAAGCAGACATCACTCCATCGACCACCATGCTCACGACGCCGCAGCAACGCCAGCAGCCAAGCCGACACAACAACAACGCCGCCGCAACAGCAACGATCCACATTCTCCTGCGTAAACGAGGACAACATGACGCAATGGAGATGTACGGGACGTCTGATCCACTCGGTGAGGGTGAGCACAACCCGGAGCCTCGCGAATTCCCCGCCCTCCACCCCGCCCCTCCTCGGAGGAGCGAGATAGAGGTGGTAGAGTGCATGAAACTCATGGACTCCGCGCCACACTCGCCTCGACCCGCGGACAAATAGTTAATGAACCTAGACCGTGAATCGTTCGAATCATTATAGATAAAGTGTTGCTGTGTTCATGTTTTAATGGCGGCGCGTAAGGATAGGATTTGGAAACGAGTTCGAAATTTCAGTAGTTCAGGTTGTTCCGCGCGCGCAAGTAGGATGCAAAGAGGTCTGGGTGGACCAATGAAAGTCACTGATCGGACAAACTTTTGAGATGCCATGCTAGATGGGTTTGGAATGTACGGGAGTTCCTCCATCTGAAAAAATCTGTGCTAAGGCTGTTCCAAAGCTGTACCACTCTTACTAGGAAAGAACCCTCATATGCACGCGTTGTGGGTTTCTCTGGTCTTATTCTGTAGGGGTGACCTCTTGATACACCTATGGTTGGAGACAGATCGAAAAGCGAGGGGAGAGTCAAGCAAATTTCTTCCGTCGTAAGTTTGTACATGAGGTTGAAATCGATCATTTTCCGACGAAACTCTAACGTCTCGGTTCTAAGACTAAGAAGGCGTTGTTCGTATGTAATCCCAGTCATGCCTCTTCTAAGAAAGCAGCGGTACGTGAAGCTTTTTTGAACCTTCTCAATGTCCTCTATGAGACTTCTCTTGTAAGGTGACCAAATAGGTGAACAATACTCGAGTAAGGGTCTAACGTACAAAGCGAACAGCTGAAACAATGTGCGAGGGTTTCGAATTTTGAACGCTCTTAGAATAAAGTGAGATCTGGAATTAGCACTAGCGATTTGCTTTCTTATGTAACATTCGAAATCGAGTTTGTCGCTGTACATAACACCCAAATCACGGATCTCGCTTACGCAATTTAAAGGCATTCCGCTAATGGTAAAAAGGAAATTGGGGTGATTTTTCCGATTCTCATGACGACCGTTTTTCATTAGAAATATTGAGAGACCACGCCTTCGACCACTTCTCCACAGCCTCTATAGCAGTCTGAAGCTTTGCGCAGTCATTTGTGGTGAAAATTTTGGAGTCGTCAGCGTAGATACTGCAAAAACACTCTGGAAGGAAGCGCAGAGAATAAGTCATTTATGAAAAGGATGAACATGAGAGGACCTATGCAGGTGCCCTGTGGCACTCCACTTCGTGTTGGATACAAGTCAGATTTGGCCGCATTAACGATAACTGACTGATATCTGTCGCTTAGGAAGGATTTCAAAAACGCCAGTAGTCTACCTTTTATACCGTATGCTGCAAGTTTGTTCAATAGTAAAGGGATTGAAATGGAATCGAACGCCTTGGCATAATCAATAAAACAAACGGAGACATAGTTTCCCCTGTCCACCTCCCTCTGCCAAAGAGTAATCGTCGATAGCAAGGCCGATACAGTAGATCTGTGTTTTAGAAAACCATGTTGATTTTGTTGATGTTGCTTCCTCCACAAGGCCACGGCACGAACGTACGACATCTCGGCAGCATAGCACACTGCACAATCCCTAGCACATTTGCTGAAGGCGCGTTGCCTTCAGCAAATGTGCTAGGGATTTCGAAAAAGGATGCAAACGATTTGCCAAGAACCGCGAAAAACGCCTTATTTTCTCGGGAAATCGAAAAAACTTCTTCAAGTACATGAATGCAAAGATGAAAACGCGTAGCTGCCGAGATGTCGTACGTTCATGCCGTGGAGGAAAGAAGATCACCTCTGTGCAAACCGACGTCACCCTCTCCGCGAAGAAGGTTTTTGTTATGGGAGATATGCTGGCCGGCCGCAGCTCTCCGTCGGATTCTCCTACAAAGGACCGGCTTGGAGAGAAATCCTGGACCCGCTCAGAAGTACCTATGCGCCACGTGCGGCAAGGATGTTACCAGGAGACCTACCAGCGTCCAGTGCTTCGGATGCCAAAGGTGGGTGCATCTCTCCTGTTCGGGTCTCAGTTCTGTGAAGCATTATAACTCTGCTTTTCGCTGTGTTTTATGCTCTTCACCTACCAACTCTGATTCCTCTTCCTCAAATCGCCCCCTTTCCATTGTACATATCAATCTCAACGGCCTTCGTACTAAACTTTCTGAGCTCTCTCTCTTCGCACGTACTTACCATCCAGACGTGATCATGGTTCAAGAAACCAAGCTCTCTCCATCCCCTACCTATCCTCATCCTAATATCCCGGGCTACACTGCCTTCCATGCTCCAAGGTCAGCTCTTGGCGGAGGAGTTTCAACCTTTGTTTTATCCTCTCTCCCCTCCCACCTCATACCAACGCCCCCCACGGATGGTACTCTCGAGTACCTTCCAATCCATCTCCCTCTTAAAACACCCCTTTCTCTTTTCAACATATATATTCCCCCTACCACCTCATGCCCCTCCTCCTACAATCCCATTCCTCTTCTCAAACAACTCAACGATTATTCCCTCTCATCATCAGTTGTTTTCGCGGGCGACTTTAATGCCCACACCTTCTGCTCGTCCCTTGGTTCTGATGCTAGAGGAGAAGAAGTCGAAGAATGGGCTGAGGAGTGCGACCTGGTCATCTTAAACGATGATCAGCCCACTCGTCTCCCTGCCAACGGCCGATCTTCTAGCCCAGACATAACTCTTATCTCGTCCAACCTTTCCAACGCTTGCTCATGGTCTACCTCAACAACATTGTCTAGTGATCATGTTCCCGTCTTTGTGCACATCGATCTCTCCAATTCTCTTGCTCCTTATTCTGGTGTTCGTCAACGTTCTTATCTCAATTTAGGCCAAGCAGACTGGTGCCTGTTCAGTGAGGTTGCGCTACGCCTAGCGGCTGATTACCCGTGGAATGGCAATGTGCACCAGAAGGAGCATCATTTATCTGATGCAATTCGCAGGGCCATGAAGGCGGCTATCCCTGTTGGCCGAGTTAAGACGTTCTATCCAAACGTCACCAGAGAAATTCTTCAGAAAATCAGGACTAGAGATGCCAGAAGAGCAGTTGACCATCTAGACCCTGTCGTCGCTCAGCTGGATGGTGAGATCAGAAAAGATCTCGACCAGCACAAGAAAGAACAGTGGGAAAAATTCACAGGACAGTTGAATTTCAAGACGGACAGTGGAGCTACTTGGAAGGTGCTTCGGAAACTATCGGGAAAGAGCTCGCCAGCCACCATCTCCACTATTGAGTTCGGTAATAACGTTTTCAAGTCAGGAAAGGAAGCCGCCTACTCTCTCGGTAAAAGTTTCTTTGTCACGAGTACAAGGCGAGGTCCGCAAAATAGAGTGACAGCAAGAGAGCTGTGCCGCCTCCCGCTCATGAGCACGGCCGATGCGTTCACTGTGGCGCAAGTAGAGAAGATTATAAAGGACATGCGGAACTCCAAAGCTGTCGGTCCGGACGGCATTTGTCCTGCTGTACTGAAGAAACTCCCGACTGAGATCCTTCCGCTCATCGTTGATATGATTAACACTTCGTTTAGCTCTTGCACTATTCCGCAAAACTGGAAGACAGCCAACGTCATCCCGTTGCCCAAGCCTGGCAAACCTCAGTCATCAGTAAAGGGATATCGTCCCATTAGCTTGATGTCACCTTTCGCCAAGGTGGCCGAAAAGCTCATTGTCAAGGATCTAGCGGAGCACAACGAGAAGCAGTTGTTTCAACATGGGTTCAGGAGGCTACATTCCACAACTACGGCGTTGCTAGAAATTACCAGCTATGCTATCGACGGGTTCAACTTTAACAAGCCATTGAGAACTGTAGCTGTTGCGTTGAATCTCACCAAGGCATTTGATACGGTTAACCTTGGAGTCCTGTCAAGCAACATTCTGGAGTCGTCAATACCATCTTGGCAGAAGCGCTGGATATCGGCCTTTATTAAAGGTCGGCGGGCAAGAGTCATGTTTCAGAACCATGTCTCCAACAGTATTCCTATGGCAGCTGGAGTCCCTCAGGGCGGAGTTCTATCGCCAGCCCTCTTCAATCTGTACCTCGAAGATATGCCTGAGCCTCCACAGGACATCAAGGTCGTCGCGTATGCCGATGACATAACAATCATGTGTCGAGATCGGGACTTACAGGTGGCCGCCAATAAGATCAACGAGTACCTGATCACACTGAAGAGCTTTTTCGACCGCAAGATGCTAAGTATCTCTGCAGCCAAGTCGTCAGTGTCCGTTCTCACGACGGACCCATCCGAGCACAGCGCTCATCCGGATGTCGTGTGGGATGGAGACCGTTTGCCTGCTGCTCGCTTCCCAAAGCTGCTCGGTCTTGTGCTCGATCCGTCTCTCAAGTTTCATAAGAATACCGAGCAGAAGCAGGCAGTCGTTAAAGCTAAGCTCAACGTTCTCAGGGCCCTGGGCGGCACTTCGTGGGGTAGCAGCAAAGGAGACTATACTCACAACGTATAAAGGCAATTCTGCAGCCCCGCCCTGGAGTACGCCGCACCGGTTTGGCAGCATCTCGTCTCAGAATCCTCCTGGACAAAGATGCAACGAGTACAAAATGCTGCTCTCCGTATCGCCACCGGATGTGCAAGGAGTTCCCCAATCGAGCACCTGCATGCTGAGACCCGTCTATTACCAGTGAAGGAGCACTGTCAGCTCCAGCCCCAGCAACTCCGCATTAACATTATAAAGCAACCAAATCACCCGTCGTGGAGAGTGTTAAACCCCGTGAGAGAGAGAAGTATAAGAAAGCCATTCGCCGATGCTCCAAACAAAGTCAATTTGCAAAGATGGCACGACTCACAGCAAGAACGACTCCGTCTTTTGCGCGAGGAGCACACCAAGCTCGTACGGTGTCATCTTGTGAAGGTGGCCATAAATCCTATACTAGGAGATATATTTCATATTTATTACATGTGCCGAGACACATGTGAATTAACAGCAAATGAAAAGAATTAACGACAGAAAAAAACAACAAACTCAATCACTAAAACGAAACACTACTAACAAAGAAGCTATAATGAAATTGACTCCTGTTGAAGATACTGGCCGACAATATTTTTGAAACCAGAGTAGGTGGATGGAACTTCCCATTTCTTGCTCAAGCTCAGATAATCCAATCCCGCACGAATGGTGAAGAAATGCCGCCTAGTCTGGGAATGAGGCCTGAGGAAGCTAAGTTTGTACCTTTGTCCTCTTGTATTGGGACGTATGAGGGTAAAAAACTCGGAAAGGTTCAATCCTACCGAACCATTCAACATTTTAAAAACCAAATATAAGTCATTTCTCCTCCTTCTAATAGCAAGCGAGTCCAAATGCAACCTCTTATTCCTAATGTATCCCCTAGGAATTGTACTGTACGAAAATCCCATTGCCCGTATGAAGACCTTCCTCGTGAAGCTACGTTGAACCGCTTCTAGTTTTTGAACTAGCATTCGCTTATGCGGTGCATAAACACAGGTCCCATACTCCAACACAGACCGGACGTAAATCTTATAAGCTTTGGTCAGTAGCTGCGGATCCTTAGACAGTAAGGACTTGAATAATAAAAAGAGCCTCTGTTGCGCTTTAGCAGCAATGTGCCTACAATGTTCATCAAAAGGAGTTTATTATCGACTATGAATCCAAGATCCTTAATTTTGTCGACCGCCTCGATTGGTACATCATTGATTTTGTAAACGGCCTGGTTGTTGGAATGTCCCAGGTGCAATGCTTTTGTTTTCACGACCGAGAGGGGAAGGCCCCAAGCTAGGGACCAGCAGTAAACTGCATCAATACCACTCTGTAAGAGTGTGACTCCATCACCGCCTACTTCGCAGTACACTTTAATGTCATCCGCAAAAACTTCACACCTAACACCACACCGTTCAACAATTTGTGGAATGTCATAAGCATAAATGTTAAACAGAATAGGAGATAAGACTCCCCCCTGTGGAACCCCACTTGGAGCACTTCTACAGCCGGAAAGGGAAGAATTAACACGAACCTGGAAGGTTCTATCTGTCAGAAAGGCTTTAATCCAGCTGACAATGCTTTTGTGGATGCCAAGCTGATCAAGTCTGAGGATAAGCTTTGTGTGGTCAACTTTGTCAAACGCTTTTTGAAAGTCAAAATAGATAACATCCACATTATTTTTACGATCTAAACTAGAGGTCCACTGATTTAGCGTTTCAATCATCTGAGTAACAGTTGACTTCCCTTTCCTGAACCCATGTTGTCGATCAGACAGCAGTTTATTATCCTCGAGATATGTTACAATAGCCATCTTCAAAATTTTTTCAAAAAGTCTACAGAAAATCGAGGTGATGCTTACTGGCCTATAATTGGATGCCTCAGAGTGCGGAGACTTCTTTGGCAGTGGGACCACTAAGGAATGTTTCCACCTAGTTGGAACCTCTGACCTGTGAAATATCAAATTGAAAAGAATTTCCAAAGGCGTGGAGATGTGAACTGCCACTCTCTTAAGAAAAGCGAATGGGATGTCATCAGGCGTCACAGAGGAAGAACATGGCCATTTTGAAAGAAGTTCCAAAATAGTATTACGATGAAAAGAAACAGAGTCATGCATTATAGTTGATGTCAAAATCACATCCGAAACAGCTGTTAATGGGGAGTCATTCAAAAATACCTTCTCAAAAGTGTCAGCAAGCAGCTCAGCTTTATCGTAATCAGAAGTGAGAAATTTTCCATTACTATTATACAAAGGGCCAACACGTTCCCTGGGCTTAATTCGTGTGCCAATAAACTTGAAAAACGCATTTCTGTTGCCGGATTCAATAACTTTCTTTTCCACCGAAATGTTAAATCTGAAAAGCTTTTTTTCAAATGCTTTTGTAGCTGACCTATAGCTATTCCAGTCCTCCTCTAGATTCGTTGACATAGCCTGCTTGAACATTTTGTTTTTGAATTCAAGAAGTCGAAAGAGATAATCCGGCAAGTTGCTAGATGATAGAGGAACTTTTCGAAGAAGGCACAAATAGGGTAATAACATGATTCAAAATGAACAGAAACGTCTCGTACATCTCATTTACAGTGGCACTACACCCAAACGAGCCTGACCAATCAACAGTATCTAGATAGATTCCGATTATGTCGTAATTTGCCAGTTTGAAATCCCGTTTCAGTAAAAATTTATGCTCACTCAGCGAACCCTCTAGCTTAAAATGTATGGTAGCGTGATCACTAGTACCTAGCGGTGCCAAAATATTGACCGTAGACACCAAACTCAGCTCATTGCTGAAAATAAGATCCAAGAGGTGATTACCTCTAGTGTTTCCATGCACCAACGGACAATATTGATGACTATTTATAAGATCAAGAAAAGCATTGGTCAAAACATTACCGCCTTGCATTTCCGAAAGATCCTCCCACAGCAATTTAGGGAAATTGTATATACCGCCCCCCGTCTGCACCTCCGAGTCTCAACTCGGAAGAAGGGCGAGATGCACGCTCGCATCATTACGCTGTGGTCACTCTACAATGCTAATGTCTTATGTCAGCAAGATTGACAGCAGCGAATCTGATGTGTGCCCGGACTGCGGTATCGTCGGCCATGATACCGCACATTTATTCAACTGTCCGGAGAGACCTACCACGCTGACACCAATGGACCTATGGACGAATCCACTACTGGTCGCCCAGTTCCTCCGCCTATGACAAAACCCTCTATGTGGCTGCAAAGAAGAAGAAGAAGAAAACGCGTAAGGGGATCACATCTCTAAAAGATGAAGAGGGCGAAGTCATTATCGATGATCAGATAAAATGCGAAATGTTCGCGGAATATTTCTCCAAGGTATTTACTCACGACAACGGTGCGACCCTACTATTTTCCTCCCGATGTTCCCAGAAATTGTCCTCCGTCCCTATCAGCTGCGAGGTTGTAATGGGTGCCATATAAAAGCTCAATGACAAGATTTCGCTCACCCCGGACTCGGTGCCCTCGTACTTCATCAAAAGGGCTGCTGACGGGTTATGTTACCCTCTCTCGTGCATATTCAAACATAGTCTTGCTCTTGGAACGCTTCCGTCCGCATGGAATACTGCGATTGTAACCCCGCTTCTGAAAAAGGCACCGGCTGTTCAGGTCTCGAACTATCGGCCCATCAGTTTAACCTCATCAGTATGCAAAGTTCTCGAAATCATTATCAAAGATTGTGTTCTATCCCATCTTGCGTCGAATGACCTCCTCAGCCCGGCGCAATATGGTTTTCTGCCTGGTAGATCAACGCTATCTCAGCTGCTATCCTCGTTCCACGACTGGTGTTCGACTGTGAACGAAAGCTACCAAACTGATGTTGTGTACACAGACTATGCTAAAGCTTTTGATACAGTCAGTCATCCAAAGCTACTTCTGAAACTTGAAGGCTACAGCATTTCTGGTGACATTTTAAAATGGTTGAATTCCTTTCTGACACCTCGTGACTTCATAGTCAAAATTGGCGACTTTTGTTCTCATCCTTGCCCAATCGTCAGCGGTGTTCTCCAGGGTAGCGTTCTGGGTCCTTTGCTTTTCCTCAATTATGTGAACGTGAGCTGAGCTTTTGTGAGCTTTTTGCTGATGATCTGAAGATATATCGTCCCCTTCGCAACCCCGCCATCGATTTTCACGAGCTTCAGTGTGACCTGAACCGGCTTTCTAATTGGTCCAAGCTATGGCAGCTAAAAATATCTGAAGAAAAATGCAGCTTGTTCCACATTAATTTCCAACATGAGTGCTTTTTACGCCTAAACGATGTTGCGCTTCCCGTACGCGAGACTGTCAGTGATCTTGGTGTGCTTATTAGCACCGACCTTATGTGGGAATCCCACTGCAAGGAAATCTCTAAGAAAGCTTCTCGTGTGGCAAATTGCATCCTGAGATCTCTGCAACACCCATGTCTCGAACATTACAGGAAGGCATACATTGTCTACTGCCGACCGCTCTTGGAATACTGTACGGAGGTCTGGTCACCATCTTCTGTCCAAGATGATGAAGTAATTGAAAACGTGCAAAGGCGGTACTCAAAACGCGTTTTTATCAAAGTATTTCCTACGCGAGAAGTACCAGACTATACGACAAGGCTTGAAATGTTAGGGATCGAAACCCTGCGATATCGGCGAACCGAGTTCGATTTACACTTATGTTATAAAATCGTTAACGGTCTTTGCGACATCCCATTTGAGAGCGTTTTCGTGTTCACCAGCCGCTGTACTCGCTCCCGCCAGCACGCTTTTCAGCTCACACGTAGATTTACGTCGAAGTCCAACGTGCTGCATTCCTTTGCATTTAGAGTCATTCCAATTTGGAACAAACTACCTTCAGAGATCGTTGAGGCCGCGCGTTTTCCGATTTTCAAAAGCAGGCTATCCCATTTCAACCTCAGGTCATTGCATGGGGTCGATGGCCGTGCTTTCTGCTAAAGCTTTAAATTCAGGGTTCTCTAATTCGTGCGAGTGTTTTCTTTGCCTACAATTTTGTTTGCCTGCATGTCCAGGCTGTCTTGACCTATCTCACATACATTTTGTATGTTTCTTTGTCGCCAGATAAAGCTATTGAATTGAATTGAAAAAAAAGTGGTCAGCCTAGACTGTTTTACAAATTGAAACAGTTTTGATCTATAGAAAGGGAACTATCGTCCATCACTGGATGAGGAATCACCGCGACGCTGCTTGGCGGGAAAAATTGCGCGATCAATAGCCACTCTCCCTTCGTTTTCCGGCGCGCAATTTTTCCCGCCAAGCAGCGTCGCGGCGATCTCTCATCCAGTGTTGGACGATAGGGGTGTTTCGAAATATTCGGCGCCCAAAACATTAACATTTAGATGTTAAATTCGGAGACCTAGTTTTTCAATTAGTCACAAACGCTTCTAGATAGAGGTCAAGTTGTTCCGCGCAGGCGAACAGGGAACAATTCGCTGATACACTTTTGGTGCAGGACTTTCTTAACAGCCTAATATATTCAGGTGTGGGAGCCCTTCATGAGTAATACAAGCAATGCTCCGCAACCGGCCCGAAGGACTATGCATGCCGATAGGCAAGGAAGTGGGCCTTCTGTGAGTATTAGTTTGTTTGTCAAGCTTTCAGCCAATCCTAGTCTTCACCCTCTTTTTCTTGTTGATGCTTCATGATCAAATTTTCTGGTTACTGAAAATGTTATGAAAGGCCTGCGAGCAAGATTTCTCTGTCAGACTGGGTTACTCATCAACGTGATTCGATCGCTAACCACTTCTGTTTCTGAGGACCAACGTGAATTGGAGAAATCCCGACTGCAGAAAGGATTCCAGGAATCTGAGACACTCATAGATAATTTAGTGAAGTGTGAGTGTCTTTTTCTTCTTTGCAGCCACAGAGAGGGTTCTGTCATAGGTTCAGAAACTCGGCCACTAGCGTAGGGTTCGTCCACAGATCCATTGTCGTTAATGTAGTCGGTCTCTTCGGGCAATTGAACAGGTGCGCAGTAGTATGCCCTTGACTACCGCAATCAGGGCACTCGTCAGGTTTACTGTTATCAATCCTATGCAAATATGACATAAGCATGGGAGAGTGTCCACAGCGTAACGATGCAAGGGTGCACCTGGCACGCCTGCCAAGTTCCATCTCTGTCTCGCTGACCTTCGGAGGTGCGACTCCCAGGATGGAGTTTATGGCAACTCTGCTCAAGTGTTCCTTCACGAATCGGGTGTGCTCCGCGCGCAAGAGACGGAGGCGTTCTTGTTGTGCTTCGGTCCATCTCTGCACATCTACTTTCGACGGAGCATCGGCGAAAGGCTTTCTGATACATCTCTCTCTCACCGGGTTTAGTACTCTTCGCGATGGATGATTCGGCTGTTTCACGATGTTAATGTACATTTGTTGCACCTGGAGTTGGCAGTGGTCTCTAACAGGCAATATGCGAGCTTCGGGGTGTAAGTGCTCAATTGGAGAGCTTTTAGAACAGCCATTTCAATTCGCAGAGCACAATTTTGGACGCGCTGCAGCTTGGACCAAGATGAGTCCGACACGATGTGCTGCCAGACTGGCGCAGCATACTCCAAGGCGGGTTGCACAATAGCCTTATACGTGGTCAGGATCGTTTCTTTATTGCATCCCCAGGACGTTCCACCGAGAGCACGCAGGACGTTGAGTCTTGTTTTCACTGTGGCTTGCTTCTGCTCAGTGTTCCTATGGAACTTCAACGAAGGATCCAACACGAGTCCAAGTAGTTTGGGGAATCGGGTGGCCTGCAATTGAGTTTTGTCCCACTTCACCATAGGATGGGCACTGTGCTCTGAATTATCAGTGGAGAAGACGGTGACGGATGATTTGGAGGCAGAGACTGTGAGCATTTTGCGACCGAAGAAACATTTCAAATCGATCAAGTAGTCATTGATCTTACTGGCGGCTACCTTAATGTCGCGATCTCGGCATAGAATAGTAATATCATCCGCGTATGCAACGACCTTCATGTCTTGAAGGGGAACGGGCAGATCTTCTAGATATAAACTGAAAAGTGCAGGCGATAAAACTTCTCCTCGAGGGACACCAGTGGCGATGGGGATGCTATTGGAAACATGTCCCTGGAATAGCTCATTTGCCCGACGTCCTTTAGTGAAGGCAGTTATCCACCGCTTCTGCCATGGCTTAATGGTAGACTTCAACAGACTCTCTGATAGTAGGCCAAGATTGACAGTGTCAAATGCCTTTGTTAAGTCGAGGGCCACACCAACAGTACGTTGGGGTTTCATGGCATTGAAGCCGTCCAGAACATAGCTCACAATTTCCAACAAGACCGTAGTGGTGGAGTGTAATTTACGGAAACCATGCTGATGCTGTTGCTTGTTGTTGTGTTCGGCCAGCTCCTCCACAACCAGTTTTTCGGCAACTTTGGCAATGGGTGAGAGCAGACTGATCCGCCGGTACCCATTAGCCGTGGATGGTGACTTTCCCGGCTTCGGCAGTGGAATCACACGAGCGACTTTCCAATTTTAGGGTAATTACATGTGCGAAACGAAGTATTAATGACGTCAGCGAAAAGGGGCAGAAGTTCATTGAGCAGTCTCTTGAGGACTGCTGGGCTCAAACCATCTGCCCCTACTGCCTTCGAGTTACTCATCTCCTTTATCACCTTCTCGACCTGAGCGGGTGTTACTGCTTCATCTTCAGCCAAGAGTGGCAATTTACAGAGTTCCCGTACAGTTATTCTGTTCTGCTTCTCTCTCTTGGTTCTAGTGATGATAAACTGCTTCCCGAGAGCATTTGCGGCCTCTTTCCCTGACTTGAAGACTCCGCCTTCAAATTCAATCGTGGAATTATTGGCGGAGGTGAACTTCCCGGAGATCCTTATCAAAGCCTTCCACGTTGCTGCTGCATAACTTCTGAAGTTCATCTTCTCAGTGAACCTTTCCCAAGTCTCCTTCTTGTGTCTGTCAAGGTCCCTCCTGATCTCGTTATCCAGCTCTGCGATGTCTGGGTCAAGGTGATCTGCAGCTCTCTTCGCGTCCTTTGTTCTTATCTTCTGCAGTGTCTCCCTGGTGACATTGGGAAAGAAGGTCTTGACGCGACCATCAGGGATCGCAGCTTTCATAGCCTTCAAGATAGCATCAGATAGGTGGCGCTCTTTCTGGTGTACGTCGCCATTCCACGGATAACCAGCCGCATGTCGAAGCGCAACCTCCCTGAACAGGCTCCAGTCTGCAAGGCCTAAATTAAGATAAGAATGATGACGAACACCTGTATAGGGAGCAAGAGAGTTAGAGAGATCAATATCGACAAAGACAGTAATGTAATCACTGGGAAGAGTTGTGGATGTTGACCAAGAGCAAGCATTAGAGAGATTAGAAGAGACGAGGGAGATGGCTGGGCTAGATGATCGGCCGTTGGCAGGGAGACGAGTGGGCTGATCATCGTTTAGAATGACCAGGTCGCACTCCTCCGCCCATTCTTCGACGTCACTTCCTCTAGCATCAGAGTCGAGCGACGAGCAGAACGTGTGAGCATTGAAGTCACCCGCAAAGACAATTGAGGGAGATAGAGAGCAGTCATACAGCTGCTTGTGTAGAGGGATAGAATTGTATGTTGGTGGACAGGATGTAGATGGAGGAATGTATATATTAAAAAGAGAAAGTGGTGTTTTTAGAGGTAGATGGATGGGGTGTACTCGAGAGTGCCATCCACTGGAGTGTTTGGAATGATGTGAGAGGGAAGAGAGGACAGAACAAAAGTAGAGACTCCGCCTCCTTGAGATGACCTAGGAGTATGATAAGCAGTGTAGCCCGGGATGTTTGGATGTCGAGAGTTAGCAGAGGGAGAGAGTTTGGTTTCCTGAACCATGATAACATCCGGGTGATGAGTACGGGCAAAGAGAGATAATTCGGAAAGCTTGGCGCGAAGGCCGTTGAGATTGATATGTACAATAGAGAGGGGGCGGTTGGTAGATGATGAATTGGAGTTACTCGAGGCGGAGCACACAATACAACGAAAGGAAGAATCGTGGTGCCTCACAGAACTGAGACCCGAACAAGAGAAGTGCACCCACCTTTGGCATCCGAAACACTGGACACTGGTTCCATTCCAATTGACATTTCTTTCGCATGTCGCACATGGGTACTTCTTCTTCTTCTTCTGAGCGGGTCCTGGGTTCCTTTCGACGCCGGCTCTTTGTAGTAGGATCTTCAGGAGAGCTGCGGCCAGCCAGCACCTCTCCCATGACAAAAACCCTCTCCGCGGAGGGATTGACGTCGGTTTGCACGGAGGTGGTCTTCTTTCCTCCACACTGCCACGGCACGAACGTACGACATCTCGGCAGCGAATGAGTGTTTTGTGATGGTGTCTTCATTCACATACAGTCAGCACGGATCAAACTGATATTCTGCGTTCCTTGCTCTGCGTTACCGCAAACTCGGTGCACTCATGCTATAACATATGCACACCGCGTCTGTGCCAACGCGCATTTTGGAACACAAAGCATCAGTGCCCTCCGTGCCTTTTGAACCTGTTTGATCAGCTGTGAAAAAATGCTAGAAAAAAAACTTCTCAGAAGGTTTAAAAAATAAATGGATCATATCATGGCGTACGAGAGACCGTCGGGCCAAAGATCTGTTCCAGAATCACGTCTCCGATAATATCTCGATAACTGCTGGTGTCACAAAAAGTGGTTTTTTGTTACCTGCTATATTTAGCGTGTACCTATTCTGCAACCTGCGTTGGAGTATGCTGCACCTGTCTGGCAGCACATCGTGTCGGACAGTTCCTGGACGAAGATGCAGCGAGTTCACAATGCTGCACTTCGAATCGCCACCGGCTGCGCAGAAAGCTCTCCAATCGAGCATCTAAATGCCGAGGCTCGCATCTTACCAGTGAAGGAGCATTGCCAGCTCCAGGCTCAGCCGTTGTGCATCACTATTCTTGAGCAGCTTAATCACCCGTCGAGAAGGCGAATAAGTCTCGTAGAAGGGAGATCGAAAAGAATGCCTTCTGCCGATGTTTCGAATAAAGTCAGTGTACACAGATGGACCGATTCGAATCGAGTACGACTTCGTCTCCTGCGCGCGATGCACACCCAGTTTGTGAAGGATCATCTCGCAAAAACGGTGTCCATATTTGATTCTGTGCCGCCCAATGTAAGCGATACAGCGTCCAAGTCCGTAGTCGCGCCAAGTCGTTAGATGCAGTTACTTACGTGATGTCTGCTTCGGTCATGATTTCGTAATCAATGAAATCCCTTTTATTCAATCGTTTCTACTATTTCAGCTCATCAGAATGATGTGGAAGAGTGCCTTGACTCATTTAGGGACGTATCTACACGAATATCAGGTATTACACCCTAGTTGTGGCGATTTCTGCCGTGAAATGAGGGTCGAATTTTTCATAATATCATCAAAACTATGAGGCTGGAATTTTAGCTTGTCGGGAAAGAATTCACAACGTACGAAATGCATTGCACACTTGCAAAACGCATTTGGAGTGTCGACGCGATGATCTGAAGAAACTTTGGCTGGAGAACTCTCAACAAAAGCATATTTGTGAGATAATGGCACAATTGTAAGTGTTTTATTAATCGGTTTTAATGCGAAAAAAGAAAAACGCTTTTTAAAGGGATGAGCTGAAAGAAGCACCACTGAAAATTGATGTTCTCGTCCAGCAAGGAAATTACACGGATGCTGCCAAAATCACGAGCTCATCTCGTTAGTTACAAAAATTTATTTATTGTTATTGACAAAAAATATAAGCAGCTACTTAGGTGATCTCCTCAATAGTCGTCTAGCAAAAATCGAAGGCTTGGGTCAACTTCGTACTATTATTCGAGATGTTTCGGATCGTCTCAGCGAAAAGATCGTCGTCCAGATCGTTGACATTGTTGTTGTAGATCCGTTCGAGCACCATGTAGGTTTATTTTCTGCCGTGTTCTCAACTGATTTGGGGTTTGTCGCCTTCTAAAGGCCTATTTTTGTGTGATCAAAGGTCTACGGATGAGCACGAGAGTCAGCCCTTCTCATTCCACGGAAAAGGAAGCTGCAATGACCCAGTCTCGAATTCGCAGATATCTGTTGTAATTTTCAATCAGCTATACCCAACCAAGGTAAAGCACATATGGTGATTTTCACCAGAGGGCCGCAGCTTTAGGTTCTTAGGCAAGGGGGGGACACAGACTCTGAGCGAAAATTTCGGCCAAATCGGAAAAAATAGCTAAAAATCTAAAGAGCTGCTATAGAGCCAAAAGAAGATTACTAAGAAATGATGTTGGTCGAATCCAGATTACTAAGAAATGATGTTGGTCGAATCCAAGTCGGCTTGTCCATTATTAGCCGAAAACGGTACCACTGTGAAGTAAGACTGTATTGCACGCCGCTTAAGCGCTCGCGTAGTGGGCGATAAGTGCAGCCTATCCTCCGGTAAGTAAGCCAGGTGGAGCGGCGTGGGTGACCGCGTCGCGCTCTTGAAGCAGATCACAAGTGAGTCTTTTTTTTTGTCTCACCGACGTCTTTTCTTTCATTGTTTGGAATTCTTCGTCCACCATTGAGCCCGATAAGCTATACAATCCTATCCTATCCTATACACACAAAATACACTTTCCTCTTGGTTCCCGAAAATGAATGCGGGTTCCGCGTGGGAAGCCTGCAGACTGGCTGCTTGCCAGCTGATACTCTTCTTTGGAAATTTTTTGTCTTTTTGTTTTTGGTTTTTTTTTGTTGCGCTCTTTTTATTGTTGTTGTTGTTTTTAGGTTTCACCACAGCGAGGGGGCTACTTGGCCATCGCACGGTGCTGTTGAAGCGAGGGGGAAGGCATTTGACCATCGCACTTGGCCACGCCCATTTTTCCATGCCGTTGCGCATTTTGAGAGCCAACACGGGGTTTTCCTTCCCCTTCCAAAATCAGGAGTCGTTGCGGCGCGGAAAAAAGGGTGTGGCGAAGTGCGATGGCCAAATGGCTCCCTTCGCGCTGCGAAGCACAGTGAAATGAGTTAACCGGGGAGGGGAGGGAAGAACAAGGAAAAAAAAAACAGGGGCGCTATCGAGGGTTGAGCAGAGTTGTGAGTCGGCGCAACGGGGGTCGTAAATTTTTTGGATAAAATTTGTTTAAAAAATGAAAAATTGAGGGTTTCGTGAAATTTTTGGAGAAGAATGGAAATTTTCTCCCTTCTGTACGGGGTGGGGATCGTAAAAATTTTGAAAATTGTCACAAATTTTTGGCCAACAGAGGGAGGTTGTAGCTAAGCCGGAAATTGGCGCAACGCCTTGCTCAACCCTGGTGCTATCGCAGCGTGAAGGGGGCCCCTTGGCCATCGTCCTTGGTCACGCCCATTTTTTCGCGCCGCAGCGACTCTCCCCATCTTAGTGGGGAGGGGGGCACTGCTATATTGCACTGGGCCACGCCCATTTTTCCGTTTTGGCACGGGAGAGAATCCCCGGGTAGGTGCTCAAATTCAGTGCGGCGCTGTAAAATGGACGTGGTCTAGTGAACCGTGCCATAATGCCCCCCCCACGCTAGGAGAGCACCGGAAAACCCTTGGTTAGTGCTCAAATTGTGCTACGGCACAGAAAAAAGGGCGTGGACAAGTGATACGGTCAAGTGCCCCCCCTCGATGCGATAGCGACCCATTTCACCAACAATCACTGTCCTTCGGGAAGCGAAACATTCGAATACGCAATATTCCAACCAGACCGATGCGGAAAACTCATGCATATTACAATTTCAAGTCTTTCGAATTTTTAACTCACAATCAGCACTTGTTCTCTTATCGATTGGACAGTTGGAGAAAGTTCAAGAAATAGGGGTCGTCTAAATGTGCTGTAGTGAAGTCGTTTGGCGTTGAAGTTGGGCCCTCCCCACCTCCCGCATAGCTTTCTGGGGGGCGGCGTAGCCAACAGTATACTACATGAATGGTGGCCTATCGTTTTGCGAAGCAAAACGAATACCACTTGGAGAGTAGCCGGCGAAGTCCATCGTTTTGCCAAGCCAAACGAGCGTTACAAGGAAGGTGGCCGGCGAAGTCGGCCCATCGTTTGCCGAGACCAAACGAAGACTACGTAGAGGGTGGCCGGAGAAGCCGTCCCATTGTTTGGCTCAGCCAAACGAATACAAGATGAAGGGTGGCCGCCGAAGCCGAACGAATTTTAGATGGAGGGTGGCCGACGAAGCCGAACGAATACTGCGTAGATTGGGGGAGGGGACTGCACGGAGGGTGGACGGCAAAGCTGGCCCATCGTTCGGCGAAGCCTAAAGAATACTAAACGCAGGGTAGCAACGGAAACCGGTCCATCGTTCGGCGCAGCTGGCCATCGTTCGGAGGAGCCGAACGAATACCACACAGAGGGTAGCAAACGAAGCCGGTCCATCGTTCGGCGAAGCCGAACGAATACTACACGGAGGGTAGCAAGCGAAGCCGGTCCATCGTTCGGCGAAGCCGAACTTCAGTACTACATGGAGGGTAACCGGCAAAACTGGCCCATCGTGCGGTGAAGCCGAACGAATGCTACACGGGGGGTAGCAAGCGAAGCCGGCCCATCGTTCAGAGAAGCCGAACGAATACTACATGGAGGGTGGCCGGCGAAGCCGGTCCATCGTTGGGCGAAGCCGAACGAATACTACACGGAGGGTAGCAGGGGAAGCCGGTCCATCGTTCGGCAAAGCCGTGGCCGGTGAAGCTGGATCATCGTTCGGCGAAGCCGAACGAATACTACACGGAGGGTAGCAAGCGAAGCCGGTCCATCGTGTGTTGAAGCCCAACGGATACTACACGGAGGGTGGCCGGCGCGGCCGTCATTGTGTGGTGGAGCCAAACCAAGACCATGAGTGATGTGGGGGGGGGGGAGGGGGTGGCGGCGCAGTTGGACCTTCGTTCCACAAAGCTCGCTCTCTGCAGGGTTGAGGAGGGTTGCGACTAGGCGCAACGGTCGGTCGTAAAAACTCTCGAACTTTTTTGTTAAAAAAAATAAAAAATTTGGGTCTCGAATTTTTTTCAGGAGAGAAAAGGGAGTTCTGGAAAAAAATTTAAATCCTGAAAAAAATTAAACATTGTTTTTTATTACCGCAAGTTTGAAATTTTTCCCAATTTGTCGCTCAAAAAAGCTAAAGCAATTTTTCATCTCTAGAGGGGGCTCGTAAAAGATTTTTTAATTCCTGCGAAATTTCGGTCAACACGGGGGGTCGTAGCTACGTCGAAAATCGGCGCAACAGTCTGCTTAACCCTGGCTCTCTGCCAAAAGTTATGAAATGGTAGCCATTTTGGGTGTGAGCGAAATGTGACTAGTGCCAGAGGGCAGCGGCGGAAAGGTACGGATGTGCAAATGATACGTATCGTCTTTGCGTGTCGCCACCTATGAACGCAGCTTGAATGAGGAATTTGAAATAATGAAGAGTTAAAATGCTTTCGGCGTCATGTTTGTCTATCTGCTCGTTTTTTAAAATGCGCAGCTATGTATACTACTGCCAGGGGACACGCGCCTTCAAGTCACGTGGCTGCCACGGGCTAGTGACCCGAAGGGCCACTAGTATGAAAAGAAAAGCTCAAAAGCTGTAGGCGAAACTAGGGAAATTCACTTGTTATCTGCTTTAATTGCGCGGTGCGGCCGCCCACCCAGCCTACTTTCTGGCAGATAGGCTGTAAAGCTTGGCTCGCTCGGATGAGTCTGGGAGGAGCAAACAGCGGGGCGGTCGGTCATCGCAAAATATAACAGTGATAAGGAGATTTTGTCATGATAAGCCCGATAAGCTTTACTTCGACCGGCTCAAAATGAGGGAGCCAGGCTATATGTCTATCGGAATGGCGACAACTATAAGTTGCAACTTGGACGTCAAAAATATGTGAAAAAGATTTTTTGTTCCGATTGGACTACTGTAGGGTCTACTTCAAAAAAAAACTTTATTAAAGGTCGGCGAGCAAGAGTCATGTTTCAGAACCATGTTTCCAACAGTATTCCTATGACGCTGGAGTCCCTCAGGGCGGTGTTCTATCGCCAGCCCTCTTCAGTTTGTACCTCGAAGATATGCCTGAACCACCACAGGATATCAAGACTGTCGCGTACGCCGATGACATAACAATAATGTGTCGAGACCGGGATATAAAGGTAGCCGCCACCAAGGTCAACGAGTACCTGATCACACTGAAGAGCTTCTTCGACCGCAAGATGCTAAGGATCTCTGCAGCCAAGTCGTCAGTGTCCGTTCTCACGACGGACCCATCCGAGCACAGCGCTCATCCGGATGTCGTGTGGGATGGAGACCGTTTGCCTGCTGCTCGGTCTTGTGCTCGATCCGTCGCTCAAGTTTCACAAAAATACCGAGCAGAAACAGGCTGTCGTATAAGCTAAGTTGAATGTTCTCAGGGCCCTGGGCGGCACTTCGTTGGGTAGCAGCAAGGAGACTATACTCGCAACGTATAAGGCAATTCTTCAGCCCGCCCTGGAGTACGCCGCACCGGTATGGCAGCATCTCGTCTCAGCATCCTCCTGGACAAAGATGCAACGAGTACAAAATGCCGCTCTCCGTATCGCCACCGGATGTGCAAGGAGTTCCCCAGTCGAGCACCTGCATGCTGAGACCCGTCTATTACCAGTGAAGGAGCACTGTCAGCTCCAGGCCCAGCAATTCCGCATTAACATTATAAAGCAACCAAATCACCCATCGTGAAGAGTGCTTAACCCCGTTAGAGAGAGAAGCATAAGAAAGCCATTCGCCGATGCTCCGGAGAAAGTCAATTTGCAAAGATGGCACGACTCTCAGCAAAAACGACTCCGTCTTTTGCGCGAGGAGCACACCAAGTTCGTACGGTGTCATCTTGAGAAGGCGGCCATAAATCTATACTAGGAGATATACCCCCCACGTCTGCACCTTAGAGTCTCAATTTGATAGAAGGGCAAGATGCACACTCGCATCATTACGCTGTGGTAACACTACAATGCTAATCTCTTATGTCAGCAAGATTGACAGCAGCAAATCTGATGTGTGCCCGGACTGCGGTACCATCGGCCATGATACCGCACATTTATTCAACTGTCCGAAGAGACCTACCACGCTGACCACAATGGACCTATGGACGAATCCACTACTGGTCGCTCAGTTCCTCCGCCTATGACAAAACCCTCTATGTGGCTGCAAAGAAGAAGAAGAAAGGAGGCAACTGAAAAATATCAGCGGCTGACTTTCAAGGTCATGATTTTCACAATTTAATTCTTTCATATTGTTTTAAATCAGAAATCTTAATAATTCATGGGTAGGGGAGGAAAGGGCGCAATAATTCCAAAGCTGAGAGGGAGGAAGCCGCATCTTTCACGGACATTTCACCGAGGCAAGGACACGCCTTTTTTGAGCCCAAGTCCTGAATGTCTTGGTTCAGATGTTCGACTTGGTGGAAACAATGTCAGAACTACGCGTTATGGAATCGGAACAGTGTTCTCGTCTCCACGAAAAGGTATTTTCGGGGATATTTTCTCTTTGATCCTTTCTTCAAATAGTTTTCACTAGTTTTTTATATTCTTATTTTTTCATTGCGATTAAAACAACCAAGTCGCTCATTTCTGATGTCAGGCGAAATTATCTCGTTCACATGAACCGATTGAATCCCACCTTCGTCTTGTTGTTTCTGCTCTCTCTGAGCTTGGCGGTGGAACGGTGGACATCGATCGAGTTATGACATTGTCGAGGGCGCAGATTAACAAGCAGGTGAAATTTCAGGTTTTTCTCGCTGAACATTACTGTGAAGAGCGAATTTCAGGTGGCGGCCTCGATATCGTTGATGAGGATTCGTGCTTCCATTGATGAGAATTTAGCCGGTGATCAGACGCATCTGACGCAGCTGATTCAAATGGTTCGGCTTACTTGAACACCTTCCTGAACCTTGAACTTTGTTTATTGATGAACAATTCAGATAGTGTGTCAGCTAGAGTCATCTCGTGCTGCTCACAAAGTACTTGAGAAAATCTACTCTCATTTATCCACGCCGAACGCGATCATAAAGTCCTACTGGGAAGGCGCTCAAAATGCTGTGGAGGTTTGTTTTTTCATCCTAATCAATGTAATTTTCTCGTATGAAATTGTTCAGGCGCTTGTCTCTGATCACCTGGATATCACTCCGTTAGCCTCAAAGGACCCTATTGACTCGAAGAAACCACTGTTCCGATTTGATGCCACTGCCTTCGCAAGCGGAACATCGACTTCGGACCCGAGTCTGCAGGTGCACAAATTTGGTTGATGGTAGCACGGTCCAAAGGGGCTGTGACCTGACACAAAGTGGGCGGAGTGGGATCGTAAAAGTTTCGACACGTACAGGAAACTGTATGAATTTAAGGTGGGGGATATTGAAAATTTGAGACGAAATTCTCACGTACCTACGAAAAAATCCCGCCATTCTTCGAAAATTCCAATTATTGGGGACAGGGGGATCGTGGCTCCGCTAAGGTCGGTCACAGCGACGCCCCTCTGGAGCCTGAATCCGAGTTGACTTCGGTATTTTTTTTATTTATGCAGAACCCCCTTGTGGTATGTCGTCCGTCTGCCTTCAATGTAGTTCCGATGTTCCCATGGTTGCGAAAATTGATGGACAATATCGAAAAGGAAACTGCGGAGTCTCCCTGTCAGCTCAGGTTAGAGTTTACTTCAAGATGTTTTCTTCTTCTTCTTATCGGCCACATTAGAGCTTTTCCTCATAGGCGCAAAAAGGCAGCCACATCGCACGGGTTCTTCCACATATCCATAACTGTTAGAGAAGTCGGCCTTGCAGGACATGAAAATAAATGAAATGAATCGTGCCCTGGGTTGTGGCAGTCGGGACATTCGTCAGGGATTGACGAGTCGATCTTATGGCCGAAGGCCTTGAGGTATGAGGAGTTACCACACACGTAGACCTGCCAGGATGACGCGTGTACGTCTGGGTAGGTTCGTTTCGCTGTCATCGATCGGAGGGGGCACGTCACCAAGAATTGGATTTAGGGGAGCACTGGAAAGGTATTCTCTGACGAATCGGGTCCGAGATGCTCAACCTACGCGTGGTGGATCTGTGGAGTCGACTACCAAGATCAAGGAGACTCTTCAAACGGGCATCAACAACTCCACGAGGAGTTTTTTTTCTGTATGGGAGTGCGAATGGCTGGCTGCTTCACTCCTCCGCATACTACTGCTACGAGCCGGCATTGAGAGGAACCCAGGGCCACCCAGCAAGACTCCACGATATCCCTGCTGTCATTGTGGATTATCGGCTCAACATGCAAGCGTTCAGTGCGGTGGTTGCCTCGGCTGGGTACACCTCAAATGTTCGGGGTTAACCTGTTATAATGACTACACTGACGCTTATTGTTGTACTTCTTGCTCTAACTCCCCCTAGTGTTCCTCTTCATAGTCTAGACATTTTTCAATTCAATATCAATGGCCTGCGTGCCAAACTTGCTGAGCTCACATTGTACATTGAACGCTTTCGTCCAGATGTCATTCTCCTTCAGGAGACTAAACTTAGCCCAACATCCTCCCTACCCCGCCTCCCCGGTTATACGTCTTATCACCTCCCTCGCACATCTCATAGTGGAGGCGTCTCTACGTTTGTATAAACCTCTATACCTTCTCATCTTATAGCTCTCCCTAATCATAATGTTGTAGAATGTATTGGTGTTCATGTTTTATTGCAAAGTTGCCCTATAGATATTGTTAATATTTTTATTTTATATTTTATTTAGGGGCGTGGTCAAGCCACGTCAATACTACATTCAACATTAATTGAAGTACAGACAAGAACAAATTACTTAAAACACAATATTCTGAAAAAGAGTTTCATGAAAGATTTACATTAAGTCGAAGGTCAAGAAGGTTTTTGAATCCATTCGTAGTCATGGTAAGGACGTTTTCCTTTACTAATGGACGGAAAATTTTGATCGTTCTATTTGAGAAAAATTCTGATCTGATCTGACTTTTAGCCACAGGCTCAGCTATCCTTAAGCCTCCAAATCTCGTTCTCGATTGTTCAGTATGGAAAAATTCCGAGGGATTGAGGTCTACTCTACCTGTTAGGATTTTGAACATCATTATCAAATCAAATCTTGTTCTCCGGCTTTTAAGGGTAGGAAGTCCGAGTTGCTGGGATCTACTGGCACCATCTGGGATCATAGTGTAACTTAAAGAGAAGCATCTCATCAGCAGCTTCCGCGTGAAATTGTTCTGAACTTTTTCCAGTTGTTTAATGTGTTTCTGTTTGTACGGATTAAAAACTGTTGTCCCGTTTTCAACAACAGGCCGAATATAGGTCGTATAGGCTTTGATGAGTACATTCTTGTTTTTTGTCTTGAGTATCCGGAAGAGATTGTACGTACGAGCCATAGCCTTTTTTACTATCATTTCATAACGAGACTCAAAATCTAATTTATCATTTATCAAAAAACCTAGATCTCTAACTTCTTTCACTATTTTTAGACTCGTTCCGCCAACGTAGTAAAAGCTTTCCAATGAACTGTTTCCAATCTTAAGTACATAAGTTTTTTCAATAGCTAGTGGCAAATCCCACTCATCTGACCATTTGTTGATGAAATCTATTGCTACTTGCAACTTGTTTACATCTTCTGAGGACTCAATGGTTCTATAAATTTTTATGTCATCGGCATACATCTTACACGTAACATCAAATCGGGCCACCCTCTCAGGAATTTCAAATGTGTATATTAGAAATAAAATAGGGGGCAGTACGCCACCCTGTGGCACGCCACTGTAAGCATTGTACACAGGCGAATATGAGTTGCCTACTCGAACCTGGTAGGTCCTGTCTCTGAGAAAACTTTGAATCCAAGATACTATCATAGGATGTATGCCAATGGCTTTAAGTTTCTCCACTAATTTCGCAATTGGCACCTTATCGAAAGCCTTCGTGAAATCGAAGAATACCACATCGACCGCTTTCTTAGACTCCATGGCTTTTGTCCAGTCATTCATTGACGTGAGTACGGCGGTTTCCACTGACCTACCCTTCATGAACCCATATTGATTTGCCGAAATAATTTGGTGGCTCTCTAAATACTTCACAATGTGTTTTTACATGATTTTCTCGAAAGTTCTCAAAATATTGAAGTGATACTGACTGGGTGGTGATTTTTTGGGTTATTCAGTGATCCCTTTCTCGGAATTGGGGTTAACAGAGCGTGCATCCAGCGATCAGGCGCTTCAGCCCGCATGTAACTCATATCAAAAAATATTCTCAACGGAAAACCTATAGTGTGCACGATCTTTTTGATAAACTTAAGAGTGAGAAAATCCGAAGAAGTTGATAGAGATCTTGTCCATCGTTCTAAAAGCTTAATTATGTCTTCTTTCATGAACCACAACGTATCATCCATGACCGGGAATGGCCCAGTATCATTTGCAAAGGTTTCTGACAGAGGATTTTCGTTTTGTTTGGGCCTACTAAAGGGTTTTTGAACTCTATTTGCAGGAAGATCGGCTTCAAAATTATCATGGATTAAAGGTTCCCCTAGTTCCGTAATCAGACAAGGTATTTTATTCTTGCCATCCTTTCTACTATTGATATAAGTGAAAAACCTTGATTTACCATCAGATTCGATTGCCTTATTTTCTAAGTATACATAATATCTTTTCAGAGCCTTTTCAGTCTTGTGGTTCAAAAATTTGTATTTATTCCAATGCTCTTCTGTGTTCCAAAGAACAGCTTCACTCCATAGCTTTGAGCAATAACTTATCATTTTTCTCAAATAATCCGGTAAATTTCTCCGTGATACCTCTACTCTACATCTAGGAACAAACAAATCTACCACATGATGCAAAATAGCAAGGAAAATTTCGTACATCTCATTAACAGTAGAAACTGAATTCAGGCTCCCAATCCAATCAATGTTGCACAAGTATTCTTCGATTGCACGGTAATTAGCACTGTCAAAATCTGCTCTCCATCGAAGTTCTTCAGGCAGTGCCGAGGTATTTAAACAAAAATTTACAGTGGCATGGTCACTGTTTCCAATCGGAGATGCAACGCTTACATTTTTTATAAGAGAAGGATCGTTGCAAAACATCAAATCTAAGTGAGAATTGCACCTTGTAGGCTTATGTATTAGAGACTGGAAATTGTGTGTAGTTATCAGAGTGCAGAAATCTTGCGAAATCTTCGAAATCCCCTGTAGAGAGCCACTATGGACATAGAGATCAGTAAGATTGAAGTCTCCCAGGAGAACGCATCGGTTTTCGTAGGCGGAACAATCACTCTTGACTTTTATCAGTTGATTTGAACCGTTCACAGTGCAGCCAGGGGCACGGTAAACCAAAATAAACCGGACACATTTTCCATATAAAAAAAGATCGCAAACAAGAATTTCATATGAGTCTTTAACAGACTCTACGAAAATTACATTGTATCCGAATGACTTTTTCAGCACGAGAATAACACCACCACCCATTTTGTGACTTCTGTCACATCTCACACCTTCATATTGACTATTCGCATGTCCTAACAAGGGAGCAAGATCGTTTTTCGATTTCAACCACGATTCTGTGAGAAAAGCCAGATCATAATTGTATTGACAAAGGGAAGCTACGAATGAGTCCGAGTTTTTGACCATCGACCTAATGTTTGAAAGCATACAATTCGAACTAGAGCCTGTGTCCCGATGAAGCCCTACTGGTTTCCCGTAGGGTTAGCTAGAGACTGTGCTGATGTATTGAGGCAGGATGTATTCGACTGTGTTGCTAAAAGATTAGAGTCGGACAACTGAGAAGGAGATGCATGGTTTTGTTGATTCTCTATATCAGTTTGTCCGCCTCTCCTCTTTAGAAACTTTTCGTGCCTACGCTTTCGGTCCTCTTTAGTAAGAGATGGGCGAATGTAAATGCCCTTCCGGGAGAAAAAGCGTAAGCGTGGAGCTCTTCTTAAAACATCATTCTGGAAACGTGACGTAGGTAACACAACTTTCAATAATCTCGGCCTGTTCGGCGATGGTTTCCCCATACGATAGACTGTTATCGGCAAGCATTCAACGTTAAGGAAATCAAGGATGTCAACAGTCCTATTGATGTCATTATGAACCTTAGCGATAGAACTGGCAGAGGTAAGTTCAGGAATGCCCGAAACCACAATAGAACGTTCAAGATCAGAATCCTCAACAACGCTAATCGTATTCGGAGGCAAATCACTACCATGAATTACATTTGGAGAGGGCTTAGATTTCGAAGTGATCAATTCAAGTTTCAGAGAAGAGTTCTCATTTCTCAGTTGAAATACCTCTTGTACCAGATCGCTATTTGTGCGTTTCAGCTCTTTCATCTCTTCTTTAGTCTCATGCAATAGGTTGATAATAACTCTGACCTATCCAGGAACGGAACCATCAGCAAGAATAGCCATTAGTTGATCATCTGGAGTTGTAGTAGCACTATCCTTTCCATTCTGCTTAGACTGTGGAGCTGCAATAGACGATAGTCGAGTAAGCACCATAGCTGAATCTCCAGTACGCAAGTATCAGCTTCAATCGTGACAATTGACCTTTCAAGGTGGCAACAAACTGACGAGATATTAAGCCCCCTTGCCACTGGAGACACAGCGGTAGTCGATAGTACCACTTGAGCGGAGAACCACTTATCCGATGTGATATCGACGATCCACTAGTAGATAGTCGAATCCACTGATAGTTGCTCGAGTTCAATCCAGTCAGTGATTGTCGAGCGCACAAGAGCACACCAGTACGCGAGCTGATACGGCGATAGTCGGGCTGATATGACCAGCGAGGTAGACGATTGAAATATACCGACCGCACAAGAGCACACCAGGCTATGAACTGACATATTTATATTCCCCCAATCTCCTCATGTCCCAATTCGTTTGACCCCACTCCATTTTTGCAATCTGTGCACACTGCCCTCCCATCGTCTTCTGTTGCCATGGCTGGCGATTTTAATGCTCACTCCACATCCTGGTTCTCCTCTCTAGATCCTGATGACAGAGGGGAACTATGAGAGCTTTTTTGCTGAGGACTGTGATCTTGTTACCATTAACGAGGACGCCCCCACTCGCCTTCCTTCCACGGGCAGGCCGTCCTCTCCAGATGTCACTTTTGTATCATCCTCTCTTGCTGTTTCCTGCAACTGGTCCACTGCTATAGCTATGGCCAGCGATCATGTACCCATATGTGTTTCATTGAATTTGTCTCTCAATAGTCACCTGGCACCTTTCATAGGCTCTCGTAGCAAATTGTACACCAACTATCGTAAGGCCAACTGGGTCATGTTTAAAGAGGTGTTACTCAGTCGGGTAGCCCACTATCCGCTAACCGGCTCCGTTCATGATAAGGACAAGTTCATTGTTGGTGCCATATGCAACGCCTCCAGAACTGCAATTCCTACAGGGCGCGTTAGAACGTTTCACCCTAACGTTCCCAAAGACGTCCTGGAGCTGATCGAATTACGGGACGAGAAGCGCCGAGCTGATCCTGCAGGTCCCAGCATTCAACGACTGTCTGATGAGATCACCAAAATGCTGAATGATTACAAGCGGACGCGATGGATGGAGTTCACTGAATCCTTGAATTTCTTCACTGACGCAAAGAAGACCTGGAGCATTCTTAAGCGGTTATCTGGGAAGAAATTGGCAGCGGATCGCAACATGCTTGAGTTCCCTTCGGGGAAATTTGAGTCCGGATTTAAGGCTGCATGTCGACTTGGAAAACACTTCGCTTCAGCGACGTCCCGCCGTGATCGTTCCAACAGGCTCACTCTCCGGTCTATAAGGAAGCTCAGCCGACAAGATGTACCTGCCGTAGCTGCCACTGAGATGTCTTCCCTCATCAACTCCATGAAGAACTCGCGAGCCGAGGGACCCGACGGTGTGTCAGCCGTCCATCTCAAGCATTTGCCGGAAGAGTTCCTTGAATTACTTTGTAACCTAGTCTACTCGTCATTCAGCACAGGTGTCATCCCCGCTAGATGGAAGCAAGCAATTGTTTTTCCGATCCTCAAGCCTGGCAAACCAGAAGATCAAGCAACTTCGCATCGACCGATCTCCCTTTTGTCCCCTATTGCTAAGTTAGCGGAGAAATTCATCAACCCGCACCTCCAAGAAGCATTACGACATAACGTGCATCAACATGGCTTCAAGAAGGCCCACTCTACCATTACGGCACTCACGTCCATCACAGAACACATAATTGCTGGCTTCAGCATGAAACCTCCAGCTGGTAGAAGTATTGTCGAGGCGGTTGACTTAACCGCTGCCTTCGATAACGTCAGTATTCCGCTGCTTTCCAAATCGATCCTGGACTCTACTATTCCTGACTGGTGCAAAAGATGGACAGATAACTTTGTCAAAAATCGTTCCATTCGTGTGAAATTTGATGGACACTCATCGAAGTCTGTGCCCCTGAAGGCAGGCGTTCCACAAGGAGGAGTTCTATCTCCCAGCTTGTTTTCTTTGTATCTATCTGATGTGCCGAAGCCGTCGTCAAACATCCACTTATGTCTATATGCGGATGACATCATTATTATTTGCAGTGACCCTGTCATCGATCGAGCCACTGCTGAGATGAATAAATACCTCGTCAGTCTGGCCAAGTTCCTTGAATCGAAGCAGCTAAAGGCCTCTCCTACCAAGTCCAGTGTCACTTTGTGCACTACAGCGACTGCCGAACACAAGCTGCATCCCAAGATTCTTTGGGAAGGAAATATGCTGCCCTTATAAAAACACCCTCGTCTACTTGGCGTATTCCTGGACCCGTCACTGCGTTTTCACGAAAACACACGTATTCGAGCTGCTGCTGCCAACACACGTAACAACATTCTACGTTCGCTGGCAGGCACTACATGGGGCAGCTCTAAGGAAATTTTGCGAACCACCTACAGGGCTATGGTGCAGCCGGTGCTGGAATATGGAGCCCCAATATGGTCAAGACACCTGTCGGAAGCCTCTTGGAGCAAACTTCAGCGTGCACAGAACACTGCTCTACGCGTGATCACTGGATGCCCTAGATCCACACCGGTATCTCATCTTCATCAAGAGTGTTCGCTGCTTCCTGTAAAGCAGCATTGTCAACTCCAGTCGCAACAGTTCCATGTTGGCATTGTAAGGAATTCCACACACCCTAATTTCCCATTACTATCATCTGGTCCCCGTTTCCGACATATTCGCTCGCCACTTCATGCTGCAGTCTCTGTCTTGGATCGCCAACGTTGGGCGACGTCGGAGCTCAATCGCGTCAGACTACTGCAAATGGAGCACACCCGATTCGTCAGAGAATACCTCTCCAGTGCTCCCCTTAATCCAAGTCTTGGCGACGTGCCACCCCGATCGATGACAGCGAAACGGACCTACCCAGACGTACACGCGTCATCCTGGCAGGTCTACGATGTGGACACTCCTCACACCTCAAGGCCTTCGTCCATAAGATCGACTCGTCGATCCCCGACGAATGTCCTGACTGCCACAACCCAGGGCACGATTCATTTCATTTATTTTCATGTCCTGCAAGGCCGACTTCTCTAACAGTTATGGATATGTGGACGAACCCGTGCGATGTGGCTGCCTTTTTACACCTATAAAGAGAAGCTCTATGTGGCCGATAAGAAGAAGACGAATCGGGTGTGCTCAATTTGCAGCAGTCTGACGCGATTGAGCTCCGACGTCGCCCAACGTTGACGATCCAAGACAGAGACTGCAGCATGAAGTGGCGAGCGTATATGTCGGAAATGGGGACCAGATGACAGTAGGGGAAAATTAGGGTGTGTGGAGTTCCTTACAATGCCAACATGGAACTGTTGCGACTGGAGTTGACAATGCTGCTTTACAGGAAGCAGCGAACACTCTCGATGTAGATGAGATACCGGTGTGGATCTAGGGCATCCAGTGATCACGCGTAGAGCAGTGTTCTGTGCACGCTGAAGCTTGCTCTAAGAGGCTTCCGACAGGTGTCTTGACTATATTGGGGCTCCATATTCCAGCACCGGTTGCACCATAGCCCTGTAGGTGGTTCGCAGGATTTCCTTAGAGCTTCCCGATGTAGTGCCTGCTAGCGAACGTAGAATGTTGTTACGTGTGTTGGCGGCACCAGCTCGAATACGTGTGTTTTCGTGAAAACGTAGTGACGGGTCCAGGAATACACCGAATATACGAGGGTGTTTTGATAAGGGCAGCATGTTTCCTTCCCAAAGAACCTTGGGATGCAGCTTGTGTTCAGCAGTCGCTGTAGTGCACAAAGTAACGCTGGACCTGGTTGGAGAGACCTTTAGCTGCTTCGAATCCAGGAACTTAGCCAGACTGACAAGGTATTTATTCATCTCAGCAGTGGCTCGATCGATGACAAGGTCAGTACAAATAATAGTGATGTCATCCGAATATAGACATAAATGGATGTTTGACGACGGCTTCGGCACATCAGACAGATACAGAGAAAACAGGCTGGGAGATAAAACTCTTCCTTGTGGGACGCCTGCCTTCAGGGGCACAGACTTCGACAAGTGTCCATCAAATTTCACGCGAATGGAACGTTTTTTGACAAAGTTATCAGTCCATCTTCTGCACCAGTCAGGAATAGTAGAGTCTAGGATCGATTTGGACAGTAGCGGGATACTGACATTATCGAAGGCAGCGGTTAATTCAACTGCCACGACTATACTTCTAACACCTGGAGGTTTCATGTTGAAGCCAGCAATTATGTGTTCTGTGATGGATGTGAGGGCCGTGATGGTAGAGTGGGCCTTCGTGAAGCCATGTTGATGCACGTTATGTCGTAATGCTTCTTGGAGGTGAGGGTTGATGAATTTCTCCGCTAACCTTAGCAATAGGGGACAAAAGGGAGATGGGTCGATGCGAAGTTGCTTGATCTTCTGGTTTGCCAGGCTTGAGGATCGGTAGAACAATTGCTTGCTTCCATCTAGCGGGAATGACACCAGTGCTGAATGATTAGACCAGATCACATAGTAATTCAAGGAACTGTTCCGGCAAGTGTTTGAGATGGACGGCTGACACGCCGTCGGGTCCCTCGGCTCTTGAGTTCTTCATGGACTTGATGAGGGAAGACATCTCAGTGGCAGCTATGGCAGGTACATCTTGTCGGCTGAGCTTCCTTATAGACCGGAGAGTGAGCCTGTTGGAACGATCACGGCGGGACGTCGCTGAAGCGAAGTGTTTTCCAAGTCGACATGCAGCCTTAAATCCGGACTCAAATTTACCCGAAGGGAACTCAAGCATGTTGCGATCCGCTGCCAATTTCTTCCCAGATAACCGCTTAAGAATGCTCCAGGTCTTCTTTGCGTCAGTGGAGAAATTCAAGGATTCAGTGAACTCCATCCATCGCGTCCGCTTGTAATCATTCAGCATTTTGGTGATCTCATCAGACAGTCGTTGAATGCTGGGATCTGCAGGATCAGCTCGGCGCTTCTCGTCCCGTAATTCGATCAGCTCCAGGACGTCTTTGGGAACGTTAGGGTGAAACGTTCTAACGCGCCCTGTAGGAATTGCAGTTCTGGAGGCGTTGCATATGGCATCAACAATGAACTTGTCCTTATCATGAACGGAGCCGGTTAGCGGATAGTGGGCTACCCGACTGAGTAACACCTCCTTAAACATGACCCAGTCAGCCTTACGATAGTTGGTGTACAATTTGCTTCGCGAACCTTTGAAAGGTGCCAGGTGACTATTGAGAGACAAATCCAATGAGGCACATATAGGTACATGATCGCTGGCTATAGCTATCGCAGTGGACCAGTTGCAGGAAACAGCAAGAGAGGATGATACAAAAGGGACATCCGTAGAGGACAGCCTGCCGGTGGAAGGAAAGCGAGTGGGGGCGTCCTCGTTAATGGTAACAAGATCACAGTCCTCAGCAAAAAAGCTCTCATAGTTCCCCTCTGTCATCAGGATCTAGAGAGGAGAACCAGGATGTAGAGTGAGCATTAAAATCGCCAGCCATGACAACAGAAGACGATGGGAGGGCAGTGTGCACAGATTGCAAAAATGGAGTGGGGTCAAACGAACTAGGACACGAGGAGGTGGGGGGGGGGAAATAAACATTGACGATATCTATAGAGCAACTTTGCAATACAACAGAAACACCTGTACATTCTACAACATTGTCATTAGGGATAGAAATGAGGTGGGAGGGTATGGAAGATTTCACAAACGTAGACACGCCACCACCATGGGATGTGCGGGGAAGGTGGTAAGACGTGTAACTGGGGAGGCGGGGGAGGGAAGAGGAAGCGGTAAGTTTTGTCTCCTGCAAGAGGATGACATCAGGATGATAGCGTTCAATGTACAATGTCAGTTCAACAAGTTTGGCACGCAGGCCATCAATGTTAAGTTGAAAAATGTCCAGACTATGATGAGGAGCACTAGGGGGAGAAATAGAGCAAGATATACAACAAAAAGCATCAGTTTAGTCACTATAGCTAGCTAACCCCGGACATTTGAGGTGTACCCAGCCAAGGCAACCACCGCACTGAACGCTAGCGTGTTGAGCTGATAATTCACAGTGAGAACAGGGATATCGCGGAGTCTTGCGCGGCCCTGGGTTCCTCTCAATGCCAGCTCGTAGTAGTAGATTACGAAGGAGTGCGGCAGCCAGCCATTCGCACTCCCACACAAAAGAAAAAACTCGTGGAGTTGTTGATGCCCGTTTGATGAGTCTGCTTGATCTTGGTAGTCGACTCCACAGATCCACCACGCGTAGGTTGAGCATCTCGGATCCAGGTGTGAGTCGAGAAGTGAGCGCCATTTGGCCTCGGAATTGCACACATTTGGCCTGCCCGACGAAAGGATCATCCTCGTGATCGCTGCTGTTGATCTTATGCATGACTAAAATTATTGAAGGCCTGCAGAAGCCACATCCATGGACGCTGACGGCGTAATGTTGGCTTTCGAGACGCCAGAGGAGTTGCAAGTACAATTTTGAAACGATCGCCTGCAGTGCTCAACGCCTCGAAAAGCGAGTGCATGGAGCGTGGGGCGAGAATTTAGGAAGAATCCCTCAGCATTGACCTTGTCACCACAACTGCCGGCGACGTGCTTCTGGATGCTCAAGGGCGCGTCAATACAGCGTGGATGAAGTGGAGAGCCACAACTGGCGTATTGCGGCAGACAGATCCCAAAACGTCTCATGCCATGGAGGGTTGGCAGACCAGTCGCCCTCAATAACTCCAAATGCTGGCCGGCTACTAAGGCTGTTAAACAATCTCTGCTTGTTATGATCGAGTTACTGTGAAGGACAGGTTAACAGAGGTCCTGGTGCGTTCCATCTTCAGGAGTGGCCCTCATTACTGGGATTATGTAAGAGTCGCGCCTCAGGTGTTTTGGTCATGTGCAAAGGAGGGACGCGGGCTCCTTGGCTAAAACCGCTCATAGGTGGAAGTTGCGGGGACCGGACCTCGTTGTGACCGAAAACCTGATGGCTTGATCGAGTGAACGCTGCTGGTATCGAATTCTAATTTAGTTTTGATGAAAAGTGCACCGTGTGTCCGGGCTGGGCAAGTACATTTCAGGCGCTTTTTACATTCATTTGTGATGGAGCTGTTCGTAGAAAGAGTGAAAGCCGGACTGGCGGATCGGATTGAGAATGCTCTTAGAAGAGGTGACAGCTCACGCCCAAAGATCAGCATAAATTCTGTAGGTGAAGTATGATGTATGCTAAATGTAAAAGTTTAGACCTAGACTTTTTCCAGAAAGTGCTGCCATCTTGTGAACGCGTTTTAGAACTCTGCCAAGAGGTTCATGACCTTATTGTTTCCATGGATTTGTACGCGGACAGATTCGCCGCTCTGTGGCTGCTTGTGCTCACTGACTACAACAAAAATGTCACGGACATGTATGAGAGGGTTGGTTTTTTTTTCGAAATACCACTGCGATGTGACTTCTGGAGCGTTCCGATGGTTTACAGACAACAAAGTCGCTCAGCGAAGTTGACGGCGTTGCATCAAGGCGCAAGATCAGTGCTGCTTGGGCCGCCGACGAGGATATATCACGGTACCGAAGGACTTTTCCTATCTTTGAGTGCTCTCTAAGTATCCTTTGAAATTCCATTCCATACATCTGTACTCAGGTTGCTCATGAGCCTTCCCAACTGGCTGATGGCAGCTACAGAGGTCACTCCAAGCACTCCCAGTGTGCCGAACTTCGAGAGTGAAAAGGTGACGTTCACTTTCGTTTTTCCACACCCTTTAGCTCGAAACATGTGTTGTAGACCAGTGGCGGGAAACCCGTACATATACAGTCTACGGTTACGAAAAAAGGCTGTCGTGCGGTTGCGTATTCCCATTAAGCATATTGTAGGTTGCGCCATAATCGACGGCAAATGTGTATTTTTTGATTCTGAAGAGAGAAAGAACACCGAAAACTTCGAGAAACGGTGTTTTGCCATCATCAATACACCTGGAGTCTTTATCATAGATCTACGCAGCAATAGAAAAAAAAGAAAATTAAAAAAAAGTGGAAATAATTGAGAAAAAATAGAAAAAAATCTTTTTCTTTCTCAGGCTAACTGGGGCGTCGACAACAGGTTGATAAGTTGTCATCTCATAAACCGCTCCCTGTTGACAAGTCAAATCGCGCGTATTGTCAGCCTGAGACCTGCCCGTTGCCCAGCGACGTCCGCCTGTTGTCGGGCTGTTGACAACTCGATGTGTCGCGTTTAGCGGCCTATTTAGCAGCAGTTCACATCCTACAGGACTGTTTCATCTAGCTTAGGTACTACTTTTTACCGACACGCGTCGCGGTCGGCACTCCGACACGCGTCGCGGTCGGCACTCCGACACGCGTCGCGGTCGGCACTCCGACACGCGTCGCGGTCGGCACTCCGACACGCGTCGCGGTCGGCATTCCGACACGCGTCGCGGTCGGCACTCCGACACGCATCGCGGCTGGGTCGCCCAGCCTCCACTGCGGTCACCATCGGATAGGCAGGACCTGCAGATGCTGGGCGGGGCCAATGTACCGCAAACTTGGGTAATTGAACCGGCTGCGCTTTCATCATTCACAGCATGCCTGAAAGATGCGTCGTATACTTCCCTTGTATCTAGAGCATTAACTGTGCAACAGCTCGACATCGACGAGATCATAACTCGTGGCCGTAATTGCTGTGCAGCAGCTCGTCATCGACCAGAGCATAACTCGCGGCCACGGCCCCGCAGAATATCGGCGCGTTGGCCAGCCGTGACTCATGGTGGGCGGATCAACCTGTTGTCGACGCCCCAGTTTCCCAGAGTTGTTATTCCTGCGTGTATCAATGGTAAAGGCTTTAGATATACTATACTGTTCATAAGTGGTAGAAAACTCATTGGGGAGAAAATTACAGCTCTGCGGCCGATTATGGCGCAACCTTTGGTATGCCTAGTGGAAGTACGCAACTGCATATTCGCTTTTTTTCATCGCAGTGGACTGTATGTAGATGCTGTAGTCTTTTAAGGATATCCGTCAGAGGAATGAACGCGAATCAGAGATTCTTATTGGAAATTTGGCAACACAGAAGAAGATTGATCGTGCCGAATTACTGACAGATATGACCGATGTGCGAGCGCTGGCCGCTTTGCATGAGAGCTTGCGGTGGTTCGCTTGTGAGGTAAATCATCAGAGATTTAGTTCAAGGGCGGGGAATAGATAAGGGGGTGTCTGATGCTCGACTTTTCGATAAGATGAGAGCATGGAAGTATTTTTTTTAAACGACATAGATTACCAAGTTTCTTCAAAACCATGAGCAATGATAACGCATTTTTAGGTTCGTCGACTAATATCCACCCTTCCTCAACACGTGAAGACAAATCTTCGTGGATGTGTTGTTCAGGTCCGGTACAAGGATGGACAAGTCACTGATAATGTAACATTTAGGCTTGTTTTCTCGTCTTTATCGACAACTTTTGCTCTAAGGAAGCGTATTGATCCTAGGAACCAGTGTTAGATGCTATGGAGGATTGTATCAAAAGGTTGGATGCTATTTCCGATACATGCCTGTTAATGTTGCATCTCGAAGTGCGCGTGCACTGCTTCTTCCATTTGTTGCCGCTCGCTCGACCGAGAAATGTGAGCGCACATGAGGAACTGGATGCTGAAGTAAGCTTAACTCGGTTTATTCAATTTATAAATGTGGTTTGTCAAGAAGAGAGAAACATTATGGTTAGAGGGAAGGGTTAGGTTTTCTACAGGTTGTCAATAAGAGCGATCTGGCAGTGACAGCTTCAGGCTTCACGTATATGTACTGTAAGTACTGGAAAAGCCTCGTCAGCCCACATGTTTTATATATGAGAAACTGGTACTCTCGTATATACCTGAAAGAAGACCAACACGAGTCATTTTACCGTTGTCATTGAATAGAAACCCATAATCTGTTTGGACAATAACCGATAAATGTAGGGCAAATCCAATCCTACGCGAACACTCAGGCTCCGTCCATACGTGGCGAGAGGGTGCGATTACGCAAAATCGATGCTCATCGTGGGTACACAGACGCTCCTTCTCGCGCGCCCTCGCCCGCTCGCTCTCGCACGCTTACGCCAGGACCACGAAGCAAGCAACAAGTTTCAAGCTTACTGCTCCATCATTAAAGCAGGTGACACTAAACCTGTAGCAAAACTACTGCCCTTGTTCTTCATAATCCCACCACGGAAGCCGAAAACCGTGGGAAATCATCAGCCGTTGCGCCGACTCGAGCGATTGATCACCCGATCAAACGTTTTCAATCGAATCAGCACGAGGTGGGGGTTTTTTCAAGTGTTGATTTGCGGTCAGCGTTGAGGAGCGTCGAGAGGCGCACAACATCGGGAGCGCCCGCTCTCGCGACGTATGGACGCTGCCCCAGGGACGGATCAACGCGACGTCGCTTGATCGATACGTAGGCTGATTATAAGGTCGCATCGCGAACGAACTCTGAGCGTCGCCTTTGCGCTATACGGACAGCAAGCTAGAGTAAAGCCTAGTTTTGACTGCAGGTGGTCGCTGCGGCCATGCGAGGGACAACTGCTCCTTTCTCATCGCACGTAATGGAAAGCCGCTCCAATTGTGATCGCTTCGTGGCAAACGTCCTACATCGCTGGGTCGCGGCGACGAAATCCTATGTTTTACTGCACCTCTGCTTGAAGAGCGATTCTCAGTGGTCGCTGACCATCGCTCCATCGCGGCCAAAATGGCAGCGATGGAGCGAATGACACGTTTCGTCTGATGAACGTTGACCCTTTCACATGACAAGATCAGTGTTATCGAGTCGAAACGCATTATTGATGAATACCAGCCATTAATTTCACTGATTGATTGAATTTCTTCTATCATCCGTGGGCCTATGCACTATGAACAGAATCGCTGCCGCTGCTACATCGCTGCAGCAGCGGGTGTAAAATCGCTGCGATGAAAAATAGCAGCGATGCAGTCAAAACTAGGCTTAAGACTACAGAGTAGCGAATCAGATGATTTTTAAGGTAAACGAATTGGGAAGAGACTTGCAAGCGTTCCATCAGCTGCTGTCTTCCATTCTCTCGCAGCCCAAACTCCGCTACATTTTCGACGGTCTCGGTCATCTTTGCGCTGCTATATTTATTCATTCGAGGTGATCTTGTCAACTTTTTTTCATGGGTTCATGTTTATATGTGGTTTCTCAGGACTTTTGTATGAAACACGAGTCTTTTACACAGATCAAGCCCGAAAATTTTTCCAGAAATATTTTTCTAAAATTATAAAATAAGATTGAGAATAAAGTTTGTTGTTCCTTATAATAGGCATTTCCAAGTATTTAAAATGCGTGTGTTTCAGTCAACATATGCCGCGATTGTCGGAATCTGGCAAGAAACGTGTGTGCCGCAATATCTGGGGTGTTCAACAATGGATTTCGCAGATCACGTCTCGTCGCGAAGCAGAGCTCGATCGCGCTCGGGCGTTCTTCGAATTGCTTGCCCATGAGACGGACAGTCTACTGGCACATTTGCCTGATCGACGATCTCAGTTCAGCCCAGTTGAAATGGGACATTTGGTTGCGCTATCGGTTCGGTCACATCCATTTCTCTCTAGTCAACATGGTGCTCTGGAACAACGCCTTGCACAGCTTTCTTCGTTACTAAAGCAGGCCATTTGAATCGCTATAACGTACCTAATACATATATTTATAAAGTTAATTATCCACGTGTTACTCAACAATTTACACTGGTTTTCCATTTTAGCTTCACGCGCAGCAGAACCTATTTTTGCTATTTAGTTTTAACACATTCACGACCGCTTGCCCCACCGGTGCGACACGCGTTCACCACCTCATCGGACCGCACGCTTTTTAAAACATGGACGGAAATCCGAACTTTCTCATGTTCAATGTTTTAACTAATCCTGGACTCGACTACGGAAGTCGTGGTCCGTTGGCAGCTCCAGCATAGCACAATGTTCAACCTTTGTAAAAATAGGAAGCTCAATAAGAAAAAATCGTTGCAAAAATTTATTTTTATTATTTTTCCCGTTTCTCAGCTTTTTCAGCAGGCAGCCATAGTTGGAATCACGTTCTGTTCACCTGGAAACGTGCAACTACCACGGCTAGACTTACCATGACCCCGAAACATTTCTTCAATTTAAACTTTTTTACTCACCGTAACCAAACCTGTATTATACAAATTTTGAAAACAGATAGTAGATCTCTGAATCGCAATCAAAGAAACTTCTTTATATGAATATCACCGGAGCAGTGGCGGCAAAACAACATATACCCTTGACCCTGCCGTGACTTCAGGTAGTTGTTTCTTTTGATAGAGTGCTATGAGCGGAAATTTCATGAACATGAAAAACGAAAATCGATTTCCGGTGGCGTTCCATTCGAGCTCGCGTGTCCCACCGGTGGGAGATGGTATACGGTAACGCAATATTGCACGCGGTCCGAACGTGCAGTCACCCAAGACTAGGCATGGTCGTGAATGGGTTAACATTGTTTGCAAAATTATCCAATAAGGGAGAGGAGAAGAAATCGCTCTTGCACGTGAAAATTCTGTCATAAGGCAGTGTAGAACCGCGTGCGCGGAACCCTCGGACTCTCGTGATCGTTCCGGGCTGTGCAAAAAAAAAACCGGGAACTGATTTAGATCTCTTGCTGGGTTGACTCCTGTGCGCCCACCGTTGGCCTGTCATCGTAGCTTCGGTGTTCGGTCCGCTGCATCGGCGACGACAGGTGATCGGCGGAGATCATCCAGAACAGATAACGACCAGCGTGCACATTGAAATTTTCCTTAGAAAAGCCATTGGCGAATTTCTGTGTTGGAGTAAATCACTTGAAGCCTTCGGCACCATTCTAGTAGTTACCAGCACTCTAGAATGCGATATCAAAGAATGATTGAAATGGCTACGACATCAAGACTTTAGTATTTGATATAGGGAGAGATTAGAGTACGGGGCTGGATTCACCCCTCCGTCGGGCAATCAGGGGCCGAATTCATCAACGCGGCAGTGCTGGTTAGGGGTAGAGGCGTCGGCACGTTTAATGATTACCCTGCAAAATTGGAAGACCGCTAACCGACAGCGCCCTTGGCCTACTCAGCTAATAGGCTGGGGCAGCTGAGACACTGCTCTGGTAGGATACCGTAGGCTCTCACGGGGTAACCATTAAACGTGCCGACTCCTTTACCCCTACCCAATGACACTCGTTGATGAATCCGGCCCCAGGGTGGTGGCCATCGTGTATCAACACCCCTGAGGAGGCTGGAGAAATGGGGGAGGAGCGAGGTTCCTGATTGGACGCAACGCGGGGCTAGCCCGCGTTGCGTCCAATCAGGAACCTCGCTCCTCCCCGTTTCTCCCGCCTCCTCGGGGGTGTTGATTATACCTAGTATCCGAATCAATCCTTTTCGGATATCCGAGATTCGAATAATCCGATATCCGAAAATTCGAAAAAACGCATTATCTAAATCGAACCAATATTCGGGAAATTTAAAATTGGCTTTATTCGAATCGAACCATTATCCGAAGGGTCGAAAATTCGGATAAAATTTCGGATAATTTTTGAATAACATCGGATGATTTTATAAAATCGGATGAGATTGCACTAGGCTACGACTATTTTCCGTACCTTCTATTTAGTACATCAATCCAAGATTTTCTTCCTCCTGCCGAAATCGGAACTCGTTGCGGCGCCGAAAATTGGGCGTGGTCAAGTGAAATGACCAAGTGGCTACTAGTTATTCAGTGTAGAGGTTTTTTGTATGATTGCTTTGCATAGTTTTTAATTGCTAGTTGTCCTGAAAAACCTGTCTATGGATAATATATCTCTCTGTGCCTCCCAAGGACGATAGAGTAGTTGTAGATTTGTTTTCCTATTTTTATTAATATTCATACATGAAGATTGAATTTTGTGTGTGAACATGCGGCAAATGCCATGAAGTACTACTGTTTGCTCAATTATGGATGTTTTCAAACGCTTGCCTTGAGTACCTGGTATATTTTTCACCGTTTCGCCTCAACTTTGTTCCGAAAATATCCGGTTTTCCGAAATTATCCGGCCGGATACCCGTATCCGAACCATTGGAAAATGGCATTACTGTGCTTATCTGGGCCGAATTCCGGTCCGCAATTGCGTCTCGACACGCTTTGCGGCCGCACGCGCTCAAGTCAGTCGGGTTTCCAGCGCCAAAGCCGACTCGATGTGGCTTTTTTATACATTCTTATACAATTTTCTCCAATTTTTCTTAGTTTCCAGTTTACAAAACCCACCTAGAGTCAGCAGATCGGCGGCTGCGGCGCTGGAAGCTCTTCTGACTCGGGAGCGTGCGGCCGCAAAGCGTGTCGAGACGCGATTGCGGACCGGAATTTGGCCCAGATAAGCACAGTATCTGAATCGATCCATTATCCGAAAATTTGTAAAAGCGCATTATCTGAATCGAACCAAAATCCGGAAAATTTAAAATCGGTATTATCCGAATCGATCCACTATCTGAAACATTACCATCGGATAACAAGTGTCGATACACGATGGCCATCACCCGGTCAATCAGCCACATCTTGGGTGGAGAGACTACTGCCGATTGACCGACGGGGAACTTTCGAAGTGATTCCAATTGAGTATCAACAAGTACCCTTTAGACCCTTCCCATGTGAGGTGCCACAGCACAAAGGAGATGCCTGATAGGGACAGTAGCTTTGCCACACCAACTGCGGTCCGCTGGAACATATGATCGATCACTGGTTGAAGAATAGCCGCGACGAACACACGTGGCACGCACGCAAGGACGTAGACTCAGGTTCATCTCAAGTGAACTCCTTTTTTCGATTATCACAGCGCGGAGCCAAGGCTTTTTTGTCGGGAACTTATCCTTAATTATATTTCGCCAAGTTAGACCGCTCCGCTGCTGGTGATAATCAAAACCGACAGGTCATTAGGGATGTACCAGAGCTTAATGATAGCCATGAACATCGATCAAGTGATATCACGTTACATCGCTGCACCGCGGCTATCTCTCGACCAGTGATCGACGATATCTAAGGACTTCTTCTTAGGTTTTGTCCTGTGAGTGGAACAGGCGCAATCATTGCGGCTGGCCGAGCGGCGTTCCGGCCAGAGGGGTTGCGATCGCGCGCGGCGATCTACCGGCGCGTCGCCGTCCATTCACTAAACTTAATTCTACAGGTAGACTCCTATTGATGTGAGGTCATTCCCATAGTGAACCCTTGAAAAAGTCTGCGGTGTATCTCAATGGTCACCTCATTTCTCCAGAGTGAACTGCTCTTTTCCTGTAAGTGACAATCAGATCAATGTTAATTCTTTATAAGCAATGAACGATGATTAGTTCTCTAGCAAGTTATGAGCAGTGGAAACTGCACGATATGGCGATCAATAGACATCTATGAAAAACGTATGGCAATATACACTCTTTGAGGTAAGTAAAAAGAGGCGAAGCGGATACACTGTAAAGCTCGCTCACTTTGAATACTCACTGAAGTGAGCGTTTATGGAATGAGCAGAGCAAAATATAGCACAGAGAAAACACAGAAATTACACAACTTGAATAATCACCCATAGAGACCATGTTAGAAGAAGTCTGCTAAGCTTAGAAAGGTGTCTCTAGTTAAAGAAGAAATAAAAAAACGCGTTTTTCGTAAAACACGAATACATTCCATTTCGAAACAAGGCTTACTTAGGTCTATTGCGTGCGTGTGCGCGCGTATGCTGCCTCTTATTGTCCCTCGAACTATCTCGCTGTCTCTTCCCTCGTTCTGCACACGCACACGAAAGAACAAAATGAGTTTCGCCCCCAGAAAGAGTGCATGCTCTTCAGTATAACATCTTGATTCATAAATTACTCTCGATCCTCCAAAGCGAAGACAAAAAAACTTGGTACAAACGGAAGGCGATTGATAAAACGATAGCAAGTAGTAAAAATGCAAATTCTTCCCTACTATGGCCGGAGCTAATCCCTCATATATAAAATTAATTGCTATATTTTGGGTTGGCAAAGGGTTCACTTTGACTAGGGACGACTTGAAAACGGATCGCACGACTACCTTTAAAAGGACGGTATAACCTGAGAATCCGAGAATTCCTAGATTTTCTGCTTATCTTGAAGACGGTCCAACGGTGATTCCAATGATGTCACTGTAATCGTACAAAACCCCCTGGGAACGGAGTTATGGCACCTCAAAGTCTGCCTAAAATTGGGCGGCGAACGCATGAAGAACGAGTTGTCCAAGGCTTGCGATTATCGTCATTTGCAAACGACGTATGTCAGCGGACCAGAATGAAGAGAGAGGCCGAGAAAGAAGGGAAGAACGGGCCATGGGTCGAAAACCATCGTTCTTCTCACCACTGTTGTGCTCGAAAAGTCGTCTAAAGGGGCGTGACAAAGTGGCTTCTGCCTGTGGGAGCGCATTTAAGATTTCAAGGGACGATGTTTCGGAAAAATTCGGAAGTCGACTCGTGGCAACAAATCTAGTTTTCAAACGACAGAACACAAAAGCGAGTGTGCGATATACTTCGGCATCGAATAATTTCGAGTCATCCTATAAATGAATTTTTCACTCGAATGACAAAATGGTTCGAGCCGTCATGGGCTTTCAGACAACAAGTAAGAGGTAAGCTTCTCATAAGTCATGTCATGGCAGAATTCTTTGCCATCGCAAAATCATAATTATCGATTATTCGAAAAAATAGTCGACTATGACTCGAAGTCGACTATTTCTCGGATAATTGATAATTATGATTTTGTGAAAGCAACGAATTCTGCCATGACATGACTTACGAGAAGCTTACCTCTACTTGTTGCCTTTAAACCTGAGACGGCTCAAACCATTTTGTCATTCGAGTAAAAAATCCATTTATAGGATGACTCGAAATTATTCGATGCCGAAGTATAGTGTGCGAGTAGTAAAACTGTAATTCTAAAATAGGACAAAGAAGACCCGTTGACGATTCGATTTAAAGTCATCGTTCATGATGGATTTTGTTTAGATTTTCATGCATGATGGGGGCTCTAGTACCCAGTATAACAGCTACATTGAAAAAAATGCTAAAAAATCACTGAAACTGTTTTTTAACGAAATTTCCTCAATAAACATTTGGAAAGGAGTCGATCGCCAGACATCGCAATGTTATCACGTAATCATACATATAACATATTTTATCAACTTCCACTCATTTGTACCATATCATTTGTTAATAAGTTGATTTCTTTCCTCATTCAATGCCAAATGACTGTCGGAGGGCCGGCCTCTTTTGAAGAGATTCGAGGCATTCGACCTACTACCGAACCTTCACAATAACGCATGCGTTGGTGACCCAACAAACGCTACCTACGTTCTCAGGCGGGCCCAACCTATGATTCAAACCAAAAAAAAGGTGACCGCGTAGGCTGCCTTTCATGAAGTGAACGGGATATCAGAATGACCTCGCTCCTCATGGTGAAATAAGGAGTGTATAATATCACACTCTACGAGACTCCGTTCTAAAAGAACTGTAAGAAGTAGTTAACAGCTCCGCCGCCGAGCGGTGCAGCAAAGTGCAATCCTACGTCGATTGTTCCTCGTCGCGTGATAAATACATGTTACCGAAATCCATTGCGTTGCGCAGCGATGAACAACCCCTGAGCCCGTAGGCTTCAGCGGTTACTACTCATGAACTTCTAACCAAGTTACTAGTCACCTTACCGCAACTCACCTGAAGGCCTCGCGTAACTAACTTCGCGCGTTGAACTCACAAGTTAGGTTACGGGACCCTCTTGAAGTAACTCCTGATTACGCCTCCGCCTAGTCAGTTCGGAGCCTAGCGGGGCTTGAGCAACTGTGCTGCAGTGGCTAATGACATAAAATAATAAAAATTATAACTGGGGTCGGACCCGTACATTAATGTTCTAAAAATTCATGGAACTCTCATATTTTGCATAAACTTATTGCCCCATATTGTTTTACTATGTTGCGGTGAAATGACTGATTTGATGAAGACACATATTCAAAAACAACTAGCAAGAACTTCTCTGGCAATTTTGGAACACTTCCATATTTCTACTGGACATCGCAACGCACTGTCTTGATCGGTGCGAAATTCCGGTGCGCAGTTGCGGACAACCGCTGTTGCAGCACGCAGCCAGAAGGCAATCGTACCGGGACCGCGTGGTCCCAGCACGATTGCCATGAACCATAACATATGTATTTGTATTAATGAAAAATCTTGTCTTGCCCAAAAACTGAATTGGAGATCTAAGTGCCAATTTCTGGTTTTGCTGCGATCGTCTACAGTCTTTCCGAATGAGACTATTCGCTCACGCGGTCGGCGCGCGGGTGGAGCAACCGTCGCAAAGACAATATTTCGGATGAGCCTTCCCATGGCTGCAAACAGCTGATCGGGATATTATTAACAATCCAACAAGTATTCCTGCTAATCGAATTCTAAATTCGAAAAAAATGCCTTCGCGACAGCCGTTCGACAGGCACGCCGACTGCTTGGGCAGACAGTCTCTTTTGGACAGACTTCACCTAAGTCTCAAAGAATCAAACGTTCCATAAACGATGACAGAATTAGTTGTTTGATAGCTGAAAAAAAAACATTCACAGTAATCAGTTCTGAAAACGCACTAAATGTGAATGTGATCGGAAATGATAAAGTTCCACGGGAACCGACAAGGGATATTGGCAAAAGGAAGACATAGCCCTCGACGCCAGGATCACGAATAACAAACAAAGCAACTCGCTCAAGGTTGCTTCGTTTTGCTCCAGGTTAGCCACCTCTCTCTTCCCTTATGGTCCGCAAGAGCACTGCGTTGTGGAAGGTGAAATTCTCCTTATTATAAAAACTTTGATAATCTATTATAAGCTCTTCTATCTCTTTGCTGCAAGGCCACCTATATACGTTTAAGAAAGAACCCAAACCCATATAGCCAATCAGGACGAAAAGCTGATAATCTGTTAGTATGGATTCTCTACCAATGTCGCTCCATTTGAAAATGCCACTGAAGCATGCTAATTAAGAGAAAGACACTCCTGGAGTGTCTGGCATACTGTAAGACCATGTATAGCACTATTACACTGTTCAGACTGCAGTAGTCGAATTTTTTTCCCGCCCAAACTTCGTCGAGGATTGAGGTGACTTAATGTGCTGAACACGAATATGAAGTCTATCTTCAAATTTTTGGAGAGTTACGGTAGGTAACAATACGTATGCCGTAGTAGCAGATCGACATTTTTGATTTGAGTGAAACTTATCCATGAGTACTTCTTGAGGTCTTTACTACAAAATCAATGTTCTCTTTTCACATCACGATAATCACGGTACATTACAGCAGGCCACTCTGCCATCATATCCTACCGAAGTCCATCATGAGACAGACCTCGAAATCGTGATAAGCACCTCAGAGAACCTCAATTGATAGAGCTCCAACCAATTCGAGACATTGACCAAACTATTGGTAGGACCGGAAAGTAACGTCGTTTCTGCGCATGTCAATACATGATTGTCATTTATCAGCTCGTTGTTTGGTTCAGAAGCGTGCTAAAAACGTTGTGAGGTTAGAGTGACTTCTTTACTTATGAACAACTGTATTACAATATTTTCGTAATTTGGTTTAAAATGGCCAGCAGAATACCAGAAGAGGCTCACATCCGGCATTGCATGCTTTTTGAGTTTCGCAAGGAAAGTAACGTAACAGTAGCTACCAAAATATTTTGCGATGTTTATCCAACTGCATAAGACATTCGCTGATGCCAACGGTGGTTTGCCGAGTTCAAATCGGGTAATTTTGATCGGTAAAGGCACAGCCCAACCTCAGGGGTAAAATTCAATATTATAGTCCGCCCACCGTGTGTAGCAGCCCTGCCAAGCGCGAGATCTCAATTCGATCAAATAAGGGAGAAACTGCAGGGAAAAAGTTGACCCCGCCCCCGATACCCTAAAAACAAAATCAAGCTTTTTGCCCCGAATAGGGAACCAAAATCTTTGCAAACGGAAAAATTGGTTGGTGTGGCTATGCTCAAAGGCAAAATGTACCATAGCAAAGCTCTTGATTCCCTTTTCGGGGCGGTGCGCGCGGTTAGGGTTTTGGAGTGATGTGGGCGGGGCCGACTTTTCCCTGTGGTTTCCCACTTATATGAGCGAATTGAGGCTTGGCAGGGTTGCTATTCACGGTGAGCGGACTATCATATCAAATTTCACCCCTGAGCTTGGTCTGTGTCATTGGGGGGGGGTGGCGGAAGTGGAAGCAAATCCGTGTTAGACGACAGTATGTGCTTGCCTTTAGCGTAGAAAACGACATTACTTCCCCCCCCCCCGCTAATACCATCTCAGCCGCGAGCCGCCTGAGAGCTCGGCTCGTTCTCGCAATCTGCGGGTCCGCTCCTGTTGCTGTCCGGGCGAACTGGGGAAATCCGAACAGCCAGCAATAGCAGTGGACCGGAGATGGAGGAACGACCCGAAGGGACACGGGCTCTCTACACACCGAGGGAGAAGTTGTCTCGCCTTTTTCGGCGCTAGATCTACTCGCGACATCTTCGTTTGAATTGAGTAGCATGACTAGTCGAACTGCAAAAACAGGAAATTTCCTCCCTCTGTGAGTAGAGAGCCTCTATCCCCGAGCAGACGGCTGTCAGGCGGCTTAGATTCCTGTATGATGCGGCTCGGGGCCGAGAATCGTCGAAGGTACACCAACCTTAATATTCCGCGAAACTGAAAACGAACTGCATATCCGCGTTCAGCACCTCAAATAAACACCCCCCCTGTGCAATGTTTGGGCGCAAGAAAAATATTCCGACTGCTTCGGAAGTTCGGAAAGTGGAATAATGCCTAGCGACGATAAGTTGATCATATCACACAAATAAGTATAGAATCTACAGCATAAAGATGAAATCATGCACAAGAATATTCAAGGGTCTATGTACATTACTGGTGCCTAGTAGGTGGTGGAGGATATCAAAAAAGTCCTTTCTGCTTTTTCAGATGGATTTGTTTCCATGCCGGCAATCTTGCGAACTCCTCCTCCGACATTGAGAACACGCTTCGGAAATCAGCGGGAGTGAGGTATTGGAGCAGATTTTTCGTGTCTATTCCTTCTGGTAAAGATTTCCGCGATCGAAGGGCAGCAACGTCGAACGTCTGTGTTCTTTCGGAGATCAGCTCCTACAGAATATGTATTGAAGAGCTTCAAAAACAAGTCCCTACTCACATATTGGTGGTTGTGCTCCACAGACCACTGCCTTTTCAAGATTAGATTCTGTTGTTCCGAAACGTCTACCGTTTATCCTGAGACAAGTTCATTAGCAGTTTCTTATTCGGCTAGTTTTGACGAAAACGCGGATGACAGCGGTCAAGCGGGACACAACTACGATTGTGCGAGTATTCGATTAACATACAGTTAGCGGTCTAGGTGGCGATTGTGGGTCACATTCTTCAGGCCAATCGTTCCATTCAGAAAATAGCGCCACGAACTCGCTTGGTTCTCTTCCCTTGCTGATCACGGTCGCCTCCCCATTCCTGTCCTTCCAATACAACTCAGCTACGCGTAGGGCGAACGTTGTAGGAGTGCGCTCGTTCCAGACCCACAAGCGGTCCCCGACATCGACGAATATTGTGTCTATGAGTGCCGTTTGGGTGGCTGGGAAAGGGCAGTGCAGATGGAACTGCGCACTGAGCACTTCGGTCGCTTCGAGCTCATAAATCCGGAAGAGTCTAGGCGTTTTAGTTCTGCCAATAGCTCGAATCCACTTTAGTTGCACATCGTCGCCCTCGACCTCGTGCTTTATTCGCACTGAATCCTGTAATGCAATTCAGCAAGTCTTCAACTGGGAACACAAACGAAAATTCAACCCGAAGAATCTTGTGCCTGTATTCACATAACGCAGCTGACTTGGAGGTGAGCGATGGGTATAACAGTCGGCGATCAGCTGGGCCTCTTTCTTTTTTGATAGCGAATTCAGGGTGTTCAGACACCTATAAATCATAGTTCCAGAATTTCATCATTCGAAAACTTTTCTCACACTTTTTTCGATTTTCGGCCATTTAATTATTTGCGTCTAGTTACCTTCGCAGACAGTAACACCGGTCAGACCGAGTGTCCAAACTAAGCACAATAACACCCACCCCGCGAATTTTACGGAGTCAGCCCGGAAAGGAGACATTGCAGGGCCGATCCAGGAAAGATGGCGGTCGGATCGTGGCGTGTGGTTTGGCACGTCATGCTCCCTTGGTCCGACCGCCGTTACTGCCCTCATGAAGTGAACGTGTACAAGTATTATACATCTAAGCAGAAATAATACACCAGCGCCCTTTTCCTTCCTCTCTGGTTGTGACAGAGAGGACTTGGGCGCAGCTAGGAGGGAGCTCAGTGGTCCCTCAGACTTGGGCAACTCATCCATCGGCATGTTCGAAAGGCAATGAATTTGGGCATCGTATATGGCGCGGTGTAGCAAACGTGTCAAACAAGAATAGTTTTGCCCGCGATCCTATCGCCAAATCTATAGGGAACTCCGTGCGCATTCACCTATCCACAAAGCTAGACTCTGTTCCGATACAAGTGAACTCTTGTTTTCGATTATCACAGCGCGGAGCGGTGACTTTTTCGTCGAAAACTCCTTACCACTAATTATATTTCACCGAGGCCCACCGCTCCGCTGCTGGTGATAATCGAAACCGACAGGTCACTAGAGATGTACCAGAGCTTAGCTCGTATGCCGCGCCATCGATCGATACGAGCAAGATCAATGGATGACGTGGCAAGCGAGCGTACCGCGGACGGTCTTGCTGTGAGGCGACTCCGCACAGAGAGGAAAATTTAGTGCCGCGACCCGCCCGAAACTGCAATGGCTTCCATCGATTGGGCCTATGGGTTCACATTGTCCCGCGATCGACCCGGCAAGCCTTCTGCTCAGGGATTTGCGTGATTACGACTAACGAATTTAACGACTTACAGGCTTTTTGGGTGTTACGTCTAACGACTAACGACCAACTAAATGGAAAATATTTTCGTAAGCAATCACAAAAAGCGCTGAAAAATCAATAGTCATTCCCATCACACTCCAACCCAAGAATTACATCAGGAGTGATACATAGTTCCCTGTTGGTTGTTCGCGGTGGGTGGTAGAAAATGATCATAGTCTTCAGTATTTAGTATTTCTACTGACACTATTTCGCAGTTCTGGAACCCCACATCATGACCCCAACCGAACGTTGCGAAAAGTTAGGGGCAGCTCTCATGCAACTTCATGTCGATCGCGCGACTTCATGAAAGGCTCACTCAACCAGTTCCGACACCGACCGGCTCTAGCGGAATTTTTTACAGAGGGCTCTGTCAGAGGTGATAATATGGAGCGGTAGCTGCAGGCCGTAACTGCGCACCGACGGGAACTGTATTCGATGATTGGATTGTAAATGATTCGTCCTCCAATTTTCAGTCATAATTTCGAGATATGAGAGTTCTATGAAGTGGTGCTGGGACCTCTCAGTGGGTGAAGTTTCCGCTTGGGTGCAATTTTTTGCGACCTTTCCGCCATTATGAGAACAAGCTCGAAACAACGCGCGGATTTGAACTCGCGACGCTGATCAAAGAACAAGTAGTGCAAAGTTGGTGCAGTTTTCCGTGTTGTCACCTAGGGGTAGATCTCATATCACATCATAGAGCTCAGAATGGCAAATTTTGCACTGAAAAAAGCGAAGAGCTCGAGGTTTCCTTGGCTTTCCATATTGCTTCTTTTCTCGCCGAAGAAGGACAGGATCGTCAAACACACTCTCTCTAGCACTTTCTGTAATATTTTTAATTATGCATATGTACGTTAGCAGATTAAACTAGGTTATGCTTCATGCCTTCCTTCTTTTTCTATTTATGAGGGCTTTTTTCTGATTCAACTGTGCTTATTTTTGAAGCCTAGATTTCTATCGACTAACGACTAACTAGGGTTTTGGCCGGTTGAACGACTAACGACTAACGAATTGCAAAATTTCTATTACGCACATCCCTGCTTCTGCTTACGTCATCCGCCCGCCATACTCCCGCGATACGCCCGGAGAGGCTTCCAGCGGGTCGGTCCGGCCGGTGTCACTATCCGAGTTTCATGAATAGCGATTCGAACAATTGTTATAAAGTTTATGAAAAGATAAAGCTCTGAAAACACGATAAATGTATGTCCTAAATTTATGAGTGAGGTATTTTTCACTCGATCGGTTGAGTGTGTTCGTGTGTGTTGAATCTGCTTTCCCATACTTTCTCGCTGTCTCTCGCCTTGCTTCGTACACTCAGGCGAAAGAACAAAGTAGCAGGCCGTCCAATAATTCCTGTCCGAAAATTTTTAAAATTCTGTAATTTTCCTTAAAAGTGTTATAATATCAGGCAAGTGTAAAAACCTTCTAGGAGGTTCTCCAGAGTTCTACGCTAGGGGTATATGAGGCGCAGTCGCCGCGTCTAGCTACCAGTACAAGCTAAAATGGACCAAGGTCGAATTCGTACGTTCGTGTACTACGAGTGGCTGCTGGGCAACGACACGGGCACCGCGGTCGCCAACATCTGCAGAGTGTGCAAGGAGGATGCGGTGTCCCAACGCACAGTCAGCCGCTGGTTCAATCGTTTCGACAGCGGCGACACGAGCCTCGAGGACAGGGAGCACAGCGGGAGGCCTTCTACGGTGGATGATGACGAAGTCCGTCGCTGTATCAAGGAGAAGCCGGAAGCCACCACCCGTGAACTGGCGACGACGCTCGGCTGCAGCAAGTCCACCATCCACAATCGACTCAACTTACTCGGCTACCACAAAGTTCTGGCCCGTTGGATCGCCCACCGTCTGACGGACGCCAACAAGCAGAGCCGCGTGGCCGTCTGCCAGTCCCTCCTCCTTCGTCCGCATCGCAAGGAGTTTCTCGAGAACCTGGTCACTGGGGATGAGGGCTGGGTCCTCTACGACAACGTCGCCCGCCGTGCCGTCTGGATCCCGCGCGGAGAAGAGCCGCCGACGACGCCGAAAGCCGACCTGCACCCGCTGAAGATCATGCTCTGCTGCTGGTGGGACACCAAGGGCATGCTGTACTTCGAGCTGCTCCCGCAAGGCAGGACGGTCACCGCCTCCATCTAAACCGATCAACTCGAGGAACTAGCCGCCACCATCCGAGAAAAGCGTCCCCGACGGGCCTCGGTCCACCTGCTGCACGACAACGCGCCCCCACGTGGCGAAGGGGATCCAGCAGAAGTTGGCGACGCTTGGCTGGGAGACGGTTGCCCATCCGCCGTATTCCCCGGACCTCGTCCCCTCCGACTACCACTTGTTCCGCCCGCTGAAGCACCATTTGGCCGGAAGAAAATTCACCAACTACGACAAGCTCAAATCCGACATCGCGGACTTCTTCCAGTCGCAGCCCCCGGAGTTCTGGGCGAAGGGCATCGGCGACCTGCCCAATCGATGGGCCACTGTTGTGGATAACTGTGCTGATTATATTGTTGATTAGACTTGTTTTTCAAAAAAATTGAAAAAAATTAAAAATTCTGAAATTGTCGGACAAGAATTATTGAACAACCTGGTAAATTTGGCTCCGAAATAGAGGACATAGGTTTCTCAACAACCCGAATATGCTCATAGAAATGTGAAGCGCGTAGCACGATGCTGGAGAGCGATATTGTTATAAATTAGGTTGGAAGTATACAATCAAACGCACTGTGCGTCATTATCTGCAAGTATATTTCGCCGTCAGTTATACACAATTTTCGAGGAAAAGTCTCTGACACTTGAGATGTTGAAAAGACTATCCACTCGCCTTCTTTATAGATCGCTCATTGCTACAATCAACAGGGCGCCTCCAAAAAGCTAAAGCCTATCTTCTAGAAAGTAAGCCGGGTAAAGCGATGCGAGCGGCCGCGTTGAGCGCTTGAAATGGATCACGATCGAGTTTTCCTTGTATAGTACACTTTAAGGACAGCTTTTCAGTTTTTCCTTTGATATTTTATAGTCTATAAAAGTGAATACTACACAGATGCTCCAAAAAATAAGAGAAAATCACGGGCGAGACCGGCAAATTCTCTTGTTATCTGCTTCAAGACGACCGCCCACGGCACCTCATCCGCCGTACTTTCTGAATGAAATGAATGGAATTAAACCTCCAAATTGAAGAGCTTCCGGAGGTCCAACACTGCTTCAGCAAGTATGAGCCCATTCGTCACTAACACGGAATCGGTGTTGGATCCTAGAAAAAGCCCAAGTGTTAACGTGTTAAAGGTAGGGTTTGCGGTTATTTATTGCTTGGTGTTCTTCCGCCGCCAATTATCGAGATTTCTATAAATGTCTGTATCAACATCTTTTTTTTTTGCTTTTAAAGTAATTTGTGGGCACCTCTAGAGACTGCTGGCTACTTCAAGAACAAAACAAGAGACGGATAAGCATTCATAGAAATCTCGTAATCGCGGAGCGTACGGACACCTGCAATTAGCCGTTCTACCTTCTTTTCGAGCGTTTCACCTCAGAACTTACACGTTTTTCCCTCACGTTTACTTTAAAGATAACCAAATCTACATTCTGATGAAAAGAACTCGACAACTCTTTTGATCGCAAACCCTGTTCACGCACGTAGGGTAGTACTCCGGCACAATAGGGTAGCATCTCAGGGAAGAGATCGAATTCGACTCCTCGTTGTTAGCAGCAGCTGCTTTTGATAGAGAGAGGTTGAATACGATGTCTGCCCTGAGATGCAACCCCTATTGTGCTGACATAGTACATTACGGGTGCGTGCTCTGAGTTTTGGCCGAGCAACAGTCGATAAATAGCCACAAAACGCTTGCTTTCCGCGTAATAGCCGAGAATTGGTAGGAAAATAGCTGGTCGCCGAGAAATGGCCGTCAAATAATGCTAGCCGAGGAACAGCCGTAAATGAATGCTCTTCAAGGGAAGTATCGACGCATTCTTGAGGCAGCTTCGGATGTCAACACCGCCGTCGGCTCAGCTACCCACGTTTGCTCGGTTATTTCTCGGCTATTTCGAGGAACAACATGGCCACAGCCGCGTAGTAGCCCAGAAATAACCGAGAAATATTCGAGAAATAGCTCACCAGGAACAGCTGTTGGGCCTGGTGGGCTACTCTCGGCCAGGACTCTCAAAGTGGGTGCCTTCGATGATTTTCTATCCGTCATTGACGAGCCATTACTACTATCAATGGCATCTTTCATAGTCCTCACCGCAAGCGCGGCACGCGCGGAAAGCCCGGTGGGCTATGCAAGTTTACAGCCGGCGGCACGCGCGGTACAACAATGAAATCTCTGGCGTCACCGCCAGGGCCTCAAATATGACATGCACAGTACTCGCATTGCATTTGCATATACGGTAGCCAGGAGTAGTTCCAGAATTATTTATGTTGGAGTGGACTTAAACTGAGAAGCGAGTATTGATTCCATTGGTGGAACCGCCATGGCGGATCGGGTTGTGCCGCGATGGCGGTGCTGGATGGGCGGTCCACCGCGCTTCTCGCGCGTGCCGCTCTTGCAGTGCGGGCTATGAAAGATTCCATAGGTCACTTGTGCAGTTCCGTAGATATTGTATTAGGTTGATGCGAAAGTTTCAGGACTTTTCACGACTTTGAATCAAAACATTTAATTCAGAAACAAACAAGGCTCACCCCACAAAATAATTTCCATTCAAGGACCCTTCGCCACAGATTGGGCAGATCATGAACTCCCGACGCGTAGAACTCTGGCTGTTTCGAGTCGAAGTATTCTTCTAGGGCCATTTTGACTTCGTCATCGTTAGTGAGCTGTTTTCTATCCACGAAGTGCTGCATCGAGCGCAACAGATGGTAGTCGGAAGGGACAAGATCTGGGCTATATAGAGGGTGAGGTAATACTTTCCAGCCCAGGTCCCGCAGTTTCTGTCCAGGTCCAGAAGTTTCTCCAAGACAATGCTCGGCCACATGTATCTCGGATAACCCGACAGAAACTGCTGGACCTGGGCTGGGAAGTTCTTCCTCACCCACCGTATAGCCCAGATCTTGCCTCTTCCGAGTACCATCTGTTCCGCTCGATGCAGCACTTCCTGGATGGAAAACAGTTCACTAACAATGACGAAGTCAAAAAGACCTTGATGAATACATCGTCTCCAAACAGCCACAGTTCTACGCGTTCGGAATTCATGATCTGCCCAATCGGTGGCGAAAGATCTTTGAATGTGATGGAAATTATTTTGTTGGGTGAGGCTTATTTGTTTCTAAATAAATGTTTTCATTCAAAGTCGTGAAAAGTCCGGAAACTTTTGCATCAACCTAATATTAAAGGTATGATGAAGGGGTTTCAGAAATACACTCTCTCTTCACTTGAGAAAAAAGTTTAAATGCAATGAATTTGTTTTCTGGGAAACTATCTGTTTTCTGGCCGTTTTAGTCTTTCTGTTTTTTTTTTTGACAAACTCATTTTTCTGTTTTCTGATTTTTTTAAAACTTCCACACATTCCTGCTCACAATGTTCTGCGCTCCGGTTCAGGGGGAAATTTCAACTCCACAATTCAAGCCGAACCCGGTCTTTACTTTCGAGAACAGAGATAAGACAAAAATATGCCCGCTTGGAAGGTGATAGCTCTTCTGTGAAAAGTGGTAGGAATACCTGCCGTGACGACTATCAAATCAGGAGAAATTCTCAGGTACACCGCATGTGATCTCAGCGGTGAAGCGGCATTAATTTCGTTCGCATAGCTCTCTGCTGGCGAGCACCCTCCAACAACAAACGTTCGACAAGCAGATGGAGATGAGTGGCTGTAATCGATCGTTCATATAAAATAGATAGCTTTCAGAAGGTTCGATTATAAGAAGCATGCAAACGCTACCAACCGTATGATAAGTTTTCCACGAAACAAGCTGAGAAAGAGTGGTGATTCGTAGAGGTGGGGTACGCGAATGTGCTGATGTTTCTCTCTATCCATGTGCGATAGCCGCAGGGCACATAACCCTTGTTGTTTAGCGGACGTTTTGACACCCAGCCAGTAGAAGAACGCGACCCGTTTACGTCCGGTTTCCTTCTCCGACGGCTTACCGGAACGCAAACGGCGAATCCCTGCAGCACAGCAATTCTTACCGCTATCGATGAATCAGTTTTCTCACTGCTACGGTCTTACCAAGGCTGCTTTCTTGAACCCCCCCCCCACATGTTTGCAAATATTCTAATTAGTTGTACTTCTGGGAGTATTTCCAAATCCAAGTTTGTACCTGCTACGGAGATTTCCGAACCGAGTATGATAGGTTTTCTCAGTTAGACAAGAAGGTCAGGGTATCAGGTACGTCAAGCAAAGTTTAGGGTTTACAGAGGAAAAAATTCCCATTTTGCTGAAACTTCTTCTAAGGGCAGTTCGGTACCTGAATACGAATTTCGGGTCAGTTTATCAATATTCTGAAGGCGCTGCAGGTTACGGCACTTCTAACGTCATTTAGCAGGCGTATCCCACCTTATTTCGAAAAGACCTCAAATTCGTGTTTAGCACCCTAGCACCTACAAAGGAGTTTTCGGCCCCATCTGGGACTTAGGTCCAACTACCGTATACCAATCATAACCTACAGTAATCAACCGGCAATCGATAAACGGACCTTCCCCACCAAATAAGCTCTATGGAGAAGTTTCGAGGCAAATCTGTCGTAGCGTTTAGGAAATCATAAAAATTCGCATTTCGCCCCGAAAATTTTCTCGAGCGAGAGGGAGGCTTCGAACCAAACCTATCGAAGTTTTCCGAAAATCCACGAGTGGACCTCAGATTTGTATTCAGGCCCCAGAAAACTCCTACAAGGATGCTTTGGGCCCAATCCGGAACATTTTTTTGACAAAATTCTCTAAAATTTCCATAGCAGGGGTGGTGGCCATGGTGTATCAACACTCCTGAGGAGGCGGGAGAAACGAGGGAGGAGCAAGGTTTCTGATCGGACGCAACACGGGCTAGCCCCAGCCCCCGGCTGTTGCGTCCAATCAGGGACCTCGCTTCTCCCCCGTTTCTCCCGCCTCCTCAGGGGTGTTGATACACGATGGCCACCACCCTCATAGCAGCTACAAACTTATATTCAGAAACACCCATCAAATTACACCCAATCACAATATATTTAGTTGAAAGCGACGGGGTGGCCCATTCTGATTCCGTGTTATTCTCTTCTGCGTCTACCTCTACAAGGTGGCATAGAAAATTTCACATGGTACTTAACAACCCACTGAAGTTCAATGGGAAGACGCTGAACCAACCTGATGCTTGTATTCGATACTGCCACCGAATCACATAGCAGCAATCATCAACAAGAATATTTGTTTCTTCTATTGGCTCCAGCTCCTCGCCGGTAAGTTTCCAAAACGTCAAGCCCTCACTGACAACATCCTTCATCTCGCGGGTCAGTTCCTGATCCTCTATAAAAAATGCTTGAAGACGATGCTCTGCACAAGACAAAATCTCCTCCGGCTTTTACCTAAAATCTCCGTCGCCTCCGGATGGGATAGGTTCAGAATGAATTCGGCTAACAGATGAGCATGTATGCTCTCATCGGGACAACGAAGTGGGACCTGAACATAGATAGCTGTGATTGGCCAACCAGATCTAATGGACCATGTGGCCTACCATTGGCTGAAAATCTTTCGGTATGCTGTAGAACTTCGTCTCGCTTGTCTCCCAATCCGAGAATTTAGCAGCGAACAAGCAGTTCTGTAAGAATTATCAGATGAATTGGTGAGTAGTGCTTGGAAGTAGCCCTATCTCTTACTTGTACACCTTGAAACACCCGGAGATATATCACCCATGGCGCTCGTCCGTCACCCAGCTCCACACCAAATAAAGACGCGTCCATCGTGACTTTCTTTGCCTTCTATAATGAAGAAAAGTATTTTCGAAACATCGAAGCGGCAAAAGTGTAAGATTCCCACCAGTTGTTGGGCATATTCAACCGCATAACGCCCCGAAGTTTTACGGGCATTTCGTCCACTCCACACGTATATCTCTGAGCCGAAATCGAAGATGAGGGTCTAAACTGAGAAATGATTCACATCAGCAAATGTATGAAGCAGCAATGTGCAAAAACAGCGCCGTCTAAATTATTATTTCTTTTCAAGTCCCGCCCTAAGCTGCTCCGAAAATGTATAAGCGTTTTTTCAGCTTCGTAAAAAGATAAGGGTACCGGGCATTATGGGGTGTTTTGTAGTTGTTCTTCGAATTTGGCTCGAAATTTGTATGTAGGGTTAATAAGGGTGCTGAAACCGTCAAATGTCGCGATTCGCCCTCTAATTTACCCCAAATGGAAAACTTTGATCGATTTTAGTTAAAATCTTTGGAAAATCGACAAATAGACCTCAGATTCGTGATCAACACCTCAAATAACCCCCCCCCCCCAGAAGGGTGGTGGCCATTGTGTATCAACACCCCTGAGGGGGCGGGACAAACGGGGGAGGAGCAGAGTTTCTGATTGGACGCAACACGGGAATAGCCCGTGTGCTTTCAATCGGGAACCTCGCTCCTCCCCCGTTTCTCCCGTCTCCTCGGGTGTGTTGATACACGATGGCCACCACCCCCTGAGAAAATTTTAACTCAAATCTAAGATATTTTTCTTGAATGCAATTTGTTTTCGGAGATGGGTTTAACGCTGCACGCACTTCCGTTGTGAGCGAGAACTGTTTGAAATCAGAAAAAGTTATTTTCTCGGGGTACGAAAATCATCAGCGTCATGCTTTCTGGGACAAAGACAAGCCTAAAACCTTGCTCCCTATCAAATGACCTTGAACATTCCACTGCCGGTTGAACAAAGGGTCAGCCACTGAGCTTTCCTGCCCTTCAACAGAAGTCACATACCGCTCTCTTTTGATGCAGCTTACGGGCCGTGAATTTCTCTTTCAAATAGATTAGAGTTCACGATCCATCCGCGATCAACGGCCAGATAGCCCTTCCTCAATAAATTCAAACAAAAAGAGTCTACAGCTCTTGCACAAGGGTAAGGCGAGCTGGCCCCACCGTCTGTGATCCAGTGATTTGGAAAATAGCCTATGGTAGCTCCTAATGAATCGATTCCCAATAAAATTGTTCAGTTCGCTATTAATGCCAGTCATAGACGAAAGTCTAGAGATTTGATGATCAACCATCATTGCACTCAAGAAAATTTTCTTGAATTCTATACTTGCTAATTTTATTTATTTCTGTACTTACTTGATATCATTTAACCTTATTTGTTACCTCCTTGGCTTGAAGAAATGCAAATCGCGGACATTCCCTCTTCGCGATCGACTGGAGTTTGTAGTCATCGGTGACACGCAGCACAAGATTCGTCCTTGCAATCACATTTTCGAATGGCTCAGCAGTGTTCCGTTTCAGAGCATAATCCGCCTCACTACCTCCAAGAAGAGCAAAAAACTCTCTTTGACATCCTATAATAAACATATATGAAACGCAACTGCTTAAGTGACTAACTTATTTCGTATAAACAGGGTCAAAAATGTAAAAGCCAATAGATAACTTGAATGGGGAGTATTGGCGCTGCTATCAACACACAATCCCAAAATCACCCGAGCAGACCAACAATTGCTTTCAGGTTGAAGGATCACTGAATCGTGATTCTCGGCCCCAAGCCGCACTTAACTGAAATCGGAACCGCCTCAGAGTTCGGCTCGTCCTCCCAATGTTCGGGCCACCGCTGTTGGTGTTCGGACGCACTGGAGGAGCTCTGACAGCAACGGCGGTCCCCGAAAAGCGAAAGCAGTGGTCCGGGCAGCAACATAAGCCAACCCACAGATTGGAAGAACAAGCCGAACTGTCAGGCGGCTCGGGGTCAAGAAAGGCCTGAGGAGGAGAGTCTCCGCTGCAACGCGAAACACTTTCCTTGAACTCTAGCGCTAAGGGTTCAGCAGCCCGTTGGAGGAAGTCTCGATGGAGTTACGACCCTCCCCCTCCCTCCATACTGAGGACTTTTTTTTTTGAAAACCTTGAATCCTTCCGGGAGTGTGTATCGGAATATTAAACTTCTAGCATGCATTTTTTTTCAAATTAGAGTTTCTACTTTGCTTACAGAAAAACTTTTCGTTACATTTATTTCGATTTATTGACCACGTGGATTTTTTTCTCTGACAGATAAATTAAGACCCCTGCTTGAAATTTCATTTTTTTCCCCGGAAATCGCTATGACCCCCGTTGGCAAGCTATCCAGTTCTGCTTTTCCCAGTATACCACGCATCAAATAGGGGCGAAGTCAAGCGGCGCGCTACTCTACGATTTTTACGGTCGCTTAAACTTCAGCCGTCCGATCGGCGCGGCAAAGTGCAATCCCATAAGGGGTCGTTTATACTTCCGCCGCCGAGCGGCCCGGCGAAGTGCAATCCTACAACATCAATCGTGCCTCGCCGTGTGATCAACATTACAGAAATGCACTTCGCAGCGCCGCTCGGCGGCGGAAGGATAAACGACCCCTAAGGCGTCGTTTATACTTCCGCAGCGGAGCGGCGGCGTGCATTTCAACCATATCGACCACGCGGCGCGGCGCGATCAATAGTATAGAATTGCACCTCGCTGAACTGCTCGGCAGCGGAAGTCTAAACGACCCCTAATATCGATCGACTGCGCCGTGCGATCAATATAACAGAAAATGGTCAATATGCAAGGATATCGTTATATTTCTTAATACCTGAGGCGTCCTCGGCTTTTTCTGCGGAACAAAACAAATCCGACTTAGTGGTTATGTGGATGCATATTTGTGTGGCCTGGAAGAGCAAATATCAATTCATAACTATACATGTTCACATGAACGAATGGGGACCTGAATATGAAAAAAAAAGTAGAACACCGACCTTGGTTTTCTCCAAAATGTTACAGTTTTGTCCCTCATATTTGTACAATTTCTTTGGCGTGACTAGTATGAAGACGGCGTTTTGATGGATAGAGGTCGCGAACGGGGCCACCAGTCTCACATCAACTCTTTTTTCCCCTATAAATCAAATCTCATTTCTCTCCCCTTAGCTTTTCAAACAGAAAAGACGGAGTTTTGAACAAGAAACAGTCGAGTTTGTCCACTCTATCGGGAATCCTACCGGCCACTCGAATAAGCATAACCGGTGGATAAGGAGACGTTGTATCGGCATGCTTTAGTGCACTTTTCACCAATGTGTAATCCTCTCGTGCCTAAAAGTAGGTACCTCTCAAACTCTTGCTTTACGAGAATCCCAAAACGCATGAAATTCAGAAACGCGCAGTTAGCGAGCCGTAGATTGGACTCTTATAGCTGCAGGGCTCCGATCTTCTGACTAGGGTTTCCTCACTTGCAAACCTTGCCGTGCACTCGTTGCAATGGGGCCTCCTTCATCAATTATCACAGGCGTTACAAGTAAATCGCGTGGATCCTGAAAATGGATAGCAGGCTTTCTCCTGAGGCATCATGAACACATTCCTCGACCTACCTCCTCAATTTTGATATTTTCAGTATCGAGTAAGGTTAGTCTGTCAGTATTAGCACGTCGATTCTTCCCGGGTTTCTTGAGGCGAGGCCGTTTCGGAGTATCCAACCTTTAGAAAACATATCCACTCAAAACTCGGTTTCGCGGCCGTTTCTTTATTTCGACTTCCTGCGAGAAACAGCTGATGGTCCGCGTTTAGTTAGATCACATGTTCAAGAGCAGCATAGATTAGATTGTAGACTTTTAGTTTTGGTCTTTTGGTCAAAAGTGATAAGCATTCAAGAACGCAGACTATTTTTCATTCAATACTTCTCTCAAAATTCAACCAAAACCTAAATCATCACAACCGAGCATACTCGAGTGCTTGCTAACCTTCCGAACTTACAACTTCGGTCCTTTCTGCATTATCAACCTAGTGGGAGCTGCGAAACTTACCCGAACGACTTCCTGTAGAACTTCTGCGGTATCCATTTGTTTGATAATCGATCAGCTTTTCAAAATAGATGAAAAAGACAAAAATCGAATTTCGAAAAACGTCAATAATTGGCAACATGGATCCAAATGGGTTTTCGCAAACGTAGCCGAACTGGAGTCTGCAGGAAAGATCTACGTTGCAAATTCACAAAATACGCCAAAAACCAAGAACCGTGCTCCGTCGATGGGTTTTTCTATAAGTGGAAAGAAGCATGAGATAGAAAAAGATTTTCGCTTAATGATAAAGTTCTAAAACACTTGTTTTTCTGAGGAGTCACGTCAGAATAAAAGGAACGTGCGCCAAGTTCACAACGACAGTGTTGATTATTTAGAGATCGGCTTTACAATCACCGATTTGAGGTCTCTTACCTCGACTGGCACCTTCCTTCCGAATCATGTGGCACTGGCTATACGTACCGTCCAATTCAGGACAAAATTTGGCTTGTTGATCCATTTCACAGAAACCAGTTCGGCTGGCCAAATCCAATTGCGACGCTGAGCGACTAAGTGAACGCGGCAGCTTTCCGCCGCGCGCACCTCGTATTTAGCCACCCAAATTAGTCCGAGCCTCTCTTCTATCTACGTGTATTCGATCAACAGTCTACGCGGGTTCATGGCGTGCGTGTGGGCGCGTATGCAGCTTCTTCTCCCCTCATACTCTGTCAGTGCCTCTACCCACGCTCCGAACATGCAACCGGAATGACGAAGTAAATTTTGCTCCGAAATCATTCCATAGTAATAAAGGAGAGTGGTGTCCGTCCGTCCGTCAGTCAGTCAGTCAGTCAGTCAGTCAGTCAGTCAGTCAGTCAGTCAGTCAGTCAGTCAGTCAGTCAGTCAGTCAGTCAGTCAGTCAGTCTGTCTGTCTGTCAGTCTACGGTGTGCATTCTGTAATTGCAGACTTTTCTGTTTTAGAAGGGTTACGCCCGAAACAACCTAACGGGACGTCGTTGAAAGTCAGCGGAGCATCAGCGGGAGTGCGCCGGACGCCGAAGAAAATGTGCGGGACTCATAAAAGGGCGCCGGACGCCGAAAAAAATGTGCGGGACCCCAATGGCAGTGCGCCGAGCGCCGTAGAAAGTGTATGGGACTCAGTCAAGAGCGCGGCACGCCGAAAAAAGTGTGTGAGGCCCCAGTGGCAGTCCGCCTGACGTATGTGGGACCCAATTAGGAGTGCGCCGGATGCCATAGAAAGTATACGGAACCCATGTAAGAGCGCCGGACGCCATATAAAGTGTGCGAGACCCATGTTAGTGTGCCGGGCGCCATATAAGGTGTGCGGGACCCATGTAAGATTGCGCCGAACGCCATAGAAAGTGTTCGGGACCCATTTATGAGTGCGCCGCACGCCATAGAAAATGTGCGGGACCCATGTAAGAGTACGTCAGACGTCGGAGAAAGTGTAAGGGACCCATGTAAGAGTGCCCCGGACGCCATTTAAAATGTGCGGGACTCATGTAAGAGTAAGTACGATGCCAAATAAAGTGTACAGGACCCATGTAAAAGTGCGCCGGACGCCAAATAAAGTGTGCGGGACCCATTTAAGAGTGCGTCGAACGCCATAGAAACTGTGCGGGACCCATGTAAGAGTGCGCCGGACGCCATATAAAGTGTGCGGGACCCATGTAAGAGTACGCCGGACGCCATATAAAGTGTACGGGATTGTAAGAGTGCGCCGGACGCCATATAAAGTGTACGGGACCCATGTAAGAGTGCGCCGGACGCCATATAAAGTGTGCGGGACCCATGTAAGAGTGCGCCGGACGCCATATGAAGTGTGCGGGACCCATGTAAGAGTGCGCCGGACGCCATATGAAGTGTGCGGGACCGATGTAAGAGCGCGCCGGACGTCATATAAAGTGTGCGGGACCCATGCGGGAGTGCGCCGGACGCCATAGCAAATGTGCGGGATCCATGTAAGAGTGCGCCGGACGCCATAAAAAGTGTGCGGGACCCATGTAGGAGTGCGCCGGACACCATACAAGGTGCGCGAGACCCATGTACGAGTGCGTCGGACGCCATAGAAAGTGTGAGAGACCCATGCGGGAGTGCGCCGGACGCCATACAAAATGTGCGGGATCCATGTAAGAGTGCGCCGGACGCCATATAAAGTGTGCGGGACCCATGTAGGAGTGCGTCGGACGCCATAGAAAGTGTGAGAGACCCATGTAAGAGTGCGCCGGACGCCATATAAAGTGTGCGGGACCCATGTAAGAAGGCTATTGCGGGACAGACAAAAAATCTTGGGGACCCAAGCCGATTATAAAAGTTTTCTATTTTTTAACCCCGATTTTGTTGTATCTTAGCCACCGCAGAGCGGTGTGTCTTCATTCACACACCGCTCTGCCATCCTTCTATACCCTACCCCTTATCAACCAGGTATCATCAGTTCTGTTTACAGTGTGTCTCCCAGAGTTTTTGCCTGCTTTGCAATAGTCATGTAAGAGTGCGCCGAACGCCGTAGAAAGCGTACGGGACCTATGGGAGAGTGCGCCGGAAGCCATAGAAAGTGTACGGGACCCATGTAGGAAAGCGCCGGACGTCGTAGAAAGTGTGCTCGACCTCACGGGGTGTGCTCCTGACGTCGTAGTAAGTGTGCGGTACTACGTAGCAATGCGCAGGACGCCGCAGAAAGAAGAATGTCTTTAAAACGAGCTCTAGAATGCTAATCTACAGGATTTGCCGCACTTCGGATTGATTTTGTGTGCGTGCACCACTGAAGCAGATTTATTGCTTTCCCGGTATAATTTGCCGCTGTCTGCCTTTCCATGTTTCCACATGTGCGGCAGGCAATTTTATGTCTACAACAAAATATATTGGGGTTAAATAATTTCTGAGCCGATTCTATATATGCAAAGACAACCTAATAATTTCCGCCGGAGGCGGAAATTCGGGGGGTCTGGGGGCTAAGCCCCCAGCCAGCCGTCAGGCGGGCGGAGCCCGCAGGACGGCTGGTAGAGTGTATATTCAACGCGCGATCAAATAAATTGCAGCGTTCTCGATCGCTGAGAATCACCGCCACATGATTTGGAGGGCAAGCGAGATTAGAGACGAGTGGGTCCAAGCCTACAAGCGAACTGATCGAGCGTAGCAGATCAAAACCACATATTTACAAATCGTGACGTCGAACGATGAAATTCAAACCGATGAATCGCTCACATGTCTGTTTGCTCTACCGAGTTCAGGTCGAGTTCGCTACTCTTTGCAGCTGATGAGGCGATAACGGCGCTGCGCAGGAAGAATGAGTCGAGCCCTTTGTCCAGATCAAGCAAAAGACTTTGCTTTGACATCGGCTCTCCTGCAAAAAAAATTTACAAATTACAAAGTCAATTCTTGGAACCAATCCCTTTCGATATCAATGGAAAAGTCTTTTACACAGCTGGCAATGTTCAGTATAGTGGAGTTCACCAAGAGTGTCTCATTTACCTATCAATAAGAAGCGGTCGGCTGGGGATCAATGTGCATGAATCCCATCACGCTCGCTCGATACCGTTTGAACGAGAGCGGTTGTGCTGCAGCGAGTTTTATGTTCATTGATTTCCAATCGACCGCTCCTCATTGATAAGTAAATGAGACACTCTTGGTGGACTCTACTATACGTAATTACTCTACAGAGAGCATTTTGGTGAATTATATTCGGCAAATTCTCTAATCTTTCAAAAATTTCGATGAAATGCCGTCAAAATCATGACTGTTGCGAAGAACAACCCGATATTCGAAGTGAATGCTGTGTTTTACCAAGTTCCAAGATGTGAAGAATGTGAAAACACAAATGATAAATTTTTCAGTTGAGTGAATTATACAGCAGAATCAATACTGACAAGGACGCGATTAGGCAAATGAACGCAGGCTAGTTTGAAACTGCGTTGAATTATGGGTCAAAAATCAATTCCCAAAAACTTGGATGACTAATCCAAAATTTATCGGTTGAAATTCAAGAAAGTACTTCGGTCTGTACATAGAGCGGGAAAAATTATAATATTCCGAGTCGCAGAGTGCGTTCAATTATTACAGAACCACTCTGAACCTGGGGACTTCACACAGAAAAAATCAAGACTTCTTTGGAATGCAGGAACGAATCTGCTGAATTTGCACCGTTGGGAGCCGAAGAAGCGCGACTTTCGTTTTTGCCTCCCTTCGGTGAAGAAATCAATACCAAAAAAAAAACTCGGTTTTTTTTGGCCCAGAATTTCATCAATATTGTCGGCTTTATAAGAGATTTCTACAAAACGCCTCATGTAATGCTTGCTTCCCTTTAAAAAGCCCGAATGAAGGTGAACTGTAGACAACCTAAATCTATGCGGGCGGTTATGTCGTGGCAAATATTCACCATTAGCACGGTGGTACTCAGTTATTGGTCAAACATCACCCACATCGTAGTAGAGCGTAACGGAACTGGAAATTAGTTGTGCCTTGAAATTCGGAAGTCTAGAAGAATATCATGTAGTGAATACCGTCATCCCTGACCTCAAGGCTGTTTTCACCAAAAGTAAGAATCAAGAAATTGCGAAACATCCAGCCTAGACTAGTTAACCCAACTTTCGGTAGTGCATAGGTTTGACCGCACCTTGCATCTAACCTAAAGGCAGGGTTCTGGATAAAATCGGTTGTTGTGCTATCCTAATGGAATGGTAGATCTGGCCATCACAAAAAAAAAAGAAAAGAAGTAACAAAAAGTCGAGAAAAAAAACGCTCAGTAACAAGTTAGTGCTTGGTGTCCTCCCGCCGCCCAAATATCGAGATTTCTACAAAGCCTGTTTCCCGTCTTCTACTTTCTTCGCAAGTAATCACTGAGCACCTTTAGAGGCTACTGGCTACTAAATAAATGACGGATAAGCAAGCATTCAAGAAAATCTCGTTAAAGGCACAGTCCAACCTCAGAATCGATTTTTCTGCCTATCTTGGAAAAAATTTCACGCTGATCACAATGGTGTCTCCATAATCGCTCAGAACTCACTACGAACGGAGTTAGGGCTGCTCAAAATTTCAATTTTGAAGGGCTAGAAGTTCGCGGACGAGTTGTCTCGAACCTGTATTTTCTCGTTATTCGCAGCCATCGTTGTGAAGCAGGTCACAATTTGAAGCCAGACCAAAAACAAATCGAAGAACATAGGTTTTGATTAAAATCATTCGCGCACCTCTTCCCTATTGAGGTCGGAAACCTGGCAGTGGGCGTTACCCATTTTTGAGACCTGGCAGTGGGCGTTACCCATTTTTTCTTTCAAGGGGGCGTGGTCGACCTTTTCCTAACTTTTTTTCTTGCTTATTTGAACGAATTGAGATTTCGCGCTTGGCAGGGTCGCTATACACGACGACTGGACCATAATATCAAAGATTACCTCTGAGGTTGGACTATGCCTTTAATTGGGGGGGGGGGGGTGGCTGACACCTGTAATTAACCGTCCTAGCATGTTTTTTGTGCGTTTTTTCTGCTCAAAAATTGTTTTTATCGCGAACCACGTCTTTAAGTGGCAAGCTCGAGAACGAAAATCATCGTGAACACTGTCTTTACCTTGAGGCCATGTAAACCGGACCATGAAAAAAAAACGATTTGCAGCAGCCTTACCCAATTTCCTGCTAATCACTAGCTCTTCGTTTTCCTTTCCAGAATGACCACGACATGAATGAGGGCGATGTGGGGCGGAATATTGCATTGGCATCAACTCCTTCTTGACGTGGGACCGCCAATTCTCGGCGCTCTGGAAATAAGCCAAGAATTCACTTTAGATAACAATTCATTTATCACAACAAATACCTTATTCAAAGACGCAAGACGCTCTTTGAGCGAAATATGCGAGCTGTCGAGTGAATTCATGTCATTCAGCAAACTACGCGAACATGATCCAGTGTTACCAACGGCGAATACTCTGCTCATATCAGCGGCACATAGCTGAAACAATATCGTTGTTACACATCTATCGAAATAGCTCTGATGAAACACGTCGGCGAGAAACAGAAACAGCATTGACGTCATCCAGAAGCGAAATGCTAACGTTATTCAGGGAACGCATCATGCCCTTTGAATAGAATGCAGTAATGCCAGACAGGATATTCAACGAGGAAACAATAAAATTCACAGCAACGACTATTATACTGCGCCAAAAAGCAAAACGGAACAAGGAAAAAAGGAAGCCACGAGTGTTCGTGTGCGTGTGTGCGTGTGTGTGTGCGTGTGTGCGTGTGTGCGTGTGTGTGTGTGTGCGTGTGTGTGTGCGCGTGTGTGCGCGCGCGCGTGTGTTTGCGTGTGTGTGTGCGCGTGTGTGCGTGTGTGTGTGCGCGCGTGTGTGTGCGCGCGTGTGTGCACGCATGTGTGTGTGTGCGTGTGCGTGTGTGCGTGTATGTGTGTGTGTGTGTGCGTGTGTGTGCGCGTGTGTGTGCGCGTGTGTGTGTGTGCGCGCGTGTGCGTGTGTGTGTGTGCGTGTGTGTGCGCGCGTGCGTGTGCGTGTGCGTGTGTGTGTGTGTGTGTGCGTGTGTGTGCGCGCGTGCGTGTGCGTGTGTGTGTGCGTGTGTGTGTGTGTGCGTGCGTGTGTGTGCGCGTGTGTGTGTGTGTGTGCGTTTGTGTGCGCGTGTGTGTGTGTGTGCGTGTGTGTGCGCGCGTGTGTGTGCGTGTGTGTGTGTGTGCGTGTGTGTGTGTGTGTGTGTGTGTGTGTGCGCGCGTATGTGTGTGTGTGTGTGTGTGCGCGTGTGTGTGTGTGCGTGTGTGAGAATGAACGGAAATTCAGTCAGCCTGACGTGAACAGTCGACACCCCGCCTGTCACACGCACTGCTCACGTAGGCAGCGCGTAGGGAATGAGCGGGTTTTCGCGTGAATGGGTGAATGGCCACAAGTACGCCGTACAGCGTAGTTCTGGAATATGTACTGATAAATCATGTAAATTTTAACCGCTCCGTGTCCATCGTGACATTAATAAAATCAATAGATTTTTTCCAGCGCCTAAATACATAGTTTAATAGCCCTTGATTTCTTCTTTCTATCCATTCCTCTGCATGAGCTGACGGAATATTGAACCTCTGCGAGGCCTGCATTACAGTACCAGAACAATTTCAAGAATTTTTTAATCGAACAAATTTCGTATATCAGGAAATTTCGCGAAAATGTCAATTCTTAACACGCCTTTGTTATATAACGACGTCAGAGCACCAAGCTGCTATATGGTTAACATAATTATATCAATTATTCGGCGTTTCCTTAAAAACCCCAAAAATGTAAAACTTGAATTAAAAAAAAGGATTGATAATTGACGAAGTAATTATCATAAGATAAAACAGATTCCAGGATACCTAACTGAGAAGTTCGGAGCCCTTAAATTGCTTGAAAATGAGGATATGTAGAGAAATGTCTCTAAAAGACAAAAAAACAGAATTCGCACGATCGGGGAAATTCCTCAAGGAAATTCGGCTACTATTATGTAACCTTCATAGAAAACAAATGTTCTACGAACTCAAGAAAGGGTACCCGTGAATAAATGAACACATAGCGAGAATGACTAAAATCTCCATTCTACAACTGCGACTATGTATTACAGAAGTGTATGCTGGAAATAAACAACGAAGGATAAAACTAAACTTAAATGCTTATGGATGGACAGTGTTGGCTTTCGTTCTAAGAACCCGCTCTGATGCCGCGCGGTGAACGTGACGTCGCGATAGCCACGCATTGAGAGATTCAATTTGAGTCATATCCTCGGTAAAAATCGAAATTCCCTTCTTTGATGGCACGTGCAGCGGACGCGATGCTGGTGCCTCCGCCTGCCGTCCGCTCTCTGGTTGTCTCTAACCTCCGGTTCGCACACGCACGATTAGGAACCACGGGAATTCCGCTTCAGGCATATTTCATAGCCTTCACCGCAAGGGTGACACGCGCGTGAAGAGCGGTGAACTAGAAAAGTTTTCACCGCGCACGTGCATCCCATCCAGCGCCGCAATAGCAATCAATACTCGCTTCTCAGTTTGAGTCTACTCCAACATAAATCATTCTGGGACTATCTTACGCTACCGTAAGTGCAATCGCAAGCTGTGTATGCCACAGTTGAGCCCCAACTTTAACCACACCGCCCTGGCGGTGCCGCCGGAGATTTTTTAGTTGTTCCCCGCGCGGTATAAGTTCCGCTCTTACGGCGAGGACTAAGAAATATGCCTTATTGCAGCCTGTACCTCATTCTGAGTGGTCCGATTCTGCCACAGTTTGCTACCAAATTGAGAACCTCGTCTTTGGAAGGCTCCTTCGCATCAGTACTTGCTGCCCTGTGATCAATTTAGAGCGGCCACGCGCTGCTAATATAGTGGAGTCCACCAAGAGTGTCTCATTTACTTATCAATGAGAAGCGGTCGATTGGAGATCAATGAACATGAAACTCACTGCAGCACAACCGCTCTCGCTCAATCGGTATCGAGCGTGCTGGTATGGGATTCATGCGCACTGATCCCCAGCCGACCGCTTCTTATTGATGAGTAAATGAGACACTCTCGGTGGACTCCACTATACACAACACTTTTGACGCAACTCCATCTTAAAAGCACGTCGTGCTGTAGCAGAAGCACTTACTGCTAAAAAATTGAATATAAAATGCTATTTCTGGAAGTTGGGCTCCGCAGAAAAGGTCAAGGATTTGGCATTGCTCCTAAATGTCGTGAAATTGTCGAATTGATTTGGCTGTGATGATACTATATGCAGATAACATAATCATTAAATGTAGTGAAATTGTTGCAAACGGATTTGGCAGGAGCTCCATCAATTATCACAGTCAAATCATGCGTCAGAAGGTCCTCTGGCGAGCGAATGAAGACAAAAAGAAAAAAAAGAATAATCCTCAGTCAACAATGCTGAACGAAACGTGGCCTTATGGGCTAGAATTAAGGTTTCCAAATGCTATTCTGCCTTTTCAGTGTGGCCTTTTCAGGTACCAGACCTTCCCTCACCGATGAGATAAAATTCATGAAAACGAAATCTAACGCAATTTACTCGCTACTGACTATGTCTTCGTGTCCTCAATGCTTTCACGGTTCGCATTGTATAGAAACGTTTTGCTGCTAGGTTTATTCCTGTTCTCATTCGATTCAATATGCGCTCCAAGGAAAACCCCTTCTGACGCGTGATTTGACTGTGATAATTGATACAGCTCCTGCCAAATCCGTTTGCAACAATTTCACTACATTTAATGATTATGTTATCTGCATATAGTATCATCACAGCCAAATCAATTCGACAATTTCACGACATTTAGGAGCAATGCCAAATCCTTGACCTTTTCTGCGGAGCCCAACTTCCAGAAATTTCTCAACTTTTTACAAGGGTTTCCCTTCTACAATATCGTCAAGCTCTAAAAGGCAAGTTGTTTTTCTTTGAAACATAGTGGTAGAAATGAAGAAACAGCTGCTAGGATTGCAAGATAATAGTTGCAACGCGGCTTCCTACAGACAAGATACAAGGCATATACTTTTTGAATTTAAAAGTCGAGAAAATGAAGAAATGAGTTTTAAAATGACCCAATTGTACAGGGTTGGGGCACAATCCTAGACGGGGAGAGGGGGGCACCCACCATTCAAGACAGAAGTGAAATGAACCACCCATTGGTAAGTCTACCAGTCGGAGTATTTTCATGAAGTTTCTATAAAAACAATGATTGATAGCAGTATCAGACATCTTTTATCAGAATTTTCCATCATTTCTATGAGTCTTGGGTGGCCTCACCCCGTCTAGGATAGACCCAGGCTCAGTCGCTCTAGCCAAACTTCACCGGTTCTTGCTGACGTGGCTCGTCTGCGCCGGCCCATATGTCTGATTCGGAACAAGAACGATAGTTAAATACATCGTACGCGCAGAAAACCGTATATTATTTTTTCATGTTTTTGCGTAGCTTGGCCCCTCTAGTGAACGAAAATGTTGAAGGGGCCCATGAAAAACCTTCATTCTTCTTTCAACTCCCTTCTTCATTAAAGAAAAGTCAATCGGAACACATTGTAAATACGAATTTGAATTTCGCGCCAAAATCATTTTCAGAGTTTTTTTTTGCATGTGGAGTTCGTGCCGTAACTATTTTCCTGTTGTCTTACGGTCGCACCAACATTCTAGGAAAAAGTGCTAGATGACTGGTGAGAATTGGTGGCGGATATTAATCTTTGACGCCTTCAACCTCATCGTCCAGCATTTTTGACGCGCCAAAGTTTACCAGTGTGGTCTACCGGGCTCAATCATAAAATTGAGCCTGAAAATGGAAATTGATTTCCAGCACGAACGATAGTTAAGTGCGCTAGAAGAGGACTACCGTAACCTTAGGAATGATGTTATTTGGCTCTCTTAAACAAATTTGATGATACCCAATTGATCAATGATAAAGATAAAAGAAGTGAAGAGCGGTGTGTCTTCATTCACACACCGTCCTTCTCCAGAGGTCAGCAGTTGAGGATCTGCCTGGACTACAAGCAGAAAAACAACACCAGCGGTAGTGAAGATGTAGCGAATTCGGAGTCAGAACTTAGAAAATTTCAGAGCCAACTCGAGTGAGATTACAATAGCCTTGTTCTGGCGCAATTGCCTATCGCTCTTGTTGATTCGGAGGCATGACTTGCATACGGTGTCCTGGACATTAAACGGAGGTCCTGCGCACGTCCTTTGATGTTCTGCACACTCCTACTAAGGTCCTGTACACGTTCCATGATGTCCTGCACTCTCCTACTGAGATCCTGCACACATTCTTCGACGTCCTGCACACCCCTTCTGGGGTCCTGCACACGTCCCATGATGTCTTGCCCACGTCTACTACGGTCCTGCACACGTACAATTATGTCCTGCACACTCCTACTGAGGTCCTGCACAGGTCCCATGGTGTCCTGCACACTCCTACTAAGGTCTTGCACACGATCCATGATGTCCTGCACACCCCTACTGAGGTCCTGCACAGGTCCCATGATGTCCTGCACACCCCTTCTGGGGTCCTGCACACGTCCCATGATGTCCTGCCCACTTCTACTACGGTCCTGCACACGTACAATGATGTCCTGCACACCCCTACTGAGGTCCTGCACAGGTCCCATGGTGTCCTGCACACTCCTACTAAGGTCTTGCACACGATCCATGATGTCCTGCACACTCCTACTGAGGTCCTGCACAGGTCCCATGATGTCCTGCACACCCCTTCTGGGGTCCTGCACACGTCCCATGATGTCCTGCCCACTCCTACTACGGTCCTGCACACGTACAATGATGTCCTGCACACTCCTACTGAGTTCCTGCACAGGTCCCATGGTGTCCTGCACACTCCTACTAAGGTCTTGCACACGATCCATGATGTCCTGCACACTCCTACTGAGGTCCTGCACAGGTCCCATGATGTCCTGCACACTCCTACTGAGGTCCTGCACAGGTCCCATGATGTCCTGCACACTCCTACTAAGGTCTTGCACACGTTCCATGATGTCCTGCACACTCCTACTGAGGTCCTGCACAGGTCCCATGATGTCCTGCACACTCCTACTAAGGTCTTGCACACGTTCCATGATGTCCTGCACACTCCTACTGAGGTCCTGCGCACATTCTACGACGTCCTGCACACCCCTACTGGGGTCCTGCACACGTCCCATGATGTCCTGTCCACTCCTACTACGGTCCTGCACACGTTCCATGATGTCCTGCACACTCCTACTGAGGTCCTGCACAGGTCCCATGATGTCCCTGCACACTCCTACTAAGGTCTTGCACACGTTCCATGATGTCCTGCACACTCCTACTGAGGTCCCGCACACATTCTACGACGTCCTGCACACCCCTACTGGGGTCCTGCACACGTCCCATGATGTCCTGTCCACTCCTAATACGGTCCTGCACACGTTCCATGATGTCCTGCACACTCCTACTGAGGTCCTGCACAGGTCCCATGATGTCCTGCACACTCCTACTAAGGTCTTGCACACGATCCATGATGTCCTGCACACTTCCTTCTGAGGTCCTGCACAGGTCCCATGATGTCCTGCACACTCCTACTGAGGTCCTGCACAGGTCCCATGATGTCCTGCACACTCCTACTAAGGTCTTGCACACGTTCCATGATGTCCTGCACCCTCCTACTGAGGTCCTGCACAGGTCCCATGATGTCCTGCACACTCCTACTAAGGTCTTGCACACGTTCCATGATGTCCTGCACACTCCTACTGAGGTCCTGCACACATTCTACGACGTCCTGCACACCCCTACTGGGGTCCTGCACACGTCCCATGATGTCCTGTCCACTCCTACTACGGTCCTGCACACGTTCCATGATGTCCTGCACACTCCTACTGAGGTCCTGCACAGGTCCCATGATGTCCTGCACACTCCCACTAAGGTCTTGCACACGTTCCATGATGTCCTGCACACTCCTACTGAGGTCCTGCACACATTCTACGACTTCCTGCACACCCCTACTGGGGTCCTGCACACGTCCCATGATGTCCTGTCCACTCCTACTACGGTCCTGCACACGTTCCATGATGTCCTGCACACTCCTACTGAGGTCCTGCACAGGTCCCATGATGTCCTGCACGCTCCTACTAAGGTCTTGCACACGTTCCATGATGTCCTGCACACTCCTACTGAGGCCCTGCACACATTCTACGACGTCCTGCACACCCCTACTGGGGTCCTGCACACGTCCCATGATGTTCTGTCCACTCCTACTACGGTCCTGCACACATTCTACGACGTCCTGCACCCCTACTGAGGTCTCACATAGTCAACCGACACTTCAGCACATCCTGCGACGCCTTCTTATCGATGGTGCGCTTTGAACGAATACGCGCCGCGGTCAAGTACATCAACCCGCACAGCGTCCTCTTCCCGAGCCGGACGTTCAAAGTACACCACCCTGGAGAGCAAGGTGTTTATATGGAGTCTAAAAACAATGACTGATAACGAAAAACCCACCATTTTCATAAACTATTCTTGAGAGGCCGGTTTCCAAGTTTCAAACGCCCGTTAGGGGCCCAGAAGTCATTATGGTGAGTTCTGACAATTATTTTCGTCATTCCCGTGGCCGATTACCTCTAGTCACAAATTTTCGAGCGATTTGGTCCACGCCTTCCAAAAAAATGGTTTTCGACGGACGGAGGTGGAGGCGGTGGTGGAGAACGTTTTTGCGTACTTTGAGAGGTCATAACTTTAGAAAGCGAAGACCAGTTGAGATGAAAAGTTGCACAGATATGTAATTTCTTGCAGCGCGTCGAATAGTGTACAGCTCATACCTCTGTTGACGGTATGAATAGGTGATCTCATTGTAGGGCATCCGCGCGGGAAGAGATCAAAGCCAAATCCTGGTGAGCGCTTCGCGCTCACCACAATTTAATGGAATCTCTTAATCATCCAGAAATAGTATTACAAATGTAAATGCGAAGTCGATACTGTCCGCCGCACACCAGCTCACAATGTATTGACAGCTTGTTCGCTATTCAAATGAAAGTGTCGAAAAACAGAACTGCCTCACGAAGAGATTCACACCTTTAATGTTCGGTTCACAGAGGGTACACATTTGTGAAACTTCATCGAGAAAGACGGCTCACTGAGAAGCTCTGATAAAAGACCCACGCCTTAAAGGCAGTGTTCACGATAAACTTCAAAGTCAACGAGGATGATCATAATGAACGCTGCCAGGAAATCGTGGAAAGTCAACGAGGATGATCATGCCATTTTCAGGGCAATACAAATGATCAGAAGTTGTCTTAAAGGCAGCATACACGCTCAAAAATGATATCAATTTCTGAAAGTTGGGCTCCGCAGAAAAGGTCAAGGATTTGGCATTGCTCCTAAATGTCGTGAAATTGTCTTATTGGATTTGGCTCTTAACTTGATTGATTTTTCAATTGTAGTGAAATTGTCGAATTGATTTGGCTGTGATGATACTATATGCAGATAACATAATCATTAAATGTAGTGAAATTGTTGCAAACGGATTTGGCAGGAGCTCCATCAATTATCACAGTCAAATCATGCGTCAGAAGGGGTTTTCCTTGAAGCGCATATTGAATCGAATGAGAACAGGAATAAACCTAGCAGCAAAAACGTTTCTATACAATGCGAACCGTGAAAGCGTTGAGGACACGAAGACATAGTCAGTAGCGAGTAAATTGCGTTAGATTTTGTTTTCATGAATTTTATCTCATCGGTGAGGGAAGGTCTGGTACCTGAAAAGGCCACACTGAAAAGGCAGAATAGCATTTGGAAACCTTAATTCTAGCCCATAAGGCCACGTTTCGTTCAGCATTGTTGACTGAGGATTATTATTTTTTCTTTTTGTCTTCATTCGCTCGCCAGAGGACCTTCTGACGCATGATTTGACTGTGATAATTGATGGAGCTCCTGCCAAATCCGTTTGCAACAATTTCACTACATTTAATGATTATGTTATCTGCATATAGTATCATCACAGCCAAATCAATTCGACAATTTCACTACATTTGAAAAATCAATCAAGTTAAGAGCCAAATCCAATAAGACAATTTCACGACATTTAGGAGCAATGCCAAATCCTTGACCTTTTCTGCGGAGCCCAACTTTCAGAAATTTCACAACTTTTTACAAGGGTTTCCCTTCTACAATATCGTCAAGCTCTAAAAGGCAAGTTGTTTTTCTTTGAAACATAGTGGTAGAAATGAAGAAACAGCTGCTAGGATTGCAAGATAATAGTTGCAACGCGGCTTCCTACAGACAAGATACAAGGCATATACTTTTTGAATTTAAAGTCGAGAAAATGAAGAAATGAGTTTTAAAATGACCCAATTGTACAGGGTTGGGGCACAATCCTAGACAGGGGAGAGGGGGCACCCACCATTCAAGACAGAAGTGAAATGAACCACCCATTGGTAAGGCTACCAGTCGGAGTATTTTCATGAAATTTCTATAAAAACAATGATTGATAGCAGTATCAGACATCTTTTATCAGAATTTTCCATCATTTCTATGAGTCTTGGGTGGCCTCACCCCGTCTAGGATAGACCCAGGGTCAGTCGCTCTAGCCAAACTTCACCGGTTCTTGCTGACGTGGCTCGTCTGCGCCGGCCCATATGTCTGATTCGGAACAAGAACGATAGTTAAATACATCGTACGCGCAGAAAACCGTATATTATTTTTTCATGTTTTTGCGTAGCTTGGCCCCTCTAGTGAACGAAAATGTTGAAGGGGCCCATGAAAAACCTTCATTCTTCTTTCAACTCCCTTCTTCATTAAAGAAAAGTCAATCGGAACACATTGTAAATACGAATTTGAATTTCGCGCCAAAATCATTTTAAGAGTTTTTTTGCATGTGGAGTTCGTGCCGTAACTATTTTTCCTGTTGTCTTACGGTCGCACCAACATTCTAGGAAAAAGTGCTTGATGACGTGTGAGAATTGGTGGCGGATATTAATCTTTGACGCCTTCCAACCTCATCGTCCAACATTTTTGACGCGCCAAAGTTTACCAGTGTGGTCTACCGGGCTCAATCATAAAATTGAGCCTGAAAATGGAAATTGATTTCCAGCACGAACGATAGTTAAGTGCGCTAGAAGAGGACTACCGTAACCTTAGGAATGATGTTATTCGGCTCTCTTAAACAAATTTGATGATACCCAATTGATCAATGATAAAGATAAAAGAAGTGAAGAGCGGTGTGTCTTCATTCACACACCGTCCTTCTCCAGAGGTCAGCAGTTGAGGATCTGCCTGGACTACAAGCAGAAAAACAACGCCAGCGGTAGTGAAGATGTAGCGAATTCGGAGTCAGAACTTAGAAAATTTTAGAGCCAACTCGAGTGAGATTACAATAGCCTTGTTCTGGCGCAATTGCCTATCGCTCTTGTTGATTCGGAGGCATGACTTGCATACGGTGTCCTGGACATTCAACGGAGGTCCTGCGCACGTCCTTTGATGTTCTGCACACTCCTACTAAGGTCCTGCACACGTTCCATGATGTCCGGCACTCTCCTACTGAGATCCTGCACAGGTCCCATGATGTCCTGCACACTCCTACTAAGGTCTTGCACACGTTCCATGATGTCCTGCACACTCCTACTGAGGTCCCGCACACATTCTACGACGTCCTGCACACCCCTACTGGGGTCCTGCACACGTCCCATGATGTCCTGTCCACTCCTAATACGGTCCTGCACACGTTCCATGATGTCCTGCACACTCCTACTGAGGTCCTGCACAGGTCCCATGATGTCCTGCACACTCCTACTAACGTCTTGCACACGATCCATGATGTCCTGCACACTTATACTACGGTCCTGCACACGTACAATGATGTCCTGCACACTCCTACTGAGGTCCTGCACAGGTCCCATGATGTCCTGCACACTCCTACTAAGGTCTTGCACACGTTCCATGATGTCCTGCACACTCCTACTGACGTCCCGCACACATTCTACGACGTCCTGCACACTTACTGGGGTCCTGCACACGTCCCATGATGTCCTGTCCACTCCTAATACGGTCCTGCACACGTTCCATGATGTCCTGCACACTCCTACTGAGGTCCTGCACAGGTCCCATGATGTCCTGCACACTCCTACTAACGTCTTGCACACGATCCATGATGTCCTGCACACTTATACTACGGTCCTGCACACGTACAATGATGTCCTGCACACTCCTACTGAGGTCCTGCACAGGTCCCATGATGTCCTGCACACTCCTACTAAGGTCTTGCACACGTTCCATGATGTCCTGCACACTCCTACTGAGGTCCTGCACAGGTCCCATGATGTCCTGCACACTCCTACTAAGGTCTTGCACACGTTCCATGATGTCCTGCACACTCCTACTGAGGTCCTGCGCACATTCTACGACGTCCTGCACACCCCTACTGGGGTCCTGCACACGTCCCATGATGTCCTGTCCACTCCTACTACGGTCCTGCACACGTTCCATGATGTCCTGCACACTCCTACTGAGGTCCTGCACAGGTCCCATGATGTCCTGCACACTCCAACTAAGGTCTTGCACACGTTCCATGGTGTCCTGCACACTCCTACTGAGGTCCCGCACACATTCTACGACGTCCTGCACACCCCTTCTGGGGTCCTGCACACGTCTCATGATGTCCTGCCCACTTATACTACGGTCCTGCACACGTACAATGATGTCCTGCACACTCCTACTGAGGTCCTGCACAGGTCCCATGGTGTCCTGCACACTCCTACTAAGGTCTTGCACACGATCCATGATGTCCTGCACACTCCTACTGAGGTCCTGCACAGGTCCCATGATGTCCTGCACACTCCTACTGAGGTCCTGCACAGGTCCCATGATGTCCTGCACACTCCTACTAAGGTCTTGCACACGTTCCATGATGTCCTGCACACTCCTACTGAGGTCCTGCACAGGTCCCATGATGTCCTGCACACTCCTACTAAGGTCTTGCACACGTTCCATGATGTCCTGCACACTCCTACTGAGGTCCTGCGCACATTCTACGACGTCCTGCACACCCCTACTGGGGTCCTGCACACGTCCCATGATGTCCTCTCCACTCCTACTACGGTCCTGCACACGTTCCATGATGTCCTGCACACTCCTACTGAGGTCCTGCACAGGTCCCATGATGTCCTGCACACTCCTACTAACGTCTTGCACACGATCCATGATGTCCTGCACACTCCTACTGAGGTCCTGCACAGGTCCCATGATGTCCTGCACACTCCTACTGAGGTCCTGCACAGGTCCCATGACGTCCTGCACACTCCTACTGAGGTCCTGCACAGGTCCCATGATGTCCTGCACGCTCCTACTAAGGTCCTGCACACATTCTACGACGTCCTGCACACCCTACTGGGGTCCTGCACACGTCCCATGATGTCCTGTCCACTCCTACTACGGTCCTGCACACGTTCCATGATGTCCTGCACACTCCTACTGAGGTCCTGCACAGGTCCCATGATGTCCTGCACGCTCCTACTAAGGTCTTGCACACGTTCCATGATGTCCTGCACCTTCCTACTGAGGCCCTGCACACATTCCACGACGTCCTGCACACCCCTACTGGGGTCCTGCACACGTCCCATGATGTCCTGTCCACTCCTACTACGGTCCTGCGCACGTTCCATGATGTCCTGCACACTCCTACTGAGGTCCTGCACAGGTCCCATGATGTCCTGCACACTCCTACTAAGGTCTTGCACACGTTCCATGATGTCCTGCACACGTCCCATGATGTCCTGTCCACTCCTAATACGGTCCTGCACAGGTCCCATGATGTCCTGCACACTCCTACTAAGGTCTTGCACACGTTCCATGATGTCCTGCACACTCCTACTGAGGTCTTGCACACGTTCCATGATGTCCTGCCCACTCCTACTGAGGTCCTGCACACATTCTACGACGTCCTGCACACCCCTACTTGGGTCCTGCACACGTTCCATGATGTCCTGCACACTCCTACTAAGGTCCTGCACACGTTCGATGATGTCCTGCATACTCCTACTGAGGCCCTGCCCACATTCTACGACGTCCTGCACACCCCTACTGAGGTCTCACATAGTCAACCGACACTTCAGCACATCCTGCGACGCCTTCTTATCGATGGTGCGCTTTGAACGAATACGCGCCGCGGTCAAGTACATCAACCCGCACAGCGTCCTCTTCCGAGCCGGACGTTCAAAGTACACCACCCTGGAGAGCAAGGTGTTTATATGGAGTCTAAGAAAACAATGACTGATAACGAAAAACCCACCATTTTCATAAACTATTCTTGAGAGGCCGGTTTCCGAGTTTCAAACGCCCGTTAGGGGCCCAGAAGTCATTATGGTGAGTTCTGACAATTATTTTCGTCATTCCCGTGGCCGATTACCTCTAGTCACAAATTTTCGAGCGATTTGGTCCACGCCTTCCAAAAAATGGTTTTCGACGGACGGAGGTGGAGGCGGAGGCGGTGGCGGAGGCGGAGGCGGTGGTGGAGAACGTTTTTGCGTACTTTGAGAGGTCATAACTTTAGAAAGCGGGGACCAGTTGGGATGAAAAGTTGCACACATATGTAATTTCTTGCAGCGCGTCGAATAGTGTACAGCTCATACCTCTGTTGACGGTATGAATAGGTGATCTCATTGTAGGGCATCCGCGCGGGAAGAGATCAAAGCCAAATCCTGGTGAGCGCTTCGCGCTCACCACAATTTTATGGAATGAATCGAAGGTCTGAAGCAGTTAGTATTGAGAAATGAAGAAAACATACGACAACAAATCGATCGAAATGAAGGTATAACGGTTTTTTTTCTGTATTGGCCCGAAAAAGGACGAGTTACACTGCATTGGCTCAAATAGCGAAGTTAGCGACACGTTGGTTCGGATAACAACGCTATTATACTCGCTCGGCCTTTACTGGGACGCTTACGCCCTCAAAAGCGTAAAAAAGTGAGCCAAAACTACCGTTAACGAGCATTGCAGATTTGTATTGAGGGGCGGAGTACGTATTGGTGGGCGGAGAAAGGATGATTTGTTGACTCTGTACGGTTCAAATACGGTCATTTTATCTCATTTTTTACGCTCGCAACTTCGTGAGCGTACTACTAGAGCTCGTGCGATCCCACTAATGTGGTTATCTCAACAATTTTTGCGTGTATACTGCCTTCAAGGATGCTGTATTGAGCGCGATAACTGTTTCTACGACGACCAATGCCGATGCTCCGATGCGAGTCCCGCCGCGATTTGTGCTAGATTACATGCATGTCGCTCTTGACAGCGACAAAGTATACCAACTCCCTGAAGGACGGGGGCTCCGCGACAGACAGTCGCTGATAAGAACGTAAAGGCCAACCGAACATTGCTCGACACGACGCGGCCGTGTCACGGCTCTCGTAAACAAAATTGATGATAACCAACCGATAAAGAGTAGGTTATAAAAGAAGTTGAGAGCGGTGTGTCTTCATTCGAATATCGTCCTTCTCCAGAGATCAGCAGTGGAGGATCTGCCTGGACTAGGAAGTAGGGAAATAGCACCACCGGTGGTCAAAATAAAACAAAATCGGAGTAAAGAGTTAGAAAATTACAGAGCCGTGACGCGACCGCGTCGGGTCGAGCAATGTTCGGTTGGGCTCTATCCTAGACCGAGGGGGGCCACCCAAGATTTACTAATAGAAATGAGCAAAAAACTTATTAAAAAAATCTTGATATTGCTGTCAAGCATTGTTGCTATTGAAATTCCATAGAAATACTTCGATTGGTAGCGTTACCCATCGATGGATCACTTAATTTCTGAAATGGATCCTGAGTGCCCCCCCCTCCAGGATAGTGCCTTCGGTTGGCCTTTACGTTCCTATCAGTCGCTGTCGCCGTACAGAGCGACACGATCGTGTGTCCAAGAAGTATGCCACACCTCTTACACACTTCAGTGTGTCAACTAGCTGACGAGTGCCAGAGCCAGGCGCACGGTGGGGTGAGTGAGAACATTCTAACTTAACAGGTGTTCGATGCATGTTCGAATCCTGCCTCTGCCCAACAGTTTCGCGTGCAACTAAGTACCCTTGTGACTGAAAGCACACGCTATTTTTGACTTGCTTGACACGAGAGCAGAGTTGGCGATAAAACCGATTTTTGAGTTCTACTCACTAATCGTAAGAGTATCGCCAGCTTCGTATTGTACCAACAGCCCGAAAAACCACTGCGGAAATAAAATAGTTTTGAAATGATTTTCACCCGGAAGAAAAGTGGAGATTCATCCAAAAGCGAAAAAAATGATACACCAAAGGGAAAAGCCGGAAAAAAGAGACGGGATAAAATGAAAAAAGTGTGGTGAGCGCGAAGCGCTCACCAGATTTGGCTTTGATTCGCCATCGCGCAACCCCCTGATTTCAGTATCAGGGTCCAGAGTGAACGTAGGAAGACCGTTCCTTTTGCATTTAATACACTTTAGGAAGCTGAATAACTGTTCAAAAATTGGTCCGGAATGGTTACCTGAGATTCGAGAAAAATTGTCAAAACCACGTCATTTTGGTCGGAAAAGGGTTCATCTCCTTTTTTTTTCAGTTGGCGTACACGATCTTGTTGGAACACTTATCGTTGAGCTAGAAAGCTCATTTTCGACCAGAAGGTTGGTTATGATTGCACCTAACTCCTGTCAAATTTTTAAGTTTGTAGTTTAATTTTTGCGGAACCTCAAAATTGAAGGTCAAGAAAGACAAAAACACGTAAACATGTTATTATAAACCATCCGACGTTTACTCATTCGTAAAAATGAACTATTGAAATAAACACCGTTACTGATAGGCTTTTGCTCAGGATTGAACTCGCACAAATAATGCGCTTCTCGCGCTCGGAATTTGAGTACATTCGGTGCATTTGCATGCGAGCGGGAGATGGAAAGCGATAGGCAGCGTGCGTGGCATGATATCGAACACCCGCTCGGGTTCGCGACTGCACTCCGATACGACTTTCGCGCTGCAATGAGAACGAATTGTTGGAGACGAATTTCAGCACAAATTTCATGTTTTCAATGTTTCAAGATCCTGTGCCTATGTTTTATTTTCACTCATACGTCTTCTTATGCGTTCGTGTCATGGTTTAGTCCAGGCAATTGAGGTTTTACCTTTGTTTAGCAGAGGAAAAACCGATGTTGTCTGCCCATTTTCGGGGTTTAATCCAATGTTGGACCTATTAGTGTCAGAAATTATCAAGTTACATGAAACTGAGTCGCAAACCATGGTCATATTTCCGGATTTGGTTTTAGTTTCCCAACAGATCGTTCAGGCTAACTCTAACTCACTGATTAATGAATTTTCGGTACTGATTTACATCCACTGTAAGGCTGCTTTGTCGAACGGCTGCCTGGCCGCAGTCACACTATGACAGTTCATGTGAATGAGAGCCAAATTTTCACGCACGTAATGAATTTACAAGATGTTCCATTCAATCGACACTTCTGCGAGTTTCTACTGGAGAAATGTTAATTGGAATTCCATCGATTGACTTCTGGAACATTTCCTGGTTCTATCTCAAAAGGGAGGGGAGTTCACCCTCGATTTTTTTTATAAATGAAATAGAATTCTACTATCAGGCACCCGATACCGCTATCAACCTGTGGGAACTATTCGAAACGGGGGGGGGGCACTCAAGATTCAAGCCAGAAATGAAATGAATCACCGATCTATAACCCTATCAATCGAAGTATTTTTATAGAATTTCATCAACAACAATGATTGATAGTAGCATCAAGCATCTTTTGTCAGGTTTTCCATTCATTTCTGAGGGAAAATCTTGGTCCCCCCACGTCAAGGATAGTCCCAACCAGTGTTGTATATACGCTAGGAACATTACGACTGATAGCGTCACCAAGTGGTAGTTTTTTCTTCCAGGCATAAGGTTGGAACCAAGGGTAGCTTCTATTCATTATGTTTACCATGATATATCCGGCTGTTCGAATGGGTGTGTATTTTTCATGGGGGAGTAAGCCGCATCTCCACTGTGATATCGCAAACAAAGTAACGATGCAGGTGCCTGGTTGAAAGTATAATTGCGGGGTTCAAAAAATCATATTTGCTTCTGTGGTAGCGGGCATACTGCTCAGGATGCGGTTTACTCCCCTAAAGGCCGATTAGTGGGGGGGGGCCTAAGTGTTGACAATAATCAGTTATTACAGAATGCCGAATGTGGTGCATGCCTCGTATAGGCAGCGTAGCTGGCGAAGGACAGCACTTTCACTCATTGGAATACGACGATATGGAGGTTAGCTTTATGTGAATAATACGCTTTTCTCTCTCACTTTGTCAAATGACTTTGCTGGATGTATCAAGCAGTTGATTATAGTAAGCAGTTCAGATCTTTCAGTTCAGATTTGCCCTTGACACTCTTGGGTTTGGTCACAAGGAGCTGAAGAGCGCTTGGAGACCGGAACTTCCGACTACAGGGTGGAGTATAGATCAAATATTTCTATTGTAAGAAGATTGACGCTCTGATTAACCATTTTCAGCGTCTTTGTGTCTCTTCGAAGCTCGGACAAGCAGCGTTTGGCGACCCTCAGGCAGTTAGCCGATGATCGTATGTGGTGGAGACCGCACGTCTTCAGAACTTTGCAGAAGGCGCTGTGAGTTTTTTAAACCTGTATTGTGCTGTTGATGGGACTCCACCATAACATGAAGATTTCCAGGCAGGATATTCGTTCGTTTAAACACAGCATCGTCGATGGTGAACATCAATGGCTTCCAGCTGATGTAGGTTATCTTCTTTTTACTGGCGTGGGACGGCATCCGTTGCTGTCATTTTTACACCTTTAGCATCTATTTCAGCATCAAGCGAAGAAGCCGCGCCTGGAGTCCGAGATGTCATGAATTTCGATTCCGTGATGGGCGTCAATTGTTACCCCATCTCCAGAATTTGATTGTTATGACGGTTGTGCAAGTGTTATGTAGTTCGTTTCCTTTGATACCATGTTCAGGAGTTATCATCTGGCACACTTCTATACCCCAACCTCCAGATATGTTGGTGCAAAGGAATTAGTTTATTGCGAGGCTGCGAAAGGGGAGCTATTCCGAGCGTTTCACGGGATTGCAAAAAAAAAAGAAAACTTCCAAAAAACCTCTTCCTTCAACATTCCTGGAAATCTGCCCTCTGAAAAACGCCCATCGGTGCTCCGTTTCTTACTTGAACCTGTGCGCTTAGGCTCTGGAGAAGCCTCAAGTGAGACGGTAGTAGGAAATTCGACAAAAATAGGCCAGGATTTGGCTTTGATCTCTTCCCGCGCGGATGCCCTACAATGAGATCACCTATTCATACCGTCAACAGAGGTATGAGCTGTACACTATTCGACGCGCTGCAAGAAATTACATATGTGTGCAACTTTTCATCCCAACTGGTCCCCGCTTTCCAAAGTTATGACCTCTCAAAGTACGCAAAAACGTTCTCCACCACCGCCTCCGCCTCCGCCTCCACCTCCGTCCGTCGAAAACCATTTTTTTGGAAGGCGTGGACCAAATCGCTCGAAAATTTGTGACTAGAGGTAATCGGCCACGGGAATGACGAAAATAATTGTCAGAACTCACCATAATGACTTCTGGGCCCCTAACGGGCGTTTGAAACTCGGAAACCGGCCTCTCAAGATTAGTTTATAAAAATGACGGGTTTTTCGTTATCAGTCACCAGCGGCGTCGGCCGGCTGACGCCGGCCTCTGCCGCTGGGGCACGGCTGCGCCGGCCCATTCGCCGGCTTCGCCGTCATCTTGGGTATCGGGCAAATAACTCGGTGCTTTCTTTCTTCCTGCGCCGGCCCATAAGCTGGTTTGGGCGGCAACACTTAAACCATCGGAAATCACAAAGCATTCCAAACCTTGCTGCGCCAGTTTACCTCCTTATCTCTACCGTGACACACCGGTCGTTCTTCCGTTTTATAAGATCCTGGAGTGGCCTTTGATTTATCTTATTTTTTGTCATGATAAGGACAACCGCTGTTTGGAATTTACTAAACGTTTTCATGATCAACCGACCCCCTGCTACTTTTATTGCCAAATGAAGTAGAATGATGTTTGTATTTCGTGGATGCAGATTTTGATTAACTCTTATTTTCATCGTATATAAACCCGATTTAGAAAAGTTAGTGCATATAAACAGCTAAGCAGTTGAATCGAGTGGTGAAGCAGGAGGCCTGAAGAAAGGAGTGGTGTACGCTCTCTTTTAGACGCACATAGTGATTCTGAAGTAACGCTCTATCTCTCTCTCTCTCTTGAGTCTCACACGTTTTCTACGGCGTCCAGCGCTCCCTTTTGGGTCTCACTTACTTCCTACGGCGCGATCTCCCTCGGGTCTCACACATTTTATGCGGCGCCCCGCGCACTCCCACTTCGGTCCCGCACAGTTTCGACGGCGACCGGCGCTCTCCGCACTTGGGTCCCGCACACTTTCTACGGCGTCCGGCGCACTCTCACTCGGGTTCCGCACACTTTCTACGGCGACCGGCGCACTCCCTTTTGGGTCCCGCACACTTTCTACGGCGTCCGGCGCACTCTCACTCGGGTCCCGTACACTTTCTATGGCGTCCGGCACACTCTCACTCGGGTCCCGCACACTTTCTACGGCGTCCGGCGCTTTCTCACTCGGGTCCCACACACTTTCTACGGCGTCCGGCGTACTCCCACTCGGGTCCCGCACACTTTCTCCGGCGTCCTGCGCACTCCCACTTAGATCCCGCACACTTTCTACGGCGTCCGGCACACTCTCACTCGGGTCCCGCACACTTTCTACGGCGTCCGGCGCACTCTCACTCGGCTCCCGCACACTTTCTACGGCGTCCGGCGCACTCTCACTCGGGTCCCGCACACTTTCTATGGCGTCCGGCACACTCTCACTCGGGTCCCGCACACTTTCTACGGCGTCCGGCGCTTTCTCACTCGGGTCCCACACACTTTCTACGGCGTCCGGCGCACTCCCACTCGGGTCCCGCACACTTTCTACGGCGTCCCGTCCCGCACTCTTTCCACGGCGTCCGGCGCCCTCTCACTCGGGTCCCGCACACTTTCTACGGCGTCCGGCGCACTCTCACTCGGGTCCCGCACACTTTCTACGGCGTTCTGCGCGCTCTTGAGCCCGTACCCGTAAGGTAGCCCGTCTTGAAAGTCAAGCCGAATAAACGGTCAAACAAACACAGAGAAACGCACACATACATAAACACACACACGCACACACAAATTTACCAAAATATATATAGTAGGATTGTTTTCTTAGAGACTCCATATAAATACCTTGCTCTCTAGGGTGGTGTACTCTAAACGTCCGGCTTGGAACAGGACGCTATGCGGAAGGGTTGTTTTTGAGCGTGGCGCGTGTTTGTACCATGCGCACCAAAGATAAGAAGTCGTCGCAGGGTGTGCTGAAGTGTCGGTTGACTATGCGAGACCGCAGTAGGAGTATGCAGGACGTCGTGGAACTACAGCAACCCCTCAGTAGGGGTGTGCAGGACGCCGTAGAATGTGTGCAGGACCTCAGTAGGAGTGTGCAGGACCTTAGTAGGAGTGTGCAGGACATCATGGGACCTGTGCAGGACCCCAGTAGGGGTGTGCAGGACCTCAGTAGGAGTGTGCAGGACCTTAGAAGGAGTGTGCAGGACATCATGGGACCTGTGCAGGACCCCAGTAGGGGTGTGCAGGACCTCAGTAGGAGTGTGCAGGACCCCAGTAAGGGTGTGCAGGACGTCGTAGAATGTGTGCAGGACCTCAGTGGGAGTGTGCAGGACCTTAGTAGGAGTGTGCAGGACATCATGGGACCTGTGCAGGACCCCAGTAGGGGTGTGCAGGACCTCAGTAGGAGTGTGCATGACATTATGGGACCTGTACAGGACCTCAGTAGGAGTGCGCAGGATATCATGGAACGTGAGCAGGACCCCAGTAGGGGTGTGCAGTACGTCGTAGAATGTGTGCAGGACCTCAGTAGGAGTGTGCAGGACCTTAGTAGGAGTGTGCAGGACATCATGGGACCTGTGCAGGACCCCAGTAGGAGTGTGCAGAACATCATGGAACCTGTGTAGACCCCAGTAGGGGTGTGCAGGACATCGTAGAATGTGTGCAGAACATCAGTAGGAGTGTGCAGGACATCATGGGACCTGTGCAGGACCCCAGTAGGGTGTGCAGGACGTCGTAGAATGTGTGCACAACCTTAGTAGGAGTGTGCAGGACATCATGAAACATGTGCAAGACCCTGTAAGGATGAGCAGGACTTCATGGAATGTGTGCAGGACATCAGTAGGAGTGTGCAGGACATCATGAAGCGTGTGCAGGACCCCAGTAGGGATGAGCAGGACGTCATGGAATGTGTGTAGGACCTAGTAAAATTACACAGGACATCATAGAACGTGTGCAGGACCCCAATAGGGGTGTGCAGGACATCATGGAATGTGTGCAGGACCTTAGTAGGAGTGTGCAGGACATCATGAAACGTGTGCAAGACCCCTGTAAGGATGAGCAGGACTTCATGGAATGTGTGCAGGACATCAGTATGAGTGTGCAGGACATCATGAAGCGTGTGCAGGACCTCAGTAGGGATGAGCAGGACGTCATGGAATGTGTGTAGGACCTTAGTAAAATTACACAGGACATCAGAGAACGTGTGCAGGACCCCAATAGGGGTGTGCAGGACATCATGGAATGTGTGCAGGACCTCAGTAGGAGTGTGCAGGACATCATGAAACGTGTGCAAGACCCTGTAAGGATGAGCAGGACTTCATGGAATGTGTGCAGGACATCAGTAGGAGTGTGCAGGACATCATGAAGCGTGTGCAGGACCCCAGTAGGGATGAGCAGGACGTCATGGAATGTGTGTAGGACCTTAGTAAAATTACACAGGACATCATAGAACGTGTGCAGGACCCCAATAGGGGGTGCAGGACATCATGGAATGTGTGCAGGACCTTAGTAGGAGTGTGCAGGACATCATGAAACGTGTGCAAGACCCTGTAAGGATGATCAGAACTTCGTGGAATGTGTGCAGGACATCAGTAGGAGTGTGCAGGACATCATGAAGCGTGTGCAGGACCCCAATAGGGGTGTGCAGGACATCATGGAATGTGTGCAGGACCTTAGTAGGAGTGTGCAGGACATCATGAAACGTGTGCAAGACCCTGTAAGGATGATCAGAACTTCGTGGAATGTGTGCAGGACATCAGTAGGAGTGTGCAGGACATCATGAAACGTGTGCAAGACCCCTGTAAGGATGAGCAGGACTTCATGGAATGTGTGCTGGATCTCAGTAGGGTGTGCAGGACCTCAGTTCAATGTTCAGGACACCGTATGCAAGCCAGGCCTCCGAATCTACAAGAACGATAGTTAAGTCCGCCAGAACAGGGCTATCGTAATCTCACTCGAGTTGGCTCTAAAATTTTCTAAGTTCTGACTCCGAATTCGCTTCATCTTCCCTACAGGTGGTGATGTTTTCCTGCTTTTTAGTCCAGGCAGATCCTCAACTGCTGACTCTAGAGAAGGACGGTGTGTGAATCAAGACACACCGCTCTTTCACTTCTTTTATACTTTATCATTGATCAATTGGGTATCATCAAATTTGTTTACGAGAGCCGAATAACATCATTCCTAAGATTACGGTAGTCCTCTTCTGGCGCACTTAACTATCGTTCGCGCTGGAAATCAATTTCATTTTTCAGGCTCAATTTCATGATTGAGCCCGGTAGACCACACTGGTAAACTTTGGCGCGTCAAAAACGTTGGACGATGAGGTTAATATCCGCCACCAATTCTCACCAGTCATCTAGCCCTTTTTCCTAGAATGTTGGTGCGACAGTAAGATAACAGGAAAAATTGGTTACGGCACGAACTCCACATGCAGAAAAACTCCGAAAATGATTTTGGCGCAAAATTCAAATTCGTATTTACAATGTGTTCCGATTGACTTTTCTTTACAGATGAAGGCTTTTCATGGACCCCTTCAACATTTTCTTTCACTAGAGGGGCCAAGCTACGCAAAAACTCATAGAAATGATGAAAAACTCTGATAAAAGAGGCCTGATACTGCGCTATCAATAATTGTTTTTATTAGAGCTCTACGGAAATACTTCGACTGGTAGCCTCACCAATGGGCCGTTCATTTCATTTCTGTCTTGAATGGTGCGTGCCCCCCCCCCGTCCAGAAGAGTGCCTAGAACCTGTACAATTGGGTCATTTTGAAACTCATTTCTTCATTTTTCGACTTTTAAATTCAAAAAGTATATGCCTTGCATCTATTTGTAGGAAGCCGCGTTGCAACAATTATCTCGCAGTCTTAGCAGCGGAGCGGTTGTTTCTTCATTTCTACCACTATGTTTTGAAGAAAAACAACTTGCCTTTTAGAGCTTGACGATATTGTAGAAGGGAAACCCTTGTAAAAAGTTGTGAAATTTCTGAAAGTTGGGCTCCGCAGAAAAGGTCAAGGATTTGGCATTGCTCTTAAATGTCGTGAAATTGTTTTATTGGATTGGGCTCTCAACTTGATTTTTCAAATGTAGTGAAATTGTTGAATTGATTTGGCTGTGATGATACTATATGCAGATAACATAATCATTAAATGTAGTGAAATTGTTGCAAACGAATTTGGCAGGAGCTCTATGAATTATCACAGTCAAATCACGCGTCAGAAGGGGTTTCTCTTGGAGCGCATATTGAATCAAATGAGAACAAGAATAACTCTAGCAGAAAAACCTTCTCATACAATGTGAACCGTGAAAGCGTTCAGGACACGAAGACATGGCATTAGTAGCTAATAAATTGCGTTAGATTTCGTTTTCATGATCTTTATCTAATCGGTGAAGGAAGGTCTGGTACCTTAGTAGGAGCTACACTGAAAAGGCAGAATAACATTCGAAAACCTTATTTCTAGTCGATAAGGCCAGGTTTCGTTCATTGTTGGCTGTTTTCTTTTTGTCTTTATTTGCTCGCCAGAGGACCTTCTGACGCGTGATTTGACTGTGATAATTCATAGAGCTCCTGCCAAATTCGTTTGCAACAATTTCACTACATTTAATGATTATGTTATCTGCATATAGTATCATCACAGCCAAATCAATTCAACAATTTCACTACATTTGAAAAATCAAGTTGAGAGCCCAATCCAATAAAACAATTTCACGACATTTAAGAGCAATGCCAAATCCTTGACCTTTTCTGCGGAGCCCAACTTTCAGAAATCCCAATTTTATTTTAACGAAACGATGAATTTCTCATTTTCCGTGGAATCATGTCTTTTTGGTATCTCTGAGAACGCAAGAATGGAATGTGTCTATGGAAAATTGTGGTGAGCGCGAAGCGCTCACCAGATTTGGCTTTGATTCGCCATCGCGCAACCCCCTGATCTCAGTATCAGGGTCCAGAGTAAACGTAGGAAGACCGTTCTTTTTGCATTTAATACACTTTAGAAAGGTGAATAACTGTTCAAAAAATGGTCCGGAATGGTTACCTGAGATTCGAGAAAAAGTGTCAAAACCACGTCATTTTGGTCGAAAAAATGTTCATCTCCTTTTTTTTTTTTTTCAGTTGGCGTTCACGATCTTGTTGGAACACTTATCGTTGAGCTAGAGAGCTCATTTTTGGCCAGGAAGCTGGTTTTGTTTGCATCTAGCTCCTGTCAAATTTTGAAGTTGGTAGCTCAATTTTTGCGGAACCTCAAAATTGAGGGTAAAGAAAGACAAAAACACGTAAACATGTTATTAAAAACCAACCGACGTTTGCTTATTCGTAAAAATGAACTAGTGAAATAAACACCGTTACTGATAGGCTTTTGCTCAGGATTTGACGGGGCAACGCTTCAATCAATACGGCGGGATCTCGGAAGTACTTTTTGAAACGCCGCACGGTGTGACTCAGAAGTGCGCCACAGAACGCCGTAGATACTGTGCGGGACCCCAGCAGGAGTGCGAAAGACGTCGTAGAACATGCGTGTGACCAAAGAAGGAGTGCGCCGGTCGCCGTAGAAAGTGTGCGGGACCCAAATGGGTGTGCGCAGAACGCCGTAGAAAGTGTGTGGGACCCAAATGGGTGTGCGCAGAACGCCGTAGAAAGTGTGCGGGACCCAAGTGGGTGTGCGCAGAACGTCGTAGAAAGTGTGCGGGACCCAAATGGGTGTGCGCAGAACGCCCTAGAAAGTGTGTGGGACCCAAATGAGAGTGAGCCGGGCGCCGTAGAAAGTGTGCGGGACCCAAATCGGTGGGCGCAGAACGCCGTAGAAAGTGCGCGGGACCCAAGTGGGAGTGCGCCGGACGCCGTAGAGAGTGTGCGGGACCCAAATGGGTGTGCGCAGAACGCCGTAGAAAGTGTGCGGGACCCAAATGGGTGTGCGCAGAACGCCCTAGAAAGTGTGTGGGACCCAAATGAGAGTGAGCCGGACGCCGTAGAAAGTGTGCGGGACCCAAACGAGAGTGCGCAGAACGCCGTAGAAAGTGTGCGAGACCTAAGTGGGAGTGCGCCGGACGCCGTAGAGAGTGTGCGGGACTCAAATGGGTGTGCGCAGAACGCCGTAGAAAGTATGCGGGACCCAAATGGGTGTGCGCAGAATGCCCTAGAAAGTGTGTGAGACCCAAATGAGAGTGAGCCGGACGCCGTAGAAAGTGTGCGGGACCCAAACGAGAGTGCGTGAGCCGGACGCCGTAGAAAGTGTGCGGGACCCAAACGAGAGTGCGTCGGACGCCGTAGAAAGTGTGCGGGACCCACGTGGGAATGCGCCGGACGCCGTAGAAAGTGTGCGGGACCCAAATGGGTGGGCGCAGAACGCCGTAGAAAGTGTGCGGGACCCAAGTGGGAGTGCGCCGGACGCCGTAGAGAGTGTGCGGGACCCAAATGGGTGTGCGAAGAACGCCCTAGAAAGTGTGTGGGACCCAAATGAGAGTGTGCAGGACGCCGTAGAAAGTGTGCGGGACCCAAGTGGGAGTGCGCCGGACGCCGTAGAAAGTGTGCGGGTCCCAAATGGGTGTGCGCAGAACGCCCTAGAAAGTGTGTGGGGCCCAAATGAAAGTGCGCCGGACGCCGTAGAAAGTGCCGTACCCAAATGGGTGTGCGCAGAACGCCGTATAAAGTGTGCAGGACATCAGTGGGAGTGTGCAAGATGTAGCAGAATGTGCGCAGGACATTAGTGGGAGTGTGCAGAATGTCATAGAAAGTGTGCAGGACATCAGTGAGAGTGTGCAGGACTACAGTGGAAGTGTGCAGCACCTTATAGAAAGTGTGTAGGACATCAGTAGAAGGGTGCAGGACATCAGTGGGCGTGTGCAGGACGTCATAGAAAGTGCGCAGGCTATCAGTTGGAGTGCGCAGGACGTCATAGAAGGGGGCAGGACATCATTGGGTTTACTTTCATCTAACACCACCAGGCATAAATCATGTTAGAAAGGAAACCTTTAGGAAAAATAAATGAAATTCCTGAAAGTTTAGGTTCCTGGCAAAAGTAAAGATTTGGCATGGTCATAAAAATATACTCAGTTAAAAAGAGAAGATAAAGGAAATGAAAAAAGGTTTTGAAATATTCCTGAGAACGATTTGGCGTAGAATAATTTGTTTTTAGGGAAATGAAGTGAAATAGTTGAAAGTATGATTTGGCAGTCGAGTTTGAACCAACTATTGATAAGAGTTGCGCAAAACGAGAGATCGCCTTGTCTGTGCTTATCCGTAGAACAGATCAAAGCGAAATCACGCGTGAAATGGGAAGCATCAAAACTTTTCCGGGAGCTGTAATGCGGCGGTTTTCACGTATTAGGTGAAGTAAAATCAACACGCGTGATTTCGCTTTGATATGTTCTACGGATAAGCACAGACAAGGCGATCTCTCGTTTTGCACAACTCTTATAAATATTTGGTTCAAACTCGACTGCCAAATCATACTTTCAACTATTTCACTTCATTTCCCGAAAAACAAATTATTCTACGCCAAATCGTTCTCAGGAATATTTCAAAACCTTTTTTCATTTCCTTTATCTTCCCTTTTTAACTGAGTATATTTTTATGACCATGCCAAATCTTTACTTTTGCCAGGAACCTAAACTTTCAGGAATTGCTTTTTTGCTTTGCTTTTGAACCATATCCTCATTTCACTGTTCAGGCTTTTTGTTTTTGACCTTATGTCCAGCTTGTAGCCTGTTTAGCCGTATTTCCTGCTGTTGAGCAGCAAATACGAAAAAAGATTTACAGAACAGTTCCAGAGAAAATGCTGAGTTAATGGTCATCGCAGTCCAAAAACAACGAATGGCGATTAAAAAAGCTAGTACGTTGGTGAATCTGGGGGTCCGAGCGCAATAAGCCGGCAAACGTTAAAAAATGGGAGCAATGAAATGAGTAAATCCTGAAAGAAACGTTTAAAACAAAAATGTGAGCAATGAAATGAAAAAATCCTTAAAAAAAACAAAAAAACGGGGTCATTTAGGGGTCTCATAACAACCAAAGTTAGGAAATACGCGGTTAGGTCAAGCTACTTCAGTCATTGTGACATTATCGACATTGCTGTCTTTCTGATAGGAGACCGGTTAGTGCAAAAATTGTTTAAATGATTGTAACCAGTTTTTAAACAAGTATCTCATGTTGTTGCTTTATTTTTTATTATATTGATTGCCGTCTATGTTCTAAACTTGAAACTAGTGTACTCAAAACGGTTATATGGTAATGGAACATGAATTTCCTGTTGTTCTGTGATTGTTATCAGTATTTTAAGAGAGATTCTATCATAAACACTATTTTGTATGTGTTCGTTGCATTAAGAAACTAATATCTGGGCCTATGTTACGATTCGAGGCGAGCAGGTAAGGTAAAATCTCGCCAGCGTGCAGTGGTTCGTTAATATACTATGAACAAGTCGTATTATGCGACTATAATTGACGGAAAGTCCTAGGAATCGAAGAGGATAGTGGAGGGTCCCCCTAGCCCTGTAACGAAGCGAGGGGTGATCTGCAGGGGCAATACGGGCTCACCAACAGTGTGTTTCCGCGCTGCGACCGCTCGCGCCAAGCGGGACTCCCTCTCCACCTCCTACTCCCTGGCCGCGGCTGATGAGCCTCGCGAGATTGAGCCCGCCCCCGAGCGCGAGAAGCGCATTTCGTGTGTGAGAACGCGCCCTGAGACGGGGCAACGCTTCCATCAATACGGCGGGATCTCGGAAGTACTTTTTGGAACGACGCACGGTGTGAATCAGAAGTGCGCCACAGAACGCCGTAGGTAGTGTGCGTGACAACAGTAGGAGTGCGCAAGACGCCGTAGAAAGTGTGTGGGACCCCAATGAGAGTACGCCGGACACATTAGAAAGTGTGCGGGACTCAAATCAGAGTGCGCAAGACGCCGTAGAAAAAGTGTGGGATCCGAGTGGATCTGCGCCGGGCCCCGTATAAAATGCGCGGTACCTAAGTGGAAGTGCGCTGGACGCCATAGAAAGTTTGCGGGACCCAAGTGAGAGTGCGCCAGACGCTGCAGAAAGTGTGTGGGACCCGAATAAGATTGGGCGGACGCCGTGGAAAGTGTGCTGGACCCAAACAAAAGTACGTCAGACGCCGTAGAAACTCTGCGGTGACCGATTGGAAGTGCACAAGACGCCGTAGAACGTGTGGGACCCAAGTGGGAGTGCGCCGGACGCCGTAGAAAGTGTGCGGGACCCAAATACAAGCACGCCCATGCCGAACATTTTTTCCGCAGGGCTACCGTAACCATTCCTGAACAAAACATGATAATGAACGATAACACACGCTCATAACATGCGGGGTATAAAAGGGCGGAGGAGCGGTATGCATTCATTCACACACCGCTCTCTTCGAGAAGCCACTGGGAAGTGGCTGAGGAGGTCGAAATTGTGCAAACATGATTGTTGGCTATTACGATGTGCTCATATCCAAGCTGACACTTGAAATTTTTCAAAGCAGGGTTACGGTAGCCCTGCGGTAAAAAATGATCGGCAGGAGCGTGCTTCTGACCCAAATGGGTGTGCGCAGAAGGCCGTAGAAAGTGTGTGGGATCCAAATGAGAGTGTGCCGGACGCCGTAGAAAGTGTGCAGGCCATCAGTGGTAGTATGCAGGACAATAGTGGCAGTGTGCAGGACGTCATCGAAAGTGGTAGTATGCAGGACATTAGTGGCAGTGTGCAGGATGTCATCGAAAGTGTGCAGGCCATCAGTTGGAGTGCGCAGGACATCATAGAAGGGGGGAGGGGGGGGGGGGAGCAGGGCATCAGTGGGTTTACTTTGAGTTAACACCGCCAGGCATGAATCATGTTAGAAAGGAAACCTTTAGTAAAAATAAATGAAATTCCCGAAAGTTTAGGTTCCTGGCAAAAGTAAAGATTTGGCATGACCAATTTTTTCCGAAAAATTAGAAATATACTCAGTTAAAAAGGGAAGGTAAAGAAAAATGAAAAAAGGTTATCAAATACAGGATTATTATTTGCCACCGGCACAAAATTCTCACGAAAGTGAAGTGGTTTTTCTTACCAGAGTTTTCCATGAGTAGGCTCCAATATCGTGCTATCTCTATCACCGGTGAGGCTGTTTCCCTAATCCCTAGAGTGTTCAGCTTCAGCCGCTCACCTCCGGAGAATGACGGTGTGTGAATGAAAACACACCGCTCTCAATTTATTTTATACCCTACCCTTTATCAACTGGTTATCATCAATTTTGTTTACCGTGAGAATTTTGTGCCGGTGGCAATTTATAATCGTCTTTTTCAAATATTTCTGTGGACGATTTGGCATAGAATAATTTGATTTTGAGAGATGTAGTGAAAAAATGTATTGTATGATTTGGCAGTCGAAATTGAACCAACTATTGATAAGAGTTGTGCAAAACGAGAGATCGCATTGTATGAGCTTATCCGTAGAACATATCAAAGCAAAAGCACGAGTGATAAAGTAAACAGTAAAAGCTCGTTGGGGAGCTGGAACGCCGCGGTCTTCACGTGCTAAGTGAAGTAAAATCAACTGTTTGTTCCATATCACGCGTGATTTTGCTTTGACATGTTCTACGGATAAGCTCATACAATGCGATCTCTCGTTTTGCACAACTCTTATCAATAGGTTGGTTCAATTTCGACTGCCAAGTCACACTTTCAACTATTTCACTACATTTCCCAAAATCAAATCATTCTATGCCAAATTGTTCTCAGAAATATTTGAAAACCTTTTTTTCATTTTTCTTTACCTTCCCCTTTTAACTGAGTATATTTCTAATTTTTCGGAAAAAAATGGCCATGCCGAATCTTTACTTTTGCCAGGAACCTAAACTTTCAGGAATGGGTTTCTGTAAAGAAGTTTGAAAATTGAGATGCAGGCGTACAACTTTTGTTGTTCTATACTACACGAGCATACAATAGAAATCGATTTAACAACCTGTGGCGAGTAGACCTCCTCCATTTCGTGAAAATTAACGAATGAAACTCATAAAAACTATTATTGTAGATAAAAAACATGCTAACCACATGATAATAACAACCTGCTCGTTAGGAGATTTCCACACATAGAAGATCCAGCGACCAAACGAACGTAAATGATCGACAATCAAACCGGTTATTCGCAACACAAACGTGGTAGTTTCCCGCCACTTTGTTGTCCATTGCATTGAGAGGAAATCATAGCAGAGCTCAGAATTTAGGACGGTCACAAAGTGTTGCGCGCTGATCACGAATAAAGGTTTCCAATCATTTGGTGGCCACTAGAGTGTTGACCATTAACCTATTCGCTTATTCGAATAATCGAATATTCAAGGAAAAGAATTATTCGGGTTAGTCGAATATTCGAATATTCAAGAACTCGATTATCCGGGTTATTCAAACAGTCAAATATTCAAAAATAGGAATACTCGAATATTCACCATTAACTATTCGAATATTGGACGAGGTTGTACACTATTTCGCACAGATTTTCAGCAGTGTTCAATATTGCGTCTGTTTTCCTGTTTGGTGGACTTGTTTCCCGAACGGATTGGCATGAATTTTCTTGAGCGGCTATGGAACACCTTTATTAATTCCATTCAGGCATTAATTCCCTTCTTTTGGTGCTATCACAGCAGGAGAAGGGGGCCTATTGGCCATTGCACTTTGCGACACCCATTTCTCCGCTCCGTAACGGCTCACCTGTCTTTTGAAGGTAAGGAAAACCCTGGGTTAATGCTCAAATTGCGCGGCTGTGCGCGAAATGGACGTGGCCAAAAAAATATGAGTGTATTTGTTTAAATTTGAAATAGAGTATGGATTAAAGTGATTCAGTTCTGAGTAGATACATTGAACATAGTAAATAAGTTGCGAAACAATAGGTTTGAGAATGTTCCGCTGTCCCTTTCAGCGCAAATCTACGGTGATCTTTAGTGAATTGTCGTGTTTTTTTCTGCTGAAAATTAGAGTGTTCAATGATGGATTATTCGAATATTCGAGAATCAGATTATTCGAATTCTTACACGATTTTTGGATGGTTTTTGCCGTAACTGCAGTTCAACGTCGCAGTGCACGTTATGGTATGTTTACACAAGGTGCTGAGTTGATCGCAAAACGCTTGGCTCCAAGCGTTTTGCGATCAACTCAGCACCTTGTGTAAACATTATTCGAATTGTTCGTTTATTCGATATTCAAGAACTGGATTATTCGAATATCTTCTTTATTTGAATATTCAAGGAGACTTGTTCGATGCAACACTATAATAGCCACATCCCATACGAGCGGCAGTTAGTCAAGTTTCTACCGTTCCGCTTGGGCCGGCCGTCAAGCCTGTGGCCGGAAGACGACGAGACCATCTGCTGTAAATTGTTAAAGACTGTCCATTGGGCTCTGCTTTGTAGGCCTACCTGCGCAAAAACAATAAAGTTCATGGACTTTCGGCAAGTGCCCTACTTCAGAATAGAACATCCCACTATGCATGAGAAAGACATGGAGGACACTCAACCTAAAGCATCAAAATCGATTTGTAAACATAAAATAATTATTTCACGTTTTAAATTTTGCTCTGATTTTTTTCTTAAATTTTTATTGATGTATTGTGCATTATTTATCCTATTTGCATATTATGGACATCAATGAAGTTTCAAATAAAGCATAAATAAGTTATCGAAAGTTTCACACCGGAAATAATAATTATTTAAAAAAAAGCTGTCAACCGAAACATGTTAAACTCTTCAAGCTCAAGCGATTCTGGGGCCCGAGCCGCACCGAATTGGAATAGGAGCAGCCTTAGTGTTCCGCTCAAACTTCCAATCTCCAAGCAGCTGCTGTTGCTGTCCGGGCGAACTGGACGAACCTGGAAGGCAACAACAGTGGCCCGGACAGCAGCAGGAGCGGACTCAATGATTGGGAAAAGAAGCTGAACTATCAGGCGGCTCGCGGCTGAGAATAGCCTAGAAGATATTCGACTCGAGAGAAAAAGTGAACTCTCTATGAATACTGTCCTACGAAAAACTCAGTTTCCAAATTCTTAGGCAAGCTACCATATATTTCGGAACGAATCCTGACGGAAAAAAATCAAAATTTTTTAACGTATAGGTGAAAGGATCTTGAAAACGGGGTGCGCCTACAAAGAAAACGAATCGCAACAGGACTGCCAGCTGCCAAATACGGGCGAGGGTATGCAGAGAGCCAAACCAAGTTTGTTAGAGCGATCACAGAGAGCCTAAAGGTAATGATGTTGAGAGAAAAACGTGTCTTTAAAAACGTGAAGGAAATCTGCAAATCGACAATAGTGGACCTTTTTGAGGACGCAGCAAAAAAACTCAACTAAAACAGTTTTCACAGGTCGACAGCAAACGCAGAGATGAGGCGGGGGGACCCGCGCCTGTGATGAAAGTGTATTTGACAAGGAAGGTCGGTACAGGAAGTCACTGAATGGAGCGGTGTTTGTTGACACCCTCCCGCTCTTACCGTATTGCACTCAAACCGTTCACCTAACTGCACCTTTCTATGCTAGCTCTTTTAAACGTGAAAGAGCTATAATAAAAAGTTGTGCCAGGGTCAAGCTCACCGTTGTCCCGAACCTCGATGGAGCAAAGTCAGCATGGATCACAGCGATACTTTGCATTCCCCATTGAAGGTTGGCACAAACTCAGGCCATATGCTATAACATACATAAGTAGGTTAACCGAGCTTGCGCCAGCTTTCAAAGGAAAACGAAAAGTATCACTAGGATCCACGTCGACTGTACGTCCTCAACCTTGGTGATCAACATTTTCGAAAAATATCCAAAAAAAAAAGTTTTAAGCCAAATCTGCAGCAATTTTCCTGAACACCTAAAATTCTCCTGTAGGTAACCTTTTCCTTCGCAAAAATATAAGAGAGCCCTTTTCTGTAAAAATATCCTAGCAATTTTAGAGGCATTTAGAAAATTCGGCACACGAATTATTGATACATAGGGCCAGCATAACATAAAGAGCATGGTTCCCTAGAACATCGGGTTGTACGTAAAACAGGAAGCCGGCTAAGGCCGGCCACAATGGGGGAATATTGTGTAGTTGTACACGAACGAAATTTTTTCAAATTTCGTTCGTTCGGAATTTCGTCGAACGAATTTTTTTTTCAAATTTCGTTCGTTCTAATTTTTTTCGAACGAAAATTTTTCAATTTTCGTTCGTTTGAAATCCGATTTTTCGAAATTTTTTCGCAATTCCTTCGTTCGGAATTTTTTCGAACAAATTTCGAGATTTTCGACGAGTTTCGAAAAAATACGAAATTTCGAAAAAAAAAATCGAAATTCTGATTTGTTTCGAATTTCGTTCGTTCGACATTTTTTTCGAAATTGTACAACTATAGAATATTGCACCTCAATAAGCAACACATTGCACACGTATCGACGGCCAGAGCTCAATCAGGCCGGAACAGGCACGCTCAACCCGGCCACATCGAAGGATTTTTCAACCTGAGTGAGCAATATATTGCATGCGTATCGACAGGGGCGGCCACATACGGCTCAGGCATGCTGAAACCAACCACATCGGATGGATAACCGCATAGGGTAATGAATTTTGGAAGGAAGACTCACACTGAGTCAAAATCACGAAGATTTCTCGCTTCATAAATTACGAATGAATATCCGAAAAAATCACAGCAAAGTGGTGCGATGAATAGCAGGTTGGTTTCAATTCTTGAGTTAAGACACTATTTCATGCATTGATGTAAGTTTACTTGCACATATGCATTTTGTTGGTGCAGGCATTTCGTTTATCCGATTACTCATTTCTTCAATATGTCACATATGAATGTGTCCTTCCCTTACAGTTAGCAACGGGGTGACTCATATGTTTTCAGATGTTTTTGAAAAACACTGTTTCTTATCATTTGATTCGATAAACTCAAAACTGAGGACTTCCTCTTAACAATTCCAGAACTAATTTTGATAAAGATTGATTCTGAAGCGCATAACATACTCCTACGACTAAAAATATCATAGGGCTCTCTAGGAAAATTACAGGAAAGAGTAGTTAAACGTCGATCATAGCAAAACTGAACCAGGCAGCTGCCGGACCTTTCGCGAAGTTCAGGGCATCACTTACTAAAAACTGTTTTTCGACACATGATGATTCGGGAGACCATGTTTCTGTTGTTGTAGGTGCGTGACTGTGCATAAAAAATCCATGCTCGAAATATCGTAAATGCCCGAGCAGATTCAGGAAAAGAAGCGTTTCCATTGATTTGATTTATTACACGGTAGAACCGTGTCAAAGACAAACAAAAAGAAACACCTAAACGGCAGTTAAAGGGACTAAAAACACTACAAACAGTCGGACAACAGTAAAGCAAAAGGGCAAACTGACCATTAGGCATACACCGGCACCATGAAAAAATGAGATCTTACAGACATCGCTCTTGGGACAACAGATATCTCTCAAGCGCCTTTTTGAATACAGTGAACTTCCCAACTACCAAACCTGACCGAAGTGATTTGTTGAACTCAGACCCCGCCCTATTGACAAAGAAGTGCTGTCTTACATTCCGCCTGGTCTCAACGAGGCCCAATTTCACCGGCGCTCCCCTAGTGTTTGATGGTCTCAGCTTGAACAGCCGGCTAGCCTCGATACCAGCACTCCCATCAATGATCTTATACGTCATTATCGTATCAAACCTTCTTCTCCTGTGTTCTAGAATGGTTAGGCACAATTTCGCGTTTCTGGTGACATGACACACGTTGCGATAAGTCTGAAACCACGATGACCTGAAGAAAACTCTACGTGTAAAAGTATTCTGAACTGCTCGGGTAGTTCAGAATACTTTCATCGGGTGATGGGTAACTGCTGTTGTGCCCACACAGTTCATGTGTGAATAGCTGAGTGATGCAGAACGGGGTACTGCCTGACATCTGAATTTTGCGTTCAACTCAGCTAGCTTGTGATATTGTGGACTTTCTCCAGCGCTTCAATAGATCCCTTTTTGTAAGGATTAAACACCACCGTACCATACTCCATTAGAGAACGTATGTACATTTCAAACACCTTAGTCAGTACCTTTGCATTGGTAGTTGAAAGTTCTCGAAAAACGCTGTGAATCATCCTGTTCGCCAAGGACGCGACCTGGAGGCAGTGATCATCGAAATTAAGATCATCCTAGAAAACGAAGGTCGTTAATCTCGCTGACCTCGCTCAACTGCATACCGCCAATAGTATATTTGTGAAAAAAGGTAAGAAATTTTTCAGTGTTCAATAAAAATTCTTCCGGTATCGGTTCCAAACATAAAACTGGGATTTACTCAGAGGGCTGAACTCGAATCTGGGGCACGCTTCGCTATTCTGAAGATTACTGTAGGTGTAGGCTAAATGCCTTTTAACCTACCTTAGTATTCCATGAACCAACAAAAAAAACTCGAATTCGTGTCCAGCGTCCGGAACTTTGAGCCAAATTCAAGCCTTTGACCAAACCATTGTATGTATATCAACCGCAACATACCACAATCCAAAAAGATCCATTAACGGGCCACAGACTTATGTTCATTATGGTGATCACCAAAAGTCGCCTCTGGCAAGCAAGAATTCCGCAATCGGAAGCTTCGGACCGAATCAGCACAAAAACAAATTAACAAATCGATTTGTGATCAACACCCAACCAGATTTGTGATCAGCACCCGAAACAACCCCTAGAACTATGTTTCGGGACAAATCCGAAACATTTCCTCCGAACATCCTAGGAAATAGGTTTAAGAGTACTTCTCTTCTCTTCGCAAAGCTATGAAAAAGAACTTTTTTTGGAATCCCTAAGACACTTAGAGAAATTCTGAACGCGGATCATTTATACAAAGGACCATACCTACAACATCCAGAACATGGTTTTACTAACATCGGGATGTTTCTTATACGAGCCCTAGTTGGGCTTTTCGATCGTAACCTAGGAAGGAAAAGGTCTAGAGCTCAAGGGTGAGCAAAATGAAACTTAAAATTTCGCTAATTCTGAATCGTAATTGAGAAAAGGTCGCAAATTGTACACAGTGAATGAAAGAAAAATCCCAAAAGATCTAGGGAAGGCCAAATGTTTGCTTACACCCCATCTATGTTTCTGCTCAATGTTCATGGCTCTCCAAACCAGCCGAAGGAGGAAGGGGGCCGCAGTCTGGGGCTCCGAGTGGGAGCTCAGGCTCTGGGCCACAGTTCTAGTCAAATCCGAGATAATAGCCAAAATCAAAAAAAGTGCTGCGAGGTAAGCGGTTCAAAGTATTGCCTTCCTCCCACATTTCGAGACAGTCGAAGTGTTTTGATTCAGGATCATGGTGATCGCCCCACATCTCATCCATAGTGATGAATCGACGTACGAAATCCACTTTATCCTTTTTGAGACGCTCCAAATGTTGCTGAGAAAGTCGCACTCAAATGTGTTTTTGTTCCATTGTTAGCGAATGCGGCACCCATTGTGCACACAGCTTTCTAAAACCCAAAATTTCACTTAGAATATGGCTCACACTACCAAATGAGATGTGTAGAGCCTCTACTAAATCTCTTCCACTCAATCGACGATCTTCCAAAACCATATCCTGTATTTTGGCTATGATTTCTGGTGTTAATGCGCTTTTTAAACGTCCTTCACGTGTATCGTCTTCAAGGCTTGTACGACCACGTTTAAATTCAGCTACCCATCTTTCTACTATTCTAATTGTAGACGAACAATCATTGTACACTTTTAGAATTCGTTCGTAAATTTCTTTTGGTGCTACACCTTCCAAAAATAAGAATTTTATCACTGCACGATATTCAATTTTTTCGATTGCTGTGACGCGGCGACACTAAATGGCTTGGAAACAAAGAATGAATTGACAGATTGAAAAGGAATTTCACATACGTTCATATGAAAAGTGTACCAACCAAACAAAAATAATTTGAGCTAGTAGCAACGCCCTCTCTTATCGAACGACAAAACTTATTGAACAACCTGGTAGAGCTATTAATTGACTAGCGGTGGTGGCTGATGCTTAGGTCAACGTTATAATCCTCCAGACAAATCTCGTAAAGCTTTCCACCACTTTGAAGAGATATCAGGCCTGGTTGGACCTGGACGGGAATCGAACACACATTAGGGTGCGGCGATCGTGACGCATATTGCCACTGCGATAAACCCGTCCATGTGATCAAGACTCTCAGATAAAAATACAGATTTAGTGGGCGAATACGCAGATATTCAAACAGTTTCAGATGAGGATGCTACTATAATTTGTTACAGCTATTTATGAAGTAGACATCTAACGGAAAAATTAGTCTACTTCAGATTACGAGGTGGATCAACAGAACCCAATCTGGTTGTTTTCCTGCCATTAATGTGAACCAAATTTGCTTGGGTCGCACTGGCGCTACCGGTTCCCGTTTGCAGGAGTAGTTCGCGTTGGCGCTAACTCGATTCACGTATTTTATAAGTATGTGCACCGATTGTATGATAACGCTAACTACGCCGGCAAGCGGGACCCAAAAGTGCCAGTGCGATCCGAGCCGACTGTATGCTAGTGTTCACAATCACACCAAATCTGAACTAAAAACACAAACTCACGAGTTGTGTGAGGAATTGCATAAGCGTTAAGGAAAACGATGAGCTTGTTTTAGTACTCAAGTGAGTTCCACTTCAGAGATGACAGAAAAGAAAGAAATAATAGGAAGGAACATTGTTGCTCGAAAATCAAATTGCAGAAGCGTCTGGGGCACGGGTCAAAGACTCGGTGATTGGGAAAGAAGGGTATCTAAACAGAAAACTAGCTATAAATACGAATCATGTGTAGAATATTTTTATCATCTTTAAGCTGAGAGTAATCACCTAGGTTGAGCGTAAAACTTTTTCAGACTCTCTCGTAACGGAAGGGGAATAGCTAAAAAATGGGAATGTGGAAATAGAAGAAACCTGAAATTTGAAGAATGCCTCAACAATGCGTTCCATCACCGCTCCAGGGCTAGGTCCATGGTGTGCTGATCTAGAAGGAGAGCCGCATCTTTGGCACCGGGAAGGGAGGGGGCGCAGAATACGCGAGCACCCTGCAAAAGTATTCGGTTGTACAAAAATTTGTAAAACCAAGAAAAAGCGAATTATATTCAAAACACTCGTTCAAAATTAGCTTGAAATATGAATATTACACCGAATTATTCAAAATCAAAACCAAGTTCTGAAAGTTGGGCTCCGCAGAAAAGGTCAAGGATTTGGCATTGCTCCTAAATGTAGTGAAATTGTTTTATTGGATTTGGCTCTCAACTTGATTTTTCAAATGTAGTGAAATTGTCGAATTGATTTGGCTGTGATGATACTATATCCAGATAACATAATCATTAAATGTAGTGAAATTGTTGCAAACGGATTTGGCAGGAGCTCTATCAATTATCACAGTCAAATCACGCGTCAGAAGGGGTTTTCCTTGGAGCGCATATTGAATCGAATGAGAACAGGAATAAACCTAGCAGCAAAAACGTTTCTATACAATTCGAACCGTGAAAGCGTTGAGGACACGAAGACATAGAGTCAGTAGCGAGTAAATTGCGTTAGATTTCGTTTTCATGATTTTTATCTCATCGGTGAGGGAAGGTCTGGTACCTTATTGTTAGTGGGAGCTACACTGAAAAAGGCAGAATAGCATTCGGAAACCTTAATTCTAGCCCATAAGGCCACGTTTCGTTCAGCATTGTTGACTGAGGATTATTATTTTTTTTTTTTGTCTTCATTCGCTCGCCAGAGGACCTTCTGACGCGTGATTTGACTGTGATAATTGATAGAGCTCCTGCCAAATCCGTTTGCAACAATTTCACTACATTTAATGATTATGTTATCTGGATATAGTATCATCACAGCCAAATCAATTCGACAATTTCACTACATTTGAAAAATCAAGTTGAGAGCCAAATCCAATAAAACAATTTCACTACATTTAGGAGCAATGCCAAATCCTTGACCTTTTCAGGAGCCCAACTTTCAGAAATTTCACAACTTTTTACAAGGGTTTCTTCTACAATATCGTCAAGCTCTAAAAGGCAAGTTGTTTTTCTTCAAGACATAGTGGTAGAAATGAAGAAACAGCTGCTGGGATTGCAAGATAATAGTTGCAACGCGGCTTCCTGCAGACAAGATACAAGGCGTATACTTTTAATTTAAAAGTAGATAAAATAAAGAAATGAGTTTTAAATGACCCAATTGTACAGGGTTGGGGCACTATCCTAGACGGGGAGAGGGGCACCCACCATTCAAGACAGAAGTGAAATGAACCACCCATTGGTAAGGCTACCAGTCGGAGTATTTTCATGACGTTTCTATAAAAACAATGATTGATAGCAGTATCAGACATCTTTTATCAGAATTTCTCATCATTTCTATGAGTGAATCTTGGGTGGCCTCACCCCGTCTAGTATAGACCCAGGGTCAGTCGCTCTAGCCAAACTTCACCGGTTCTTGCTGACGTGGCTCGTCTGCGCCGGCCCATATGTCTGATTCGGAACAAGAACGAGAGTTAAAGACATCGTACGCGCAGAAAACCGTATATTATTTTTTCATGTTTTTGGGTAGCTTGGCCCCTCTAGAGAACGAAAATGTTGAAGGGGCCCATGAAAAACCTTCATTCTTCTTTCAACTCCCTTCTTCATTAAAGAAAAGTCAATCGGAACACATTGTAAATACGAATTTGAATTTCGCGCCAAAATCATTTTCGGAGTTTTTCTGCATGTGGAGTTCGTGCCGTAACTATTTTTCCTGTTGTCTTACGGTCGTACCAACATTCTAGGAAAAAGTGCTAGATGACTGGTGAGAATTGGTGGCGGATATTAATCTTTGACGCCTTCCAACTTCATCGTCCAACGTTTTTGACGCGCCAAAGTTTACCAGTGTGGATCACCGGGCTCAATCATAAAATTGAGCCTGAAAAATGGAAAATGATTTCCAGCGCGAACGATAGTTAAGTGCGCCAGAAGAGGACTACCGTAACCTTAGGAATGATGTTATTCGGCTCTCTTAAACAAATTTGATGATACCCAATTGATCAATGATAAAGATAAAAGAAGTGAAGAGCGGTGTGTCACAGTCCTTCTCCAGAGTTCAGCAGGTGAGGATCTGCCTGACAACAAAGCAGAAAAACAACACCACCGGTGGTGAAGATGTAGCGAATTCGGAGTCAGAACTTAGAAAATTTCAGAGCCAACTCGAGTGAGATTACGATAGCCTTGTTCTGGCGCACTTGCCTATCGCTCTTGTTGATTCGGGGGCATGACTTGCATACGGTGTCCTGGACATTAAACGGATGTCCTGCGCACGTCCTTTGATGTTCTGCACACTCCTACTAAGGTCCTGCACACGTTCCATGATGTCCTGCACTCTCCTACTGAGATCCTGCACACATTCTACGACGTCCTGCACACCCCTTCTGGGGTCCTGCACAGGTCCCATAATGTCCTGAACACTCCTACTGAGGTCCTGCACACATTATACGACGTCCTGCACCACCCTAATGGGATGCTGCACAGGTCCCATAATGTCCTGCACACCCCTACTGGGGTCCTGCACACGTCCCATGATGTCCTGCCCACTTCTACTACGGTCCTGCACACGTACAATGATGTCCTGCACACTCCTACTGAGGTCCTGCACAGGTCCCATGGTGTCCTGCACACTCCTACTAAGGTTTTGCACACGATCCATGATGTCCTGCACACTCCTACTGAGGTCCTGCACAGGTCCCATGATGTCCTGCACACTCCTACTAAGGTCTTGCACACGTTCCATGATGTCCTGCACACTCCTACCGAGGTCCTGCACAGGTCCCATGATGTCCTGCACACTCCTACTAAGGTCTTGTACACGTTCCATGATGTCCTACACACTCCTACTGAGGTCCTGCACACATTCCACGACGTCCTGCACACCCCTACTGGGGTCCTGCACACGTCCCATGATGTCCTGCCCACTCCTACTACGGTCCTGCACACGTACAATGATGTCCTGCACACTCCTACTGAGGTCCTGCACAGGTCCCATGGTGTCCTGCACACTCCTACTAAGGTTTTGCACACGATCCATGATGTCCTGCACACTCCTACTGAGGTCCTGCACAGGTCCCATGATGTCCTGCACACTCCTACTGAGGTCCTGCACAGGTCCCATGATGTCCTGCACACTCCTACTAAGGTCTTGCACACGTTCCATGATGTCCTGCACACTCCTACCGAGGTCCTGCACAGGTCCCATGATGTCCTGCACACTCCTACTAAGGTCTTGTACACGTTCCATGATGTCCTACACACTCCTACTGAGGTCCTGCACACATTCCACGACGTCCTGCACACCCCTACTGGGGTCCTGCACACGTCCCATGATGTCCTGCCCACTCCTACTACGGTCCTGCACACGTTCCATGATGTCCTGCACACTCCTACTGAGGTCCTGCACAGGTCCCATGATGTCCTGCACACTCCTACTAAGGTCTTGCACACGTTCCATGATGTCCTGCACACTCCTACTGAGGTCCTGCACACATTCTACGACGTCCTGCACACCCCTACTGGGATCCTGCACAGGTTCCATGATGTCCTGCACACTCCTACTAAGGTCTTGCACACGTTCCATGATGTCCTGCACACTCCTGCTAAGGTCTTGCACACGTTCCATGATGTCCTGCACACTCCTACTAAGGTCTTGCACACGTTCCATGTCCTGCACACTCCTACTGAGGTCCTGAACAGGTCCCAATATGTCCTGCACACTCCTACTAAGGTCCTGCACACGTTCGATGATGTCCTGCATACTCCTACTGAGGCCCTGCACACATTCCACGACGTCCTGCACACGTCCCATGATGTCCTGCCCACTCCTACTACGGTCCTGCACACGTTCCATGATGTCCTGCACACTCCTACTGAGGTCCTGCACACGTTCCATGATGTCCTGCACACTTCCCATTGAGGTCCTGCGCAGGTACAATGATGTCCTGCACACTTCCTACTGAGGTCCTGCGCAGGTACAATGATGTCCTGCACACTCCTACTGGAGGTCCTGCACAGATCCCATGATGTCCTGCACACTCCTACTAAGGTCTTGCACACGTTCCATGATGTCCTGCACACTCCTACTGAGGTCTTGCACACGTTCCATGATGTCCTGCCCACTCCTACTGAGGTCCTGCGCACATTCTACGACGTCCTGCACACCCCTACTGGGGTCCTGCACACGTTCCATGATGTCCTGCACACTCCTACTAAGGTCCTGCACACGTTCGATGATGTCCTGCATACTCCTACTGAGGCCTTGCCCACATTCTACGACGTCCTGCACACCCCTACTGAGGTCTCACATAGTCAACCGACACTTCAGCACATCCTGCGACGCCTTCTTATCAATGGTGCGCTTTGAACGAATACGCGCCGCGGTCAAGTACATCAACCCGCACAGCGTCCTCTTCCGAGCCGGACGTTCAAAGTACACCACCCTGGAGAGCAAGGTGTTTATATGGAGTCTAAGAAAACAATGACTGATAACGAAAAACCCACCATTTTCATAAACTATTCTTGAGAGGCCGGTTTCCGAGTTTCAAACGCCCGTTAGGGGCCCAGAAGTCATTATGGTGAGTTCTGACAATTATTTTCGTCATTCCCGTGGCCGATTACCTCTAGTCACAAATTTTCGAGCGATTTGGTCCACGCCTTCCAAAAAAATGGTTTTCGACGGACGGAGGTGGAGGCGGAGGCGGTGGCGGAGGCGGTGGTGGAGAACGTTTTTGCGTACTTTGAGAGGTCATAACTTTAGAAAGCGGGGACCAGTTGGGATGAAAAGTTGCACACATATGTAATTTCTTGCAGCGCGTCGAATAGTGTACAGCTCATACCTCTGTTGACGGTATGAATAGGTGATCTCATTGTAGGGCATCCGCGCGGGAAGAGATCAAAGCCAAATCCTGGTGAGCGCTTCGCGCTCACCACAATTCCGAAAAAAAATTGTTGTTCTGAATATCACAACCCCGAACTACTTGGGGGCCGCATGAATTTCCAGACAGAAGTGAATGTAGAGAATAGTGGCTTTTCTAGAGATGCGAGGTAGTTCAGAAAGAATATATTCAATAAGTCACCGAATTCCGCGAATATTTGTATTAATCTGAAGATCACACTACCGAACCACCTGGGGGCCGCATGAATTTTCAGACAGAAAAAAGGAGCGGGAGAATAAAAATTCTTCTAGGGATACAACAGCTTTAGCAGAAATATATTCATAAATCATCAAAATTCGCGAAAGTCTCACACTCGCCTGAAGCTGAACCACAGAGTCAAGCGGTTGCTATATTTCGCAAACTTTAAAAAAAATTGGGGAAGGGGGACGTAATGATTGCAGGAAATGTGGTGAAATATTGACTACGATGAAACTGAATAGATATTACAAAAAAAATATTTAAAAATCTTTAACTTGAAATTTGCCACCTTGAGGGGTAGCGTGAAATTTTTCGACATTTTCAAAAGAGCTTTGGTCACCAAGGAGGAGAGTGTATCCTTGTCGGAGTCCGGGGCAAGGATCTGCCTAAACTTGCTCAACCACAAGGCTAACCTGGGGGAGGGCACACGAATTCCCTACCTGGAGGCAAGGGGGTTTTTAAAAATTTTTCGAGTAAATTTTGAAGCCTAAGCGAGGGAGGCCACACCTCTAACGGACCGATCACAGCTCCACGCCTTACCCAGCACTACTTGTCACTTGCATTTTGCATTTTTAAATAACTGGTTATTTCCACCGAAAAACTATACATTACTCGAATTAATTTCACTCTAGAGGCATTCCACGAACTCGAAATCTAATTTTTCAATGATCCAAAAGAAAACTCCTTGAGATTTCCTTACTGTTGCCGTCATTTGATGGAAGCGTACATGCAATAGTCGAATCCTACAGCTAAGTGGTTTGGCGCAGGTGGGGCCACGAATTTGAGGGATACAGTGGAAGGGTCTTAATAAACCCTCTACTTTCAAAGTAACAAGAAACCTTTCGATATCTTCCGAATGAGCGTTTATTTTTTACCACACCTAATCTGTGCCACCAATTTGAAGGACAGAACTAAGAGTTTGAAGAACTAATTTGAAGGACCTCTGAAACTTTGTTAACGATTTCAATCAATACCAGAAAATTGACCGACCCAAAAAGAACAGAATAAGAAGTTCAGCACACACGAGGCTTGCCCGACCACTGATCACAGGGCACAACTTTCTTCCGCTTCCAAACCGAAAATTCCGGAAATAGAAAGGAGTAGCTAACAAATCACCGAGTAAAAGGAAACGGAAAACTTCCGCACAGCCCTGGTGAAAACCAATTCCTTAACAGTATTGAACGGATAACATTAAAGGGGTTCACATCCACAACCACAACAACAGACGTATGGCGCTTCAGCCATAAAACCCAAATTTGCAGCAGAGATAAAAACACTAAAATAAGTCGGAACGGTTTTGTTGCTACTAGGAACAACGTGGCTACGCAACAGCCAGTCGTGAGTCCATCATCGTACGAACACTACGATAACGTTGCGTGGCGCTCTAGGCGCGGTAACAACATCAGCGATAAACAAGGGCGATTTCGCGCCAGCGACAGGCTGCAAGAGAGCGAAGTGGTTCAAGGTCAACGCCGGCGGATTCACGCCATTACCGACCCCCGAGTTCTACCACCACTGACTAAGCAGCCGACACGGCGCCGCCTTCAGACGTCGCCGCCGCACCGCCTCCGCTCGCATGCCAGCTTTCACTTCGTATTCTACTCAAAGATTAAGGCATTAGCTGGGCTACACTAATCCTTTCAGAATTGTTTCACGTGCTCCAACGATATCCGAGTTGGCGGTGTTGAGGAACCCTGTTTCTATCATGCTACCTCACTGAGATCCCATGTGATCAGGGGTTCAACGCTAGCTCTAATCCAATTACTTTACTGTTCACACACTCAGTTTACCTCAAAAGAAACATATGCACACTATCACTGGGCCATTCAGAAGGCTCAGCGAATTTGAGTCATGTCCAGAAACGGAGTTCATCTTCTATAATATATTCTCGTTTAGCTTGGACGTTTTTCATACAATTTGACATGCACTGAAGCTAGAGCTGGCCTGCACATGATTCGCCACCAAATTTATTAAATTTGATCTTGAATTTGATTTATTTTTAACTTGTTTTTCTAATTCCATATTCGAAATTTGAATAAAAAGAAGACTTACTACGGGACACGTTTACAAGAAAGCCCGGCACGAAAAGCGGCTTGGTACTAACTTCAACTCGCATCTAAACACTATGGCTAACAAAAAAATACATAAACTATTCAGAAAGAGAGGAAAAACTTAGATTGCCTGCATATTGCCTAGATTGCTTCTAACTCCGGAATGTCCTTTCTGCTTTCCTGCCTGTTTGTGTTTTGTGCGTTCATGTCTGTTTAGAATGTCCATGGAAGTTTTTTTTATTAGTTTCAAATTGTTAAGAAATCAGATTCTAGAAAACGTTTGAGTAGATTATTTAGATACGTAGTCTACATCATGAATGCTGCCTCTAAGGGTAGCACACAAGCTCAAAATGCTGATAATTTTCTGGCATTTCCAAGGCTAGTAGCTGTTAGTATTGAAAACTGATAAAAAACTAGCTAATAGACCAGGGAGTGGGTACGTGGAGATGCCCAATTTTACTCAGACCCACTCACTCCCCAGGAGCGTGGTTTAGTCAGCTTTTTGGTGATTTTCTCGGACTCCTCATGAGCGTGACTTGGTCGTTTTTTTTTGTAAAATTCAAAAAAAAAAGAAAAAATTAATTACAAAACCGGGAAATTAACGGTGAATTAGAACACGGACGAGAGTCTTCTTGACCGGTATCTGAAGTTGCCTATGTTTGTGAATGACCCACTTGGTCTCCCGGTGGAACTGAGACCTCCTCCACCCCTCCACAGCACAGCCCCCCCCCCTTGTTAAACTGCACCCCCTGCGCCGAACCCTGTAATAGAAATCATTTGAGCCAACGACTGGAAGCTGCTTCTATTGATGATGCGGTTCAGAGTGAGAAAGGCGGAGTCCCAACGCTTTAATGGCTCAAGATGACTCAGATACGGCGAATTCAGCATGCTCATGGCGGTTCCAGACACGTAAGCGCTTTCTAGCAGAGGCCATATGAGTCTATTAGCGTCACTACCTCACCAGCTGTTGCGTGTACGTTGCATTTAGGGTCACGGTTAGGTCATTATTACACTATCAGTTGACAACAGTGTGTTCAGCCCCTGCGCCAAAAAGATTCTAATCATTCAAATGCGAAGCCGTGCGGTAAAAAAACCCTTTCGCGGGCGACTGTCAGTTGTAGCGACCGATTGTTATATTATGCTGTTATTTAGCTATTGATTTTCTCTTTTGTTCAGCAAGTGCACGCGCACACACAAATTGACGAGAAATGTAGTGTAGTCCACCAAAAGTTGCACGTCTAATTATCAATAGAAAGCGGTCGGCTGGAGATCGATATGCATGAAACTCATTGCAGCACAGCCGCTCTCTCACAATCGTTGGCGACCGTGTCCAGTCATATGTATGCATCCTCTGTTTCCGAGTGAAATTCATTTCCGTTCATCGCGTGCGCCTGCGCGCGTATGCTGCGTCTCCTTCTCCCCACACTTTCTCGCTGTCTCCACCCTCGCTCCGCACTAGCGCGCGAGGGAACAGAGTAAATTTGGCTCGTAACCAGAAGATAGATGTGAAAGTTTTGGGGGACTACGCTATACGTACTGTCCTTATCAGAACGAACTACCGCTCCGCAGTTGTTAACAGCCGCTGTTGCAGCACGCAAAAAGTTGATAATCGTGCTGCGACAAACAGGAATCGCACCGGGAACCGATGGTCCCAGCAAGATTATTATCGTGTTGCGTGCTGCAACAGCGGCTTTCCGCAATTGCGGAGCGACACTTCGCCAAGATAAGTACAGTATGTACTGTTCAATGCGTTCTGCGATGGCGACGGGTCTGTGACAGAGCATAATAGTGACATAAGATTATACCATTCTTACTAGCCGTACTGAAGTATTCTTCTCATTTTTTTCGCTTCTTTCAGGACTCTTCATCGTTCTGTATTGCGTTTTCATTTTGCACAACAATTCTTCAGCCAATGTGTTCACCATTTTCTCTGAGAATTTTTGCAAAAGCAAATCCGATTTTCTGTACCTAAGTGACCTTTGCACTGAACAGAAGCTGCTTCAGGGTTAACGCAGATTCTCTTGGATTTAGCTCATATTTTCGTCGGAAGAGCCTTGACACCAGGGATGCGCGGAAATTTTTTGAAAAATTTCAGAAAACAGAAAACAGAAAAACGAGTTTGTCAGAAAACAGAAATCAGAAAACAGAAAGGCCGAAACGGCCAGAAAACAGAAACCAGAAAACAGAAAATTTTCAGAAAAAATACTTGGTGCGTTTTAACTTTTTTCAAGTGAAGAGAGGATGTAATTCTGAATACCTTTGTCATACTTGTAATACAACATCTACCGAACTGCACAGATTACCTATAAGGCATTGATAGTAGCCATGACGCGTCAATGACGGATACAACATCATTAAAGACATGCTGAAGCAGATTTTAAAGTATTTCTTGATTATTTCCTGGCTGCTAGGTGGCTGCGACCATGTTGCTGCGACCATGAGAAACGGTGTTGAATTCCAAATCTGCCCCAGCAATGCGTCTTACACTCCCCTTTGATTCTTTCGCGGCTGTTTCTCGACGACCATTATTTGACGCCTATTTCGCTGCAACCAGCTATTTTCCGAACACGACCTTGTTCTCGGCTATTACGCAAAAATAAGGCATTTCGTGGTAATTTGTCTGCTGTTACTCGGCCAAAACTCTCAGAGCACTCACCCGTATGGTAGAACGTCAGCAGAATAAGGACATCGGGTTCAGACCCTCGCTGTATGCAGCAGCTGCTGCGAACAACTAACTGCAGCAGCTGCTGACAAGGGGAGGTTCAATTCGTGCTCTGCCCTGGGATGCTGTGCCAAAGTACTACCCTACGAGTTCGTTAGCAAGGTTTGCGATAAAAACGATTGTTAAATTTTCTTTATAAGAATGCAGCTCTGGTCATCACAAAACAATTTTTTATACATGTCTGTTTTTCGCCTTCTATTTTGCAGCTAAAAAACTTAGTAGTCTCTCGGTGCTCAGCAACTACTTTAAATGCGGAATGAAAGGCAACAAAACAAGCAATTGTAGAAATCTAGTTAATTGGGGCGATCTGAGACCTAGCAATAGCTTGTTTTTGAGCGTTTTTTCTCCGACTTTCAGGCCTACCTTCTCAAAAATTAACTGCAATAAACTTTTTTTATCGGTAACCCTGCCCTTAACAGCCTCAGGCATTGGGAGCAGCGGACCGCTGGCAAAGATTCGCCAGTTGCTCAACAGTGGGGGGATAGCTGGGATTTCTCTGGCCAATGGCAATCACGAGGTCAACACTTGGCATACACTCGGCATGTCATTTAATGCCAGCGCCGAACGGCTGGCGAATATGTGCCAGTTGCCTAACAGCTGGGTGATAACTGGCATTCAGCTGGCAATTGGCAATTACGAGACCGACAGCTGGCTCATCTTTAGCATCTAAATTAGAGCTAGCGGCGGACCACTGAAGAAAATGTGCCAGCTGCCTGAAAGCTGCGTGATAACTTGCATTCAGCTGGCAAGGGCAATCAAACCTCGAGATTACCGAGCGCATAAAAACGCAGTTATCCACCAATCGGCACTTGGCTGGCGCATAACTGCCCAGTGGCCTTCGCTTGGCACTGACTCGTCACATGGCTTGCACTCGAGACAGTTGACGACTACTCACGTTTTAACATGTTATCGTTTGATCTCTGATTTCACTGATAAGCCGAGCCGGTATATTCAGTCGAATGAGTGTTCACTTGGCACTTTGATGCCTGCCCTGGAAGGTAACCTGAAGTCGCACTACAGAGGCTAGCATATTTTTGGCAGTTGAGGGCCAAGTCCCCAAGCTAGAGGGGGGAGGTGAGTTGGGTCCCCCACCTCAGACCGTTGCGTAGGCGATCTCCTACGCAACGACCTGCGGTGAGGAACCCAACTTAACTCATCGGTCTGCCAAGAGACTGGCGGACCGCTGGCAAGTGATTGCTCAACAGCGGGCTGCCAGCTATTAGCCAAGAGACTGCCAGCGGTCGGCCAACGTCTTGGCGAACCGCTTGCAGGGTTTTGGCGGACCGCCGGCTAATGGCTGTCCGACACCGGGAATGGTTTTTGCTCACCAAGCAAATGCCGGCGGCCCGCCAACCCCAATGTCTGAGAGCAATCGCACATTGAACACAAATAGTACCTCGTAAAGGACTAGATAAGCTGCGCTGTTCCACAGATCCGGATTTCGTTCAATTTTTCTGATTTTTTTCTGTTTTTCGCAGATTTTTCAGAAAACAGAAATCAGAAAACAGAAAGGCCAAAACGGCCAGAAAACAGAAATTTCCGCACACCGCTGCTTGACACGCGAGAAAAATCGTATCTGAAGGATAATGAAACATCCACTTTTAAGCCAAATGTACTTTGTTCCTTCGCGGGCATACGCAGAGCAAAGACAGCGACAGCGAGAGTGTGAAGGAGAAAGAGACGCAGCATACGCGCGCACACGCACGCGGTCGAAAGAAACAAATTTCTTTCTGGAATAGGGGATACCGGGATTTGATCTGCACTTTTGGACGAGCACGGTATAATACGCGAAACTGTGGACGCTGCACCAACGAACGGTCTTCCAAAAATCTGCACCTTTGTTCAGCGACCACTTTCTAGTGTTGCAGATGATGTATGTATAGCGAAAGCCTAACACCTCTTGTCAGGGTCAGGCAGACCGTCCAGAACCTTGACAAGGTTACGTCCCCCCACTTGGAGATGAGATTTTTGAGAAATGTCCAAAACTTTTACGTCCGCCTACGTTCTGAAAAAAAAATGTTTTACAGTTTTTGCAGTGAAATTTTTTTAGAAAAACAGTTTTTTTAACTTAAACTTTTTATTCAATAACTACTGCACTCCCCATCCTAGTGATGAGCCTCGAGTAATGTAGTTTGAACTTGCTCCTCGCTCGTTATAGAGTAACAACATTTGCACTAAGAAAAAAAGTAAATGAAATTGAATAATTAATTGAAAGTAATTGAAAACCTTGTGTAGGTGTAATAGGCGAGGCTTCACAGGGTCATCTATTTCCAATTAGTGTTGTTCAGCACGCGGTTTCTGCGATTTCCGCGCTCCAAAGCCACACCGACCCTGCTCGGCGGTCTTTGGAGCGCGGTAATTTTCGAGTTCGCCTCAGTGCAATTTTGAATATTGCTCTCAAAATCATTGAATTGCGAGGTTTCCGGGCGATTTAACCGCAATTTGTAGGGAATAGACCTAAGGTAAAAATAATTCCTTTGGGGCTTGAGGGTGTCTTCTTAAAAGAAAAAAGGCTTTGTCCAAATTTGGCCAAAGGCGCGGTTCTGGACAACGGTACCAGGTTGTTCAATAAGTTTTGTCTTTCGATAAGAGAGAGCGTTGCTACTAGCCCATTTTTTTTTGTTTTGTTGGTACACTCTTCATATCAACGTATGTGAAGTTTCATTTCAATCTGGCAATTCATTCTTTGTTTACAAGCCATTTAAAGTCGCCGTATCACAGCAATGGAAAAGATTGAATATCGTGCAGTTATAAAATTCTTATTTTTAGAAGGTGTTGCACCAAAATAAATTCACGAAAGAATGTTAAAACTGTATAATGATTGTTCACCTGCAATGAGAACAGTAGAAAGATGGGTTGCTGAATTTAACGTGGTCGTACAAGCCTTGAAGACGATCCCTGTGATGGACGTTCAAAAAGCGCATCAACACCAGAAATCATAGCCAAAATACGGGATATGGTTTTGGAAGATGGTCGATTGGCTGAGAGAGATTTAGCAGAGACTCTACACATCTCATATGGCAGTGCGAGCAATATTTTAAATGAAATTTTGGGTGTTAGAAAGCTATGTGAACAATGGGTGCCGCATTCGCTAACAATGAAACAAAACCATTCGAATGTGACTTTCTTAGCAACACTTGGAGCGTTTTAAAAAAGATAAAGTGGATTCCGTGCGTTGATTCATCACTATGGATGAGACTTGGGTCTATCACCATGATCCTGAATCAAAACAAGAGGCTAAAGAGTGGTCTGAACCTGGTTGCTCGGCTTCGAAACGAGTTCGTTTCCGGAAATTGGCCAGAAGGTTATGGCATCAGTTTTTTGGGATGCAAAAAGAGTTTTCTTTGTGGATTACTTGCGAACTAAGGAAAAATTAATTTTGAATATTATTGCAACCTTTTGGACCAGTTTAAGACGTGAAAAAAGCCCCGGTTTGCAGAAGAAAAAATCCTTTCTTATCAGGAAAATGCACCGTGTCACAAGAGCATTTTAACAATGGCTAAAATCCATGAATTAAAGTTCAAATTGTTGGAGCATCCACCGTAGGTACCAGATTTGGTCCCCAGCGACTTCCATTTGTTTCCAGAACTCAAAAAATGCGTGGCAAGCGTTTTTCATCAAATTAAAAAGTCATCACGGCTGTTGAAGCGTATTTTGCAGACCTTCCGGATTCTCATTTCAGGGATGAGATCCACAGATTGGAGCATCGTTGGAACAAGTGAATTAATGTTCAGGGAGATTATACAAAATAATAAAGCGTATTTTAAACCATAAAATTGTGTTTTCTTCTCGAACGACAAAACTTATTGAACAACCTGGTACTGGACAAGAAGAAAACGGGTTTGAGTCAATTTTCTACGTAACTTTGAGGTAATAGGAGGGATGTTAGGTATTAGTTTGTAGAGACATTAACGGAGACTCTGAATCTTATTTCAGATTTACGAAAATCTAAAACTTTATGGGGGGCGTTGCCCAATCTACGAAGTAGAGGATTAAGGCGTTTATAGGCTCTGTTAATATACCTGTAACTCGTCTGAAAAAATGTCTTATGAGCTGAAACTTAGGCTACCGTCTAAAATATTGCTGTTACGTCGTTACGTGTGGAGAAGTTCTTCACTTGTACTGCTATAGAGCTGGTATTGTTCCCTTTACCTTTTTTCTTCCTAGCAGAACAAGTATGCCTTCCTTTTCATGAGAATTTCTGTTATTTAACTTCGTCAGAAGCTTTTTCTCCATGAAAACATTCCCTATCTTTTATTTTGACCCAAAATTGTTACGTCCCCCTCAAAAAATTTGAAAATAAAAAAAATCTTACGTCCACCCCGTTGTACGGCCGGACAACACCCGCCTGGTCCTGCCCCTTGTGACCATACGACCAGACAGGTGCATGCATCGTTCTCACGGCAGCACTTTTAGGGGTTGTGGGTACGAGTCGCGACCTGAACTGTCAGAAATGGCGGACTCTGCCGTCGTTGCAAACTAAATAAGGCTGAGTTTACACATACGCGATGTTTAGGAGTGGTTTTGTATGCATGTAATAGGTATAGTTTTGCGTACTACATACATCAATAACCCGTCTTCAAAAATTCGTAAACGCCTTAGGGAATCGGAACAAAGGCAAAAAAATAAACTGAGCGAAAAACTCGAAACACTGAAGAAAACAATCTCACAAAAAAAGCTCAAAACTGCCGCTTTCGAACTTTCAGAATCCTATTACTGGAAGTTTTTCATGTGAGCCTGTTGGCTTCAGTAATTTGAAATGCTAGCTTGGTTAGCCTTTCTTTTTTCGGAGTCCCCTGAGGCAATTGAGGAAATTGTGAACACAGATTACTGATACACAAAACTATACTTTGAACATTCAAGACATGGATTTATAACAGATCGGGGAATGGGTAAAACAAGCCCCAGTAAGGCCCCCGTCATAGTCGGACGAACGGGCGTAGCCAGCCCGGTCGATTCGCTTAGAACACCCGCCTGGTCCGCGCTACCCGTCCGTGATAGTCCCGGTCGACACGCGTGTAATACATTGCGGAGGTAAAAAATCTTTGCGTTGTGGCCGAACTGTGCCGTCCACAGAGCGCTCGAGTGCGCCCGCCTAATCGACTGGCATACTGCCGGCCACTAGGGACGGGTGAGGACGGTTCAGTCCGGCTTTCCGCAGACTAAGACGGGCGCCTAAGGCACTTTAGAGTGCTATCGCCATGCGATGCGATGGCAACCCAAAAGTAAGCAACGCTCAAGGTTCTGTTGTACGTCGATACATATTCAAAGCATGTTATCAGGGCGACGAGAGTGTAATGCCGAACTTGCAGTCTGAAGCCATCTTCAGAGCAGGTCGCTTTGACTGAGCGCGGCACTGCCAACAGTTACAAGAACTGCCTCAGCAATACAATTTCTACTGTTTCGCGGCGGGCCGTCGGAGAGTGCAGTTTTGGTCCGGATGCCGCGCGTTGCCGAGCGTTTGAGATAGTTAAGAGGTGGTCGATACAACCTCCATGATGCTCCTTACAAGGGAGGGTTGCCCACATCAGATGGAGATTCGGGATGAAATTTCGATACGTTGTAGGGGAAGGACAGTATACCAATATCCCGTTCACAGAATCTGCTAAATGCCTCAGGCAGACCCTAACAAGGTCAAAATACGAGCAAGGCCAAACGGATCGGCCGAAGTGAAAAGAACTAATTTAACGATTATATTACCTTTAGATATGTTCAGAATAGATGGAGAAAAAATCTGTGCATTAATCTTGTTTAGATCAATAATTATGCATTGTTGTCTAGACCCTGATCTATTCTGAACATACACACAGAAAGTAACTCAATCATTGAATCAGCTTTACTGACTTCGGCCGAGCCGATCTGGCCGGCATGTGGATCGAATCCATACCGCGGGTGTGGCTAAGGAGCAGTTCGGCTGGTACATACGACGCGCGCGGCGGTAAAACGCTGTGCGCGCTCATCGTCCATGGGGCGCGTTAATCAAGGGCTCTCAAAAAAGTTGCGAATTCCATTGAAACGATGGTATGTACGAGAAGCATTGCGTCTAAAAAAGCACATTAGAAACAAAAAAACATGAATGAAATGCAAAAAATGATAAAGGGGGACGGCTACAATGGGACAACGACTACTTTTTTCGGAGGTCCTCGGTTAACGCGCCCCAAGGACGATGAGCGCGCACAGCGCCTTTCCGTCGCGCGTCACGTGTGCTAGCCGAACTGCTCCTTAGCCACACCCGCGGTGTGGATTCGATCCACATGCCGATCTGGCCTTTTTCAGATTTTGACCTTTTAAGGGACTACCTGAGGCATTTAGCAAATTCTGAGTCTGGGATATTGGGACAGTGTCTCCCCTTAGAACAAACAGAAATCGCGTCCTTAAACTGATGTGGGCAACCCTCCAGTATTAATCGTTTCGACTTCTCGTGTCGGTGCCATGATGGCAGCGATTCGTTTAGTCTAAGCGAATAGCCTTTTATCGATCCCAAGACACCTGAAGATGGACCCAAACAAAACCACCAAGTAATTTTGAATCGCAGCAGAATCACTGGTCGCTTCGAGTTGAAGTCGAACGTTTATACAAGGCTTGACGCGACGGCCGTCACTACCAGCAGAGAACTTACGTTTGCTGATACACAAACATTCTAGCAGGCTCACTCTCCCCCGGGCAGATTTACTTCTCGTTCACAACGAGGAGCGCAGGGACCGGCCAAAAGTTCAGCATGAAAAGGGTTTGCTAGTGCAACAATGATCAGATGGGCCCCATCACAAATGAATTTTCACAAGGAAAATATTGCAATATTCCCGAAAATGCACTCCAAATTCGACTTTCAGCCTTCTGAAACAAAAAGCCGTTACTACAAGTGGTAAACTCCAATAGTCCATGAGCAGCACGGCACCTCAAGGCTTCGGTTTGCTAGAACGCTGGTACAGCTGGAATCCCCTTTCAAACACTGCACGGCGTAATTTGTTTTTGACAGCAACCTAAGCCTTTGCGCACAATACCGCTAGAATAAACATGTCTGTTTGACAGCTCTTTATCGCTCTCTACTTTCTCCTCAGCAAAACAAAAAAGTTTGCATCTGACTAAAAAGCGCAAAAGGAATTCTATACATGGATTATGCTTGTTTTTCGCGGGCTGCAACTAATACAATGCTTGTTGTATGTAGCGTTGCTTACTGCCGCACTTGAGTGAGACTGTGTTTTTCCTCCCTTAAGTCTCTTCGAACCAGTTCAAATATTCTCGATGTTTATGTCTCTCCTTTTTCATTCTCGCAGCAAGATAGATTGGGGTGTTCGGATTATTTATCTTCTCTGGCTTGTTGTTATTATTCGGACTGACTCTGTTTTTATGATCCCTTTCTGTTTTCAAAAAAAAACGTTCAAAACCTGAATACAAAAATAAATTTATGATCACGCCTGTGTGCTTACACCAGGCTTTGCTATCTCTAAACTAGGACAAGACGTGGCGCTATGATAGGAGCGTAAGACATACGGCTCCCTCATTCAAACTGCCCCCAACCTCTGGCGCGAAACTCTGTACGGCCCCAGGTTGTTCGTGGGTGTGATCTTCAAATAAAAAAGTCATCAAACTTGATGATTTTCGTACTGATTTTGAATGTGTGTTCTTTTCAATAGTATTCATTCTGTGTTTAGAATTTTATTTCCAACGGATACCAACTAATTTTGCATGGTGGCCGGCGAAGCTGCGGCCCCCTCAATTACCGGTGCCGAAGCTGCGGCCTTCCTTTGTGATAATCACAGCGTGAGCCTAGCTCTGCGTCCAATAAAATAATTTGAAGGGGCGAGGTCCTCTGGCCGATAACTATGCAATCAAGTACGCAACGCTATCACAACAATCATTGATCCTTTGAGGCTCAATCCTATTATTTTCTGACCTGTTAGAAACTGAAGGGCAAACAGGAGAGCTCAGCTGACTTCCGACGCCATTTCGCTGACAAAGGATGCTTTTCCACCAATAACCCTAGGTTAACAGCACTAAGGGGAGAGGCCGCATTCCTGAGCCCCGAAAGAAAAGACCACAGCTCCCCAGGCTGCCACAATTAAAAAAATTTAAAATGAAGTTGTAAAATGATAACTGCAGAAGGTATGTTTTTACTTTTATTTTGTTCGTATTTCATTTATTGTTTTTTTTTCATAAATAAAGAAACATAACTGGAATTCTCGTCCATATGAGAGTTACACCTACGACCCACTTGGAGAGAGGAGAGCCGCAGTAGCTTCGAAGATAAAGAAGCGGGGACCGCTCCACTATCGTCGCACACCTTACCCTGTTCTGCTTCTATTACCACAGACTAAGGGTAGTTCCTCGAATCAAGATCATAACTTTTCCGCCCTAGAATGGTTGCATGCCATAGGAGGGTCTTTGAAATCCGCTAGATTTCAATGCAAGAAATTATCCTCTTCTCGGAAAATTTTGAGAGATGAACTCGATCGCGAGATTTCACGCTTCGTGAACCAGTTGAGAATTGCCAAAGCCTATATACATAGTACGTACAATAAAAAGATTCTGCGGCAAACAATTTTCAAGAGAAAAATGTTCAAAACATTGCAAAACTCAGTTTTTAAAATGGTGTTGAGAGCAGGAACCCAGATTGTAATAACAATCAGTGGTTTTTACAGACTTTCCGATGACAGACCAGGATTTTAGGTTTGGAATTTTCATGACCATGTTTTGAGAAAATTACGCTCTGGTTCAGTTTCTGAAACAAAAACTGTGTCCAAAATAATTTCGGACGTTACTGTATGTCCGAGATATTGAATGCATGCGAGAACTAAGATGTTTCCCTAGGCAATGAACTATTTCGATGAAAATGCGTTGTCTTCTCGGCCTTCCAGTTTCACTTGTCCGCGAAGTGACTGCTAGTGTAAACAAATCACTCTTCAATCCCTTTGAGAGACTTAGCAGCAGACCAAAAATACTGAAGTAAACCAAGCCTATGCAGACGATTTCGACTTCTATTCAATAGTAGCGCACTAGCGGATCAATTCCGTCGTGATGCATGGAACACTTCAGCGCCAGTCGGAGGTTCATTTCGCAGCGTTCCTTACGATGCGCGCTGAGAATTCTGTTCTGTATGTACGCGAGACACAGCCTAGCGCAAGACGGTGCGAGTCATTATCGCAGCGCTCTGTAATCCGATTTCTAAAGACACTTTCTCTGTTCGCTCAACCACGTCCTCCGTACTCGTGTCATCTGCCGAACGCTATCTAGCACTTTCACACCACAAACTACCACACTACTAACAACACATTTCGCTATTTCTTCATACATTAAAGAAAATTCACTTGGGAACAGTAATGCGGAATAAGGACAGGTTTCATCGTTTCTGGGTATTCAATATTTTTTTCTTGAGAACCAACGGTTCAGCTAAGACCTAAACACGAAACTCATCAGAAAATCATAGTGTATCAGAGTGTATTTCCGAACTAGGTCCGTTGGGAAAATTTCGATTACCCAGGCATGTTAAGCTTCGCCAGCCATCTGGGTTGAACCAGCGTTGTGATGAGGAAAACGTATCTGAGAAGATGCCCACAGTCTAGGCTCTTTTTTAGTAATGAAGAGGGGGAGGGGGCGCAGAGCACGTCATCAGTTCGACATACATGTCATACTACAAAAAGGGGACCCTGGATAGGGTGAGTCACACACCCGACTGACGTGGTCAAGGGGCCGAGCTCCCGATCATCCCCAGGGTTAAGCAGGCCGTTGCGACCGCTGACCAAAATTTTACAACCCCTCCCTAATGAAAAAATCTTTACGAACCCCCCCCCCCCCGTGGGACGAAAAAATTTTCACGACGAAAAACGTGGCTTCTCGTCGGCTAAAACCAGAATTATAAAATTTTTAGTTATGTTACAGTTGACTTCAACATAACAATAGGACTACCTTCTTTACCGTCCTTTTCAGCCTCTGAAATTAATCTTTATTTATACCTTTCAGAATTCATACCCGACTTACTAGCCCTACCTCATTCTATCCTTCCAAGTGGTTTGGTGATGAACTCCAAATTTTCCGGAAATTTTACGAGCCCCCTCTCAATTTTTTCATTTTTCCTCAAAAAAACCGAAATTTCCACGACCCCACCCTTTGCGACCGGTCGCAACCCTGCTCAACCCTTCCCCTTCCGATAGCGAGTAGACCAAAAAGCCAGCCGCCCCTTTTTGTAATTTCGGTTAGATTCTTCTTTTTTTTTTGTTCGAATCGGAACAGAAATCCAAGCGAGTAATCGCTATAAAAACTCCAGTATTCGAGTATTCAAATACATGACTGATTCATTCTGGGCTTCGTGGGGCTTTTGGTATGTTTTTCTTTCTCCAATGATCTGATTTATTTCGAAGTTGAAACTTTTGTTTTTTTTTTACTTTATTTTATCCGAAGTTTCGATAACTCAAGATATCGACAGTTAGAATTGTACGGCAAATTAGAATACATACATATAATAACTATTGGAAGCCCCAACTCATTAAAAACACAAGAAAAATCCAGGACAAGAAAAACACAACACAAAAGGAAAAAATAATTGAACACTAAGAAGGAGAGTAAACAAAATTATATTTAAACAGAGAGTGAACAATCAGAAGAAGTCTAGGAAGGATGCAAATATTCACTGAACTCGAGTAGAACACAGGTTGTGAAATCCATTCAATTACTAGAAAAATCTGAAGTACTTTACCAAATTTGTCAACTCCGTCAAGAAGTTTATGGTGACTAAAATTCCCGGAATTTCAAATCTACGAAAATATTACTTCAATCAAGGTGCTCTGAAAACACGATATTCGCCTAATTCGTTCCTTCAGAAGCTAGCGCCATTTTACGCACGTTTGCGTGTAGCAGTATGCACAGAATGCTATTTGAGTACGGTGACAACGTTTAACACCTCGTTCCGCCAGCATAACAGCAAGCCTGCTTCTCTACTGTGTTTCTCGAGGCTTAAATCCGGTCCGCAAATCCGTCTCAGAACGTTTGCGGCCGCACGCGCTCAAGTCGGTCGAGTCTCCAGCGCCGAGGCAGCTCGAGGTGGTTTCTTTATTCAGTTCCCTCCATTTTTTTCCAAGGTTTCCAGTCTCTAAAACCCATCCAGAGTCATCTGGTCGGCGGCTGCTGCGCTGGAAATGGGTCCGACTAGGAAGCGTGCGGCCGCAAAGCATGTCGAGCGGGGATGTGCGGAAATTTCTGTTTTCTGGCCGTTTTGGTCATTCTGTTTCTCTTTTCTGAAAAATTAGCAAAAATCAGAAAAAATTAGATCTAAATTAGATCTGGTCATCACAAAAATGAATATAGGTGAAAAGTCAGAGGAAAAACGCTCTAGAACAAGATATTGCTGGTTTTCAGCCTGTCCCCAATTGAACATGGTGTCCAACGGAAAACCCAATATTTATGAGTTTCTTGCTAGTTGGGGGGGGGGGCACACCCACTAATTAGCCGTTTTGACTTGTTTTTGTGCGTATTTCCTGCCACGTTTCTCCTTTCTCGTTTTAGTGATGGGCAGACCGGCAGTCCCATGAAGAGAACTCAACAATCGATACCATCGCTAAGCCTGCTCACGTACTCGTACAGTAGCACAACGGCACAATAGGAGTTGCATCGCAGGGCAGACGCCGAATTCAACACTTCATTGTCAGCAGCAGCTGCTGCAAACAGTGGTATATGATTTCAACGCGTGCTGGGAATGAATCCCTCGATATTCGCGGCAGCTGCTACTGTTAGCTGTCAGCAGAAGCTGCTGCTGACACCGAGGGGTTGAATCTGGTTCCGTAACTTGGGATGCAACCCCCTATTGTGCCGACCTACTGGGCGTGCTCTGTGAGTTTCACCCCAACATAGTAGCACCCCAATAAATAGCCAGGGGTGCGTTCCAAGAATGTTCCCACGATACCGAGGGAGAGCAAATAGGCTTTACATGACCGAACTTGTTTCCCACGTCCACGAGTAGTAACTGATAATTGCTTCCACGGCGCCGTGTCTACGTTTCCATGGAAACCTTTAGCCGTGGGAATGTTCTTGGAACGCACCACGGGAAATTCCTGCTGTCTGCGTGATAGACGAGAAATGGTCGGGAAGTAGCTGGTTGCCGCAAAATGGCCGAGAAATAGCCGCCACATAAAGCTCGCCGCGTAATGGTGGCCAAACATCGCTCTCCAAGGTGTGTATATGTACACGACGCATTCATGAGGCACGGTTTAGATGTCAACACCGCCGTCGGTTCAACTACCCAAGTTTGCGGTAACTTGGACCCTGCCTAGCACCAGGAGGCCCTGCCCAACCGCTGGAGACTCTAGTGGCTGCTCGGCGAGCTGGCGAAGGCCCTGTCGCATGTCGGTCTGCCTGTCACGCGTTTTGGTTATTTCTCGGTTATTTCTAGGCTACTTCTAGGCTATTTCGTAAACAACATGATCTTAGCCGCGTAATATCCGAGAAACAACCAAGAAAAATCCGAGAAATAGCACATCAGAACCCCTGTGAAGCCTGGTGGGCAATTTCTCGGTTGGAACCCTCAGAGTGAGTGTCTTTGATGATGACCTACCCGTCATTGACGTATCATTGCTACTATCAATGTCTTATTGGTCATTTCTGCATTCCCGTAGATATCGTATCACAGATATAATAAAGGTGTTCGAATTTACACTCTCTTTTCATTTGGAAATGAAGTTCAAACGCAATCAATATCTTTTTCTGAATGTTTTTCTGTTTCGGTTTTCCGTTTTCTGGCCGTGTTGGCCTTTCTGTTTTCTAAAAAAATTTTTAAAAATTTCCGCACACCCCTGATGTCGATACGCAATTGCGGACCGGAATTTCGCTCCGAGAAACACAGTACGCATTATAGTATGATCTTTCTTTACAAAAAATCTCTCCAAAATGCTAGAATAATTGCAGATTTTTAAAAAGCAATTTTCTGTCGTTCGTCTAGGTCATTTTGGCACGGTGTTATAGAGCTTTAAAAAGCCCCTTTCTGTTTCTATCTAATGCTCCTCATCATTTCCCGTCAAATTCGCTTATTTCAGGGAATTCCGATTAAATTTAGTGTGATCATAATACTGAATTGTATGTATTTCTGTCTTGTTCGATTCTTTTGGAAGCTTCAAGTCTGTCGTTAGTTAAGGAACCTTGGACCCTTCCGAGCACTTCATAGTGACACCCACACAGACTCACAGGACTTCCTAAAAAAAGAACTTTTGCCATTAAAAAATAACAATCTTTAGTTTTTTTTTTCATGAGGCAATGACTTTGAGGCCCCAAGCGTCATAGTTGGTTATCGATTTTTTTAAGAAATCAGAAAAACCAAACATCGATTTTCCGAAAAACTATTTCGTAAAATGCAAAATTCACAGTCAAAAGCATCCTATGTGATTTGATGATATGTACCATGAGACCTACATGATTCACAAACGCAAAACACTATCGGAATTTACGGAGGTCGACAAAAACATTGAGAAGTCGCAAACTCGAATTCAACTGCCTTTCCATAACTAATCAGTTTTAGAGACAGGTGCAAGCTTCCTATGTTGGTGTGCGTGCTGCACCTTCTTCGCTTTTAATTCTATATTGTTCGATTTTGAAAAGAAAATAGAAATCGAGTATTGATGGATGCAATCTATTGATTTTTCAAAACTGCTTCTTCCCTCCACCCAACACCCTCTCTCATTTGTCCATTTCCTCTCTGTGTGCACTCGCGATTAGACAGACAAAATTCACAGCAGGGAATCATGTCGTCTGAAACATTTCGAATTCTTCACGCATATTCCACGTTCTACTTTCAGTGAACCTTGACAATGGCGACAATAGAAACAGTGTGTTAGCATTCTGCGAACGGCAAATTTGTAACATTGCTCAGGGTCAGAACTTCGCTCACACCCGCTTAACAGCCACGCCGGATCGCCGCGATTCGAGAGCCTGAACCAGATTAGCCGACTTTACGGTATTCTTTAAGCACTATACAGAAAATTCAGCCTATCCGTTATCCCCACAACTATCCGTCCTTTGAAACCGGCTGACGGACGGAAATGGATAACAAATTTTAAATAATAATCTGAAAAAGCTCTAATACCTGACCTTATACATGAAATCTCATACAAAATTCAAAGTTCATGAGCTGCGTAAGCCGTCCATCTAGAAGACAGCTTCAAAACAGAGCCTTGCACAGAGCACGACGCTCATTTGAGCTGAAAGCTTTCAGTACAGACCCTTTTAGGAGCATTGTAACCATATTTCGAAGTGCTAATGGTTATTGTTGCAATTCGCACACATTATTTTAATTTGCTTAGAGTAAAGTCTGTGGTCGTGCTAGTACTTACTTCAATATTTTCAATTATGAAATAGTAGTTAATAGGAGCTCTTCTATGATTTTTTCTTTTTTCGTTAGATTATTTTTTGTTATAAATTATTAATGTACAGTTTCTTATTTTCGCGACTTTAATTTTATTCATTTATTTGAACATCTACATGTTTCATTTCATTATTTATTTGTTTATTCATTACATTCCTGTCCACCTCCCCCTCAAAACCCCTTTATCTCTATTTAACATCTATATTCCTCCTATGGGGGTGTGTATACAAGTCTGTTGGTACCTGCTCGTTGGTGCCCCTGCTTCTACTGAACCCAGCAGACGTTTGAGTGTACACAGGGAACGTTCGAGCGATATAGCGTGCACAACTATATCGCGAAAGTATCCCGCACATTGCATAAAGGTGTCGCCGTCCGGCACACTAAGGCCTCTGGTCCATAACACCTTAGGATCCGTACCTAGGGAGTCATGGAGTCTTTGGCCACAAGCCACAATTTCGCCACCCTGAACTGTCGATCGCTGTCCAGTGATATCCAAAAACTGCGCTATCCAGACTTCTGAGCTATTTCCATGCACCGTCTGCTGCTTTGCAGGAAACCCGCCTCAAGGATAGACCCGTAATCAGCGTCGGAGAGTACACCATCTACTGCGGTAACGCTGACGATAGGAGAGTGGGAGGCTGTGCAATAGCTGTAAGGAAGGATTTGAATGGTATGGTCAAGGAGTTCGGCTCAACGTCGTGTCGGAATGCATTCGTACGACTGCGGGATCACAGAGGATTCAATCTGTGGATAGTGAGTGCTCCATGCGCCCACTGAAACTGCCGAAGACAATTCGAAGGATGCGTTTTATGAGGAACTCAATACGTTGCTGGCCAGGATACCTTGTCAACATGCTGTTGTCGTGGGGATTGACGCAAATGCGAAGATGGGACTTGATCAGGAATCCGAAGTACTCGGTAAATGGTTCTACCCAGTGGAGCAAACATCGGACAATGGCTACCGCCTTGTCGACTTTTGTGAACGCAGTGGTCTGATTATTGCATCGACATTCAAGAGGAATCATCGCCGCCATCAGCTTACGTGGCAGGGACCAACCCGGCTATCTCCAGAAGAGCAGCGGAAGCGGAAGATGACAACTTTGAAACTACAGCTTGACTATGTCCTGACGAGGAATATTCCAGTATCGGACATTCGAAGATCTAGAGCTGTGTGGGATGTCGCATTCGATTCCGGATCACCGTCCTGTTCTGTTGAACTTCACTGCGAGGATTCATAAGAGGAAGCGAGGGCTCAGCCTCTCCAGAGGATTGACATGACAAGTCTCAGAGATGAAGAGTGCAGAAGGAATTTCCGACAACGCGTTTCTATTCACATCAGAGTACGGACTAAGAAGAAACTTTGCGACGCGGATTCTTTTTGTCAAGTGCATCGAGGACGCTTCGAAAGAGGCACTCCCGGTTGTACAGCCTAAGAAGAAGTTCGCCTACGTCTCAGAAGAAACAACATCTACCTACAACAGAGTATGTGCTCTCCGAACTGCAGGAAACTTCGTGGAGGAGAAGCGTCTGAGGAGGAAGTTGCGTCGGCAGCTTCAAAGTGACCGCGAACGAGAGTGGACGTGTAGAGCTAAGGAGTTCGAGAAGGCTTGGGAGGAGAAGAATCCGAAGAAAGCCTACACGTTGCTGCGACAGTATAGCGGGAAGATGAAGAGATGTTCTCCTGTCTTGAACACTACCAATGGAGTTGCAGTTGGTGATGCGACGCTGCCAATATGGAAGGATTACTTCAGTTCACTACTGAATCGTCCAGCGCCATCAGTACCTGAGCTCCCGCATGTTCAGAGAGCACATTACGATGTCAGTGAGGAACCGCCGACTGAGTCTGAAGTTTTGGATTGTGTCCGGAAAATGAAGAATGGAAAGGCAGGTGGAGATGACAACATCACTGCTGAAATGCTGAAAGCTCTTCCTCCGTCTGGGATTCGTGAAATGACCAACACCATCCGTGCCATATGGATGAGCGAAAGGATACCCGATTCGTGGAGACATGCGATCATCGTACCTCTTCACAAGAAGCTTATCCGTCACGGATCCTAAGAACTACAGAGGAATCTCTACTTCGTGTCATGTACAAGGTTTTAGAACGTATCATTCTCGAGCGACTTATCAAACATCGTGAAGGAACGACCAGAGATGAGCAAGCCGGTTTTCGACCTGGAAGATCGACCATCGACCAAGTGTTCGTCGTGAGAAGAGTAATTGAATCGTGGCAGCGGTTTTCGAAGCCATTACAGCTTGCTTTTTGGACTTTGAAGCCGCGTTCGACTCTCCTCATCGTGATCGATTGCTCAATGCTCTGCGAGCAGATGGAGTCCCGGAAAAGTATGTTCGGTTAATCGAGGACATGAACAAAGGAACAACAGCAGCAGTTCGTACACCTGTCGGATTTACGTCAGCTTTCGAGGTGAAAACAGGGTAAGGCAAAGGAGCCGTTGCAGGACCTTTCTTTTTCAACTTCGCCGTTGATGACATCATGCGTAGAGTTGCAGAACAGTTTCCTGCGGATGTGATCCTAACACCATCAGGACGCTCCTTGTCGACCTGGAGTACGCCGACGACATTGTGTTATTCGCTGAAAACAACGCAAAACTGCAAAGGATTGTGAACCTCGTTTCGAAGTATGCCGCAGCCTATGGACTTCGTCTTCGTCCCGACAAATGCAAGCAGATGTGGGTCTCTCAGAGGCCTTCAACTGGAGTTTGTGTGGACGGACAACGTATCGAACTGGTGGACGATTTCTGTTATTTGGGCTGTTTGCTGAAGAACGATGGTAGTTATGCAGCGGATATTCGACAACGATGTGCGAAAGCTACGTCTGCATTCAATTCTCTAACCAAGTGTTTGTGGTCTACCACCATCGCGAAGGAAGTCAAGTTGCGCGTCTACCTATCCGCTATTCGCCCTATCATGATGTACGGATCGGAGACGTGGGCAGCACCGAAAACGCAGATGGAAAGGTTGGATTGCACGGAGAGGAAGGTTTTTTAGGCGTTTGCTTGGATATTTCTGGCCGCGTGTATGCCATAACGAAGACCTTTACAAGGAAATCGACGCAGTACATCAACGCTTGACACGAGGAGGTGCCAGCATCTCCTAACGCCATCTCAAGCAGCAATGGAAAGTCGACTTCGACTGCTCGGGCATATACTAAGAAGAACGCCGGATCGTCT
>JAPDOI010001098.1:0-224427 GCA_029168955.1 Aplectana chamaeleonis
GCACAGCTTTATGAAACAATCTGATATTCTGATGACAGTATTCAAATATGTATTATCACAACTTGAATCTTTGGCAAGTTTGAGAAAATTTTGTAAGGTTCATTTTTAAATTCACTAATCACAAAAAAGTGGTGGCTGGGCTATTAAGATACAATTATGAACGTTATATGAATCCAATGACGCTTTTCCAAGCACGCCTTGTCGTCCACTTCCTTTTGTTTCAACATTATTTTATAACCTATGTTCGCTTTACTTGATTGAGCTTAGCGTTGGACAATCATAATACAAAGCATTGTATCGTGGTTCAGTGGTAAGTGGTCATCCAACAAGAATTTTTCAAAATCGTTTTTTTAAATCTAACATTCTTCTCGCTTTGATGATTTTCTCGCGTAAAATTCGGAAACCCCATCATCCATAGGTTGAAAGCGGTATTGAAACCGAGAGAGATGGAGACACACATCTGCACGCTCCGAAACCCTACTTACTTTCACTGCCAGTTTGATTAAAGCTACGATGAATACGAAAAACTGTGGAGGGGAGTGTATGTAGGAAAACGAGAAAAAAGACCGTAAATACATGAACATGTGGCCTGAGTGGCCTAGTGGCCTAAAGTGGGCCTAAGGCGCTGTGTTGGGCATCCGTCGCCTCGGTTGGTGCGATGTTGGTTTAAATACGTCGACTCGTTAGAGTTTTGCATTCAACGCTACTCTTCAAGAATAATGTTTCCTTCGCTAAGGTGGCAACCAAAGGAGGAACTAGGGCGTCATCGACCCCAGGTTAGCTGCCTCTTTAAAGTCACCACATTGGGGATTGCTAGTGGCCCAGAGCCTTGCAGAGGCTGCCGTCGACGCCCAACGCCGGCCTAGCTTGCTTCTTCCAATATGCAAGAACCTCACTCATTCGACGTCAAACTTTCCCTTTACTCTGGCTTTATTGGCGTTTGGTGTTGCATAACCGTTTTGAGGCATGGCAGCCTAAAACGTCAATCATCAAAATCACTCATAATCACCGCAATCATCAAAGTAAAACAACATCAGAGAAGAACAGAGATCTAGACGTACAAGTAAAAACATGCTGTTCAACATAATTTTCCGTGACACCACAAAATAGACGTCCAGTTTTGTTAAAGGCATCGTACGCGCTGAAAAACCACCACACCGATTTCTAAGTTTGGATCATTAGGTTGGAGTCTGCTCTGAGAAAGCGTAGGTAGAGTTTGTTGGGTCCCCAACTTTGCATTATTGGGAAGATATGGGATATCAGACGTACCTCGAATTCTGTCGAAAGAGGCCGACCTTCCGGACAGCCATGTGGCAAAAAATAGAGAACGGCAAGTAGCTTATCAAACAAAGTTATATCGCGTAATTTAAGCGGAAGTTGACGTGTCATTTGGCTGTTAGGCTACTTCTCCTTTCTGTAACCATGCCACATGGCTGTCAGGGGAAGCTCTGCTCTTCTTTTGGCGGGAATTCAAAGCATTCAATCTCCGCATATCTTCACAATAATACGATCGGTGATCCAACAAACTCAACCCACGTTCTCTGGTGGGTCCAACCAATGATTCAAAACCCAAATTGAACGGTAGTTGGTTTCCAGCGAGTACGATGCGCTACTTAAGCTCTCATAGGAAAATACCACTCAGACTTGATTTGTAATCAGATAGGTCGTATTAGGACCAAAAAATAGGGAACCTATAATGGATTGAAAGTGTAAAGAAACTGATAAACAGAATCTTTTTTTATTTTATTTCAAACAATGAAGTTTTCGTAGCTAACTCCTGAAAATCAGAATTTTGAAAAATTGAGTTTTCAAAAAGTTCTCAGAAACCAATTATTATCGAGTAGTCGCATGTCTCGGATGTCGACTATTTCAGGCGATGCCAAGACTTGATGACTCGACTTGACTCCAGAAAGTGATACGCCTGTCAGCGCGCGAAACGCAGCCGGTGTCGCCCACCGCGTGGCGTAAATTCCTCAGGCCCCGTCAGACTTGGTTGGAAAACCGACTCTAGTTTCCGGGCTGCAAAATCGACTTTGGGTGAGAGTTGGCCGTGCTTCGTTTGCGCATGTGTGCGGAATATGACTTAGTGTCGAGTCGTAGATCAATGAATCGTGGAACCGGATTACAGATGTCTTTGAAAGCAGAAAATTTCGAGCAAAAGCAGATCGCGGCGGAGTTGTGCGGCACAACGCGCGGACGACTGGGCGCGCTCCCAGCTGCGTCCCTCACACTTTCTAAACGGCGCCATGCGCTCTCCAAAGGGAACCCTCACACTTTTCACTGTGTCCTGCGCACCTCCCAGCTGGGTCCCCCCTATACTTTCTACGGCACCATGCTCACTCCCAATGAGGTCCTTCACACTCTTTCACGGCGTTACGCTTGCACTCCACTTCACATGGCATTCTGCGCATCTCAAAGTGGCGCTCCCCACCCTATCTAAAGCGTCCGGCTCTCTTTCCCTTCTGGATCCCACTCTACTTTCTACGGCGTCCTGCGCACTTTCACTTGGGTCCCTCTACAGTTTCATGCGGTAAATTACAAGCGAACTCCCAGTGGAGTCCTGCACACTCTCTCTCTACGGCGTAAGGCGCAGTCCGCAAATGTGGGAATGGTTTCGGGCGTAACCCCTTCTAAAAACATTAAAGTGTGCGAAATACAGAATGCACACCCTCATAACTGACAGACTGACGGTAGTACGGACCAAACTCCTCTCTCTTTTATTACCATCTAGAAAGATTGGGAAAGGCGTTTTAGAGTTTAGAAACCAACATGTTAATGGGTGGTAATATTCTTGCGTGCGTGGGAGCATGTTCCCTCACTCAAAACCATAACTTCTAAATACTGTTCAAGGTCATTTTCGGTGAGATAGAGCATGCTGATAACGTGCAATCACGATATGCTGATCATGTTTTTTGTCTAGACAGGTGAAAGCTGCCATTTTCTCACCGCACCTGCAGCTCATCTTCTAAAATGAAGGGGTTATGCGACATTTTGATGATTGTGAGATTATCCTATCACTCTGTGGAATCAGCTTGCGGCGGAATTGCAGCCACTTCCTTTTTCCATTCCTCACTGGATTTCATTGCATACCACCCCAGGTCTTCTGAAGCCCTACCGAATTTCAACGACACCGTGACCACGTCTTCTGAAGCCGTACTGAAATTCGGGACCGCACCGTGGGCCACTGTCTCTTCAAAGCCCTAATGAATTTCCCCACGACACCCTGATCACGCGTCTCCTGAAGCCTTACTGAATCTCCACGACACCCTTACTTCACGTCTCCCTGATCACGTCTTCCTGATGCCTGCTGAATCTCCACTTGCCTGATCACGTTTTCTGAAGGACTGCTGAACCCTCACAACACACTGATCACTTCATCCAAAGCCCTACTGGATTTCCACGACACTCCCTGATCACGCCTCCTGATCAGGTCTTTCTTGAAAGCCCTACAGAATTTCTGACGGCTTTGACCACGTCATTCTGGAAGCCTTACTGAATTCTCCGCGACACCCAGGATCACGTCTCCTGAAGCCTTACTGCATTCCCCATGACACCTCCTGGATCACGCCATCCAAAGCCCTACCGGGATTTCCACGACACCCTGATTACGTCTTTCCCTGAGTCACGCCTTCTGAAGCCCTACTGAACTTCGATGGCACACTGACCCACGTCTTCGAAGCCTTAACGCATTTCCACAACACCCTGATCACGTCTTCTAAAGCCTTACACTGAATTCCAACGACAACCCTGATCACGCCATCCAAAAGCCCTACTGGATTTCCACGACACCCTGATCACGTCCCCTGGATCACGGCTTTCGAAAACCCTACTGGACTTTCACGAGACCGTGATCGTTTCCTTTGAAGCCCTACTGAACTTCCAAGACACCCTGAGCACGTCTTCTGAAGCCGTGTACTGAATTCTTGACGGCACCCTGGTCCACGTCTTCGAAGCCCTATAAAATTTCCCGGGACGAGTCCCTGGCCACAGGTTTTTGAAGCCTTAACTGAACTTTCACTAAACTTCCACGACACCCTGGATCACGTGTGTCCATGAAGCCTTACTGAATCTCCTAACGACACCGCGTGATCATACGTCTCCCCGATCACGTCTTCCAAACCTCTACTGAATTCTCCCCTAATCACGTTTTCCGGAAGAACTGCTGAATCCTCACGACACACTGACCACGTCTTTCCGAAGTCCTAACGGCTTTTCCCCACGACACCACGGCCACGTTCTTTCCGAAGTCCCTACTGAATTTCCACGACAACCCCGGGCCACGTCTTTCGTAGTCCTATTGAATTTCCGCACGAGTCCCTGGCTACTGCCTCTTTCAAAGTCCTAATGAATTTTCACGACACCCTGTTCACGTCTCCCTGATCACGTCTTCTGATGCCTTACTGAATCTCACCCTGATCACGTTTTCTGAAGAACTGCTGAACCCCTCACAACACCCTGATCACGTCATCCAAAGTCCTACTGGATTTCCACGACACCCTGATCACGTCTCTTGATCCACGTCTCGTGTCTTGAAGCCCTACCAAAATTCGACGGCTCCCTGACCACGTCTTCTGAAGCCTCCTACTGAATTCCCACGACACCCCTGGCCACGCCTTCTGAAGCCTTACCATATTCGACCTGATCAACGTTTTCTGAAGAACTGAACTGAATCCCAAACGACACGACTGACCACTCACCACTCTCAACATCATCACTTCATCCAAAGCACTACTGGATTTCCACCACACCCTGCCTGATCGGGCGCCTCCTGAATCAGGTCATTCTGAAGCCCTAATAAAATTTCTGACGGCTCCCTGACCACGTCTTCTCGAAACGCTTTACTGTATTTGCATCGACACCCTGGCCACGTCTGCCGAAGCCGTACTGAAAACGACGGCACCTCTTTGCCACGTCTTTCAAAGTTCCCTAATGAATTTCCACGACACCCTGATCACGCCTCCTGAAGTTTCCTCACGCTGAATTCCCACGACCTAGCCCTGGCCACGCTCTTTCGTAGTCCCATTGAATTTCCACGAGTCCCTGGCCACTGTCTTTTCTAAAGTTCTAATGAATTTTCACGACACCCTCTGTTCACGTCTTCCTGGCCACGCCTTCTGAAGCCTTACTATATTCGACCTGATCACGTTTTCTGAAGAACTTGCTGAATCCCAACGACACACTGATCCACTTCATCCAAAGCACTACCTGGATTTCCACCGACACACCCTGCCTGATCACGTCTCTTGATCACACTGTCTTCTGAAGCCCTACCTCAACAATTCTGACGAGCTCTCTCTGACCCACGTCTTCCTGGAAGCCCTACTGAATTCCACGACACCCTGGCCACGCCTTCTGAAGCCTTACTATATCTCACTCCTGATCCACGTTTTCTGAAAAGAACCGCTGAACCCTCACAACACCCCTGATCCACGTCATCCAAAAGTCCTACTGGATTTCCACGACACCCCTGATCACGTCTCTTGATCACGTCTTCTGAAGCCCTACCAAAATTCGACGCTGCCCTGACCACGTCTTCTGAAGCCCTACTGAATTCCACGACACCCTGGCTACACACGCGCTCGAACCTCTTACTGGTTTTCCACGGCACCCTGATCACGTCTCCCGATCACGTCTTGCTGGCAAGCCCTACCAAACTTCCACGGCCAGCGGTTCTTTCCAAAGCTTTTATAGAATTTCCACGACACCCCGATTACATGTCTCCCTGATCACGTCTTCCGAACACCCTACTGGATTTCCACGAGGCACCGCGATCGTTTCCTTTAGCAAGTTTCCGCTGCTACTGGATTTTCGCGGACACCCTGATCACGTCCTCTGGTAACGTCTTCTGAAGCTCTACTAAATTCCACGACACCCTGGCCACGTCTTTCAAACCTCTACTGGAAGTCCACACGGCACACTGATCCATCATACAGTCGTCTCCCGATCACGTCTTATAAAAACCTCTACCGCCCTGGACTTCCACGACACGCCTTTATCACGTCTCCCCTGATCACGCCAGGTTCTGTAGTCCTAATAAACTTCTCTACGTCACTCCTGATCACGTGCTTCTGAAGCCCCTACTGACACCTTCTGACACCTCGATGCACGTCTCCTGATCAGTGCGTCTTCGAAAACCCTCACTGGACTTCCACGACACCCTTGTTCACGTCTCCCAATCACGCCTTCTCATGCCCTACCAAACTTCCACGGGCCACGACAAGCTTCTCAAAGTCTACTGAACTTCCACGTGTTCCTGACAACGTCTCCTGGAGCCCTACTGAATTTCGACGGCGCAGAGTCGGGGGGGTTCAGATAAGCTTGAGTCCCACTAAACCGTTCAACATCTCAAAATCAAAAATAACTCATTCTTCTCCTACGGAGAGCAAAGCGCTTCCCAGTTGTCGTCTCTCTTATTCATGAGATAACTCTAGAGGAATGTTTGGATACGTGAGTCCAAAAAGCCCGAATAAAGACTTTCCTCGTGATCACGTCTCCTGATCACGTCTTCTTGAAGAAGCCCTACTGAATTTCGACGGCACACTGACCACGTCTTTCAAAGCTCTACTGGATTTTCACGTACACCCTTTATCACGTCTCCTGATCACGCTTTCAGTGAAGCTATAATAAACTTGCCTGACACCCTGATCACCTCATCCGAAGTACTACTGGATTTCCTCGAGACCGCGATTGTTTCCTTCAAAGCCAAAGCCCTACTGAATCATCCGCTCACGACACCCTGGCCACGTCTTTTGAAGCTCTTACTGGATTTCCGCGATACCTTCCATAACATCTTACTGAAGCCCTGCCCGAACCTTCTCACGGGCCACGTCTTTCAAAGCTCTACAAAATTTGTTTGAAAAACCCCGATCTCAAGGTCTCCCTGATCATGTCTTCTGGAGCCCTAATGAACTTGGCGCTGACACCCCTGCAACACGGGTTCTTCTGGAAGACCTACTAAATTTCCACGACACCCTAGGCCACGCCTTTCCGAAGCCCTACTCAATTTTGCCCGACACCTCTGACTCACGTCTCTTTGGTCACGTCTTCTGCAGATCACGGAATTCCGACGACAACGTGGTCACGTCTGTCTCCGCTCTACTGGACTTCACGAGACCCATATCTACGTCTCCTTGACTCACGTTTTGATCCCTAATGAACTTCCACGACACACAGTGATCACGTCTTCTGAAGCCCTGTACCGAATTAAATTCACGACACCCTGATCACGTCCCCTGATCACGTCCCTTTCTTTAATCCCTAATGAACTTCCACTGACACATCCTGATAACGTCTTCTGAAGCCCTACTGAATTCCACACGACACCTTGGCCACGTCTTCTCTGATCACGTCTTCCGAATACCTTTTGAATCTCCACGAGATCGCGATCGCGTCTTTCTTTTAAAGACCTACTAAAGTTCCACGCCGCCTGACCCGCGTCTTTTGAAGCCCTGCTAAATTTCTCACGGCACCCTGGTCGCGTCTGCTGATCCCGTCTTCCAAAAGCCCTACCAGACTTCCACGAGATCCATGATCGTTTTCTTTCGAGCCTTCTGAATTTCCACGACACCTGATCACGTCTCCTGATCACGTCTTCACAATTTCCTAATAAGCTTCAATGACACCCCTGATTCACGTCTTCTAAAGCCCTACACAGATTCCGCGACACCCTGGGCCACGTCAGTCCGAAGCCCCTACTAAATATCCACACGACACCCTGGCCACGTCTTTCCGAAGCTCTACTGGACTCCTGACGGCAGCCCCCTGGTCACCCTCACTCCCGGGAGCACTACTGGACTTCACGATACATGTCATCAGACCTTTCTTCAAAGCCCTGCCAGGCTTCCACGGGCCCCAGCGTCTTTTAAAAGTCTACTGAGTTTCCACGCCTTCTGATCATGTCTCCTGAAGCCTACGGTCGAATTTCGACGGCACGCTGACCACGTCTTTCAAAGCCCCTACTGAATTTCCACGACACCCACACGCCCACGTCTTTCGAAGCTCTGCTGGACTTTCATGACACCCATATCACGTCTCCCTGATCACGCTTTCTGAAGCTTTTCTGAATTTCGATGGCACACTGACCACGTCTTTCAGAAGCCCCACTGAAGATTTCCACGACGCCCTGATCACGTCTTCTGAACCTCTATTGAATTCCACGACACCCTGATCACCTCATCCGGAAGTACTACTGGATTTCGCGCGGCACCCTGATTACGTCTCCTAGTCACGTCTTCCGAAAACCGGCTTAAATTCCACGTGATTGCGATTGTATCGCTAAAGCCTCTACTGGATTTCCAATGACGCCCTAGATTACGTCTCTCTCGATCACGCCTTCTGAAGCCCTACTGGAACTTCGATGGCATAATGACCACGTCTTTCGAAGCTCTAATGAATTTCCACAACACCCTGATCACGTCTCCTAAAGCCTTACCGAATTCCAACGACACCCTGATCACGCCATCCAAAGGCCTACTGAATTTCCACGACACCCTCATCACGTCTCCTGATCACGTCTTTCGAAAACCCTACTGGACTTTCACGAGACCGTGATCGTTTCCTTTGAAGCCCTACTGAACTTCCAAGACACCCTGAGCACGTCTTCTGAAGCCGTACTGAATTTTTGACGGCACCCTGGTCACGCTTCGGAAGCCCTATAAAATTCCTCGGGACGAGCCCCCTGGCCACGTTTTTTGAAGCCTTAATGAACTTTCACTAAACTTCCACGACACCCTGATCACGTTTCCTGAAGCCTTACTGAATTCCTTAAGACGACACCGTGATCACGCGTCTCCTGGATCACGTCTTTCCAAAGCCCTTACTGAATTCTCCTAATCAGCGTTTTCCGAAGAACTGCTGAATCCTCACGAGACACACTGACCACGTCTTTCGGAAGTCCCTAACGCTTTTCCACGACACCCTGATCACGTCTTTCGAAGCCCTACTGAATTTCCACGACACCCCACCACGTCCCCTCCTTGATCACGTCTTCGTAGTCCCCACGAATTTCTTACACGACATCCCTGATAACGTCTTTCAAAGCCCTAATGAATTTTCACGACACCGTGTTCACATGTCTCCCATGGCCACGTCTTCTGATGCCTTACTGAATCTAATTCGGACCTGATCACGTTTTCTGAAGAACTGCTGAACCCTCACAACACCCCCGATCACTTCATCCGTAAAGTCCTACTGGATTTCCACCACACCCTGCCTGATCACGTCTCCTGGGACTGTGGCTTCTGGAAGCCCTACCAAAATTCCCTGACGGCTCCCCTGACCACGTCTTCTGGGAAGCCTTACTGAATTTTGCACGACACCCTGGCCACGCCTGAAGCCTTACTATATCTCGACCTGGATCACGCTTTCTGAAGAACTGCTGAATCCCAACGACACACTGACCACTTCTAATTCAAAGCAACTACTGGATTTCCACCACACCCCGCCTGATCATGCCTCCCGGATCAGCCTCTTCTGAAGCCCTAATACACCCCGACGGCCCCTGACCACGTCTTCTGAAACCTTACTGTATTTGCATCGACACTCCCAATACGTCTGCCGAAGCCGTACTGAAATTCGACGGCACCCTTGCCACGTCTTTCAAAGCCCTAATGAATTTCCACGACACCCTGATCACGCCTCCTGAAGCCTCACTGAATTCCCACGACACCCTGGCCACGTCTTTCGTAGTCCTATTGAATTTCCACGAGTCCCTGGCCACGTCTTTCAAAGCCCTAATGAATTTTCACGACACCCTGTTCACGTCTCCTGGCCACGCCTTCTGAAGCCTTACTATATTCGACCTGATCACGTTTTCTGAAGAACTGCTGAATCCCAACGACACACTGACCACTTCATCCAAAGCACTACTGGATTTCCACCACACCCTGCCTGATCACGTCTCTTGATCACGTCTTCTGAAGCCCTACCAAAATTCGACGGCTCCCTGACCACGTCTTCTGAAGCCCTACTGAATTCCACGACACCCTGGCCACGCCTTCTGAAGCCTTACTATATTCACCCTGATCACGTTTTCTGAAGAACTGCTGAACCCTCACAACACCCTGATCACGTCATCCAAAGTCCTACTGGATTTCCACGACACCCTGATCACGTCTCTTGATCACCGTCTTCTGAAGCCCTACTAAAATTCGACGGCTCCCTTGACCACGTCTTCTGGAAGCCCTCTACTGAATTCCACGACACCCTGGCCACGCCTTTCGAACTCCTCTTCTATTTTGGTTTTCTCTCACGGCACCCTGATCACGTCTTCCTCGATCACGTCTTCTGAAGCCCTACCAAACTTCCACGGCCACGTCTTTCAAAGCTTTGAGCAGAATTTCCACGTGACACCCCGATTACGTCTTCCTGATCACGTCTTCCGAACACCTCTACTGATTTCCAACGAGACCGCGATCGTTTCCCTTTAAAGCCCTACTGGATTTTCGCGACACCCTGATCAATACGTCCTCTGGGTAACGTCTTCTTGAAGCTCTACTAAATCTCCACGACAACCCTGGCCACTGCCTTTTCAAACCTCTCTACTGGAAGTCCACGGCACACTGATCACGTCTCCTGATCACGTCTTTATAAAAACCCCTACTGGACTTCCCATAACGACACCCTCCTTTATCACGTCTCCTGATCACGCCTTCTGTAGCCCCCAATAAACTTCTCACGTCACCCCTGATCACGTCTTCTGAAGCCCTACTGAATTCTACGACACCCTGATCACGTCTCCTGATCACGTTCTTCGGAAAAACCCCTACTGGACTTCCACGACACCCTTGTCACTGTCTCCCAATCACGCCTTCTCATGCCCTCTACCTCAAACTTCCACGGGCCACGGCTTTCAAAGTCTACTGAACTTCCACGTGTTCGTGACAACGTCTCCTGGAGCCCCACTGAATTCTCGACGGCGCAGAAGAGTCGGGTCGGGGTTCAGATAGCTTGTCCCAACTAAACCGTTCAACATCTCAAAATCAAAAATAAATCATTCTTCTCCTACGGAGAGCAAGCGCTTCCAGTTGTCGTCTCTTCATTCATGAGATAACTCCTAGGAATGTTTGGATACGTGAGTCCAAAAGCCCGAATAAAGACTCCCCTTCCTCGTGATCACGTCTCCCTGATCACGTCTTTCTGAAGTCCCTACTGAATTCTCAAGCACGGCACACTGACCACGTGCCTTTCAAAGCTCTACTGGATTTTCACGACACCCTTTATCACGTCTCCTCGATCACGCTTTCTGAAGCTATGCAATAAAACTTGTACTGACACCCTGATCACCTCATCCGGATAAGTACTACTGGATTTCCTCGAGACTCTGCGATTGTTTCCCTTCCTCTAAAGCCCTACCTGAATATCCGCTACGACACTCCTGGGCCACGTCTTCCTTTGAAGCTCTACTGGGATTTTCCAAGCGATACCTTCATAACATCTTCTGAAGCCCTGCCGAACTCTCTCACGGGCCACGTCTTTCAAAGCTTTCTACAAAATTTCCACGAAACCCCTGATCTCGGGTCTCCTGATCATGTCTTCTGGAGCCCTAATGAACTTGCGCGACACCCTGCACACGTCTTCTGAAGCATCCTACTAAATTTCCACGACACCCTGGCCACGCCTTTTGAAGCCCTAACTACTCAATTTGCCGTTCGACACCCCGATCACGTCTCTGGTCACGTCTTCTGAATCCTACGGAATTCCGGACGACAACGTGGCCATCGTCTCTTCTAAAGCTCTACTGGACTTCCACGACACCCTTTATCACGTCCTCCTGATCAGCTGCTTTTTAATCCCTAATGAACTTCCACGACACCCTGATCACGTCTTCTGAAGCCCTACTGAATTTCCACGACACCCCTGATCACGTCCCCTGATCACGTCTTCTTAATCCCTAATGAACTTCCACGACATCCCTGATAACGTCTTCTGAAGCCCCTTACCGGGACTTCCACGACATCCCTGGCCACGTCTTCGATGACTGCCGTCTGAATACCCTTTGAATCTCCACGAGATCGGTGATCGTTTTCTTTAAAGCTCCTACTTTCAAAGTCTCCACGCCACCCTGACCACGTCTTTTCGAAGCCCTACCAAATTTCAACGGCACCCCGATCACGTCTACTGATCACGTCTTCCAAAAACCCTACTGGACTTCCACGAGACCGCGATCGTTTTCCAGAGCCCTTTTCTGAATTTCCACGACAATTCTGATCACGTCTCCCGATCACGTCTTCTGGATTCCCAATAAATCCCACGACACCCTTGATCACGTCTTCTAAAAGCCCCACTGAATTCCGCGACACCCTGGCCACGTCCTTCTGAAGCCCTACTTCAAATATCCACGACACCCTGGCTAACGTCTTTTTCGAAGCTCCTACTGGACTTCGACGACCCCCGGTCACTCCTTATCCGAGCACTACTGGACTTCCGCGATACCCTTCATCGACGGGCGTAACACTGACCACGTCTTTCAAAGTTCTTACTGAATTTCACGACACCCTGGCCACATCTCTAAAGCCCTACCAACTTTCACGACACCCTTATCACGTCTCCTGGATCACGCTGTCTTCTGGAAGAACTACTGAATTTGATCCCAACGACACACTGACCACTTCATCCGAAGTCACTTACTGAATTTCCCACACGGCTGACACTGACCACGTCTTCAAAGCCCTACTGGATTTCCACCACACCCTGGCTGATCGCGTCTCCCTGATCACGTCTTCCGAAACCCGGCGAAATTCCATCGTGACTGCGATTGTGTCCTTTAAAGCCCACTGGATTTGACGACACCCTGATTACGCCTCCTGGGATCACGCCTCTGAAGTCTCAATTAGTGATTTATTGTCTCAGATGGCACACTGATCTGCCGCCTTTCGAAGCCTTAACGCATTTCCACAACACCCTGATCACGCTTTCAGCAGCCTCTACTTCGAATTCAACGACACTTTATCAATGCCATCCAAAGCCCTACTGGATTCCCACGACACCCTGATCATACGTCCCCTGATCACGCTTCCGAAAACCCGCATTGACTTTCACGAGACCGTGACGTTTCCCTTTGAAGCCCTACTGAATCCTTCGACGGCTCCACCCTGAGCACGTCTCTTTCGAAACCTTACTGTATTTGCATCTGCACCCTTGGTCACGTCTGTCGGAAGCCCTACTAAAATTCTGACGAGCCCTCGGCCACGTTTTTTGAAGCCTTAATGAACTCACTAAACTTCCACGACACCCTGATCACGTTTCCTTCGAAGTCCTTTACTGAATTCCCACGACACCGCGATCACGTCCCAAAGCCTTACTGAATTCCAACGACACCCCTTATCACGCCATCCAAAGTCTTACTGGATTTCCACGATACCCTGATCACGTCCCCCGATCACGGCTTTCTCGAAAACCCTACTGACTTTTCACGAGACCGTGATCGTTTCCTTTCAAAGCCCTAATGAATTTCCACGACACCCTGATCACGTCTTCTGAAGCCGTACTGAATTTCCACGACACCCTGGCCACGTCTTGCCCGTGGAGTCCTATTGAATTTCCACGAGTCCCTGGCCACGTCTTTTCTCAAAGCCCTAATGAACTTTCACGACACCCTGTTCACGTCTCCTGATCACGCTCTTCTGGAAGCCTTACTGAATTCGACGACACCGTGATCACGTCTTCCTGATCACGTCTTCTGAACCCTTACTGAATTCTCCCTAATCACGTTTTCCGGAAGAACCGCTGAATCCTCACGACACACTGACCACGTCTTTCGAAGTCCCAACGCTTTTCCACGACTTCCGGCCACGTCTTTCGAAGCCTCCTACTGGAATTTCCACGACACCCCGGCCACGTCTTTCGTGGAGTCCCATTGAATTTCCACGAGTCCCCGGCCACGTCTTTCAAAGCCCTAATGAATTTTCACGACACCCTGTTCACGTCTCCCCGATCACGTCTTCTGATGCCTTACTGAATTCAATCTCTGATCACGTTTTCTGAAGAACTGCTGAACCTCACAACGACACCCTGATCACGTCTATCCAAAGTCCTACTGGATTTCCACGACATCCTGCCCGATCACGTCTCCTTGATCACGTCTTCTGAAGCCCTACCAAAATTCGACGGCTCCTCTGACCACGTCTTCTGGAAGGCCCTACTGAATTCCACGACACCCCTGGCCACGCTCTTCTGAAGCCTTTACTATATTCGACCTGGGATCACGTTTTCTGAAGAACTCGCTGAATCCCAACGACACACTGACCACTTCATCCAAAGCACTACTGGATTTCCCAACCACACCCCTGCCCGGGATCGCGCTTCCTGATCAGGGTCTCTGAAGTTCTTAATAAAATTCCCGACGGCTCCTGACCACGTCTTCTGGAAACCTTTACCGTATTTGCACGACCCTGGCCACGTCTACTTTAGGCCGTACTGAAATTCGACGGCACCCTGGCCACGTCTTTCAAAGCCCTAATGAATTCACGACACCCTGTTCACGTCCCTGATCGCCTTCTGATGCGTGCCTTACAATTCAATTCTGATCACGTTTTCAAGAACTGCTGAAACCCTCACAACACCCCGATCACGTCATCCAAAGTCCTACTTGATTTCCACGACACCCTGATCACGTCTTCTGATCACGTCCTTCTGAAGCCCTTACTATATTCGCTGACGGCCCCTGATCACGTCTTCTGAAGCCCTACTGCAATCCCAACGACACCCTGGCCACGCCTTTCGAAGCACTACTGGATTTCCACCACACCTGCCTCGATCACGTCTCCTGATCACGTCTTCTGGAAGCCCTACCAAAATTTTCGGACGGCTCCCGACCACGTCTTCGAAGCTTTCACAGAATTTCCATCGACACCATTCAAAGCCCTAATGGCCAATGCGCCTTCTGGAAGCTCTCAACTGAATTCACCCTGATCACGTTTTCTGAAGAAACTGCTGAACCCTCACAACACCCTGATCACGTCATCCAAAGTCCTACTGATTTTGTCACGACACCTCTGATCACGTTCCCTTGATCACGTCTTCTGAAGCCCCACCAAATTCGACGGCTCCTGACCACGTCTTTCAGTTCTACTGAATTCGCACTGACACCCCGGGCCATGCCTTCGAACCTCCTTACTGGTTTTCCACGCACCCTGATCACGCGTCTCCTGATCACGTCTTCTGAAGCCCTACCAAACTTCCACGGCCACGTCTTTCAAAGCTTTACAGAATTTCCATGACACCCCGATTACGTCTCCTGATCACGTCTTCCGAACACCCTACTGATTTCCACGAGACCGCGATCGTTTCCTTTAAAGCCCTACTGGATTTTCGCGACACCCTGATCACGTCCTCTGGTAACGTCTTCTGAAGCCCTACTGTAAATTCCACGACACCCCGGCCACGTCTTTCAAACCTCTACTGGAATTCCACGGCACACTGATCACGTCTCCTGATCACGTCTTATAAAACCCTACTGGACTTCCACGACACCCTTATCACGTCTCCCGATCACGCCTTTTGTAGCCCTAATAAACTTTCACGTCACCCTGATCACGTCTTCTGAAGCCCTACTGAATTCCACGACACCCTGATCACGTCTCCTGATCACGTCTTCGAAAAACCCTACTGGACTTCCACGACACCCTTGTCACGTCTCCCAATCACGCCTTCTCATGCCCTACCAAACTTCCACGGGCCACGGCTTCCAAAGTCTACTGAACTTCCACGTGTTCTGACAACGTCTCCTGGAGCCCTACTGAATTTCGACGGCGCAGAGAGTCGGGGGGGTTCAGATAGCTTGAGTCCCACTAAACCGTTCAACATCTCAAAATCAAAAATAAATCATTCTTCTCCTACGGAGAGCAAGCGCTTCCAGTTGTCGTCTCTTATTCATGAGATAACTCCTAGGAATGTTTGGATACGTGAGTCCAAAAGCCCGAATAAAGACTTCCTCGTGATCACGTCTCCTGATCACGTCTTCTGAAGCCCTACTGAATTTCGACGGCACACTGACCACGTCTTTCAAAGCTCTACTGGATTTTCACGACACCCTTATCACGTCTCCTGATCACGCTTTCTGAAGCTATAATAAACTTGCCTGACACCCTGATCACCTCATCCGGAAGTACTACTGGATTTCCTCGAGACCGCGATTGTTTCCTTCAAAGCCCTACTGAATATCCACGACACCCTGGCCACGTCTTTGAAGCTCTACTGGATTTCCGCGATACCTTCATAACATCTTCTGAAGCCCTGCCGAACTTTCACGGGCCACGTCTTTCAAAGCTCTACAAAAATTTCACGAAACCCTGATCTCGTCTCCTGATCATGTCTTCTGGAGCCCCAATGAACTTGCGCGACACCCTGCACACGTCTTCTGAAGACCTACTAAATTTCCACGACACCCTGGCCACGCCTTTGAAGCCCCACTCAATTTGCCCGACACCCCGATCACGTCTCTTGGTCACGTCTTCTGAAATCCTACGGAATTCCGACGACAACGTGGCCACGTCTTTCTAAGCTCTACTGGACTTCCACGACACCCTTTATCACGTCTCCTGATCACGTTTTTTAATCCCTAATGAACTTCCACGACACCCTGATCACGTCTTCTGAAGCCCTACTGAATTTCACGACACCCTGATCACGTCCCCCGATCACGTCTTCTTAATCCCTAATGAACTTCCACGACATCCTGATAACGTCTTCTGAAGCCCTACTGAATTCCACGACACCCTGGCCACGTCTTCTGATCACGTCTTCCGAATACCCTTTGAATCTCCACGAGATCGCGATCGTTTTCTTTAAAGCCCTACTTTAAAGTTCCACGCCACCCTGACCACGTCTTTTGAAGCCCTACTAAATTTCCACGGCACCCTGATCACGTCTACTGATCACGTCTTCCAAAAACCCTACTGGACTTCCACGAGACCGCGATCGTTTCCCTTTAGAGCCCTTCTGAATTTCCACGACACCCGATCACGTCTCCTGATCACGTCTTCTGATTCCCTAATGAACTTCCACGACACCCTGATCACGTCTTCTAAAGCCCTACTGAATCTCCGCGACACCCTGGCCACGTCCTTCGAAGTCCCTACTAAATATCCACGACACCCTGGCCACGTCTTTCGAAGCTCTACTGACTTCGACGACCCCCCTGGTCACCCATCCGGAGCACTACTGGACTTCCTTACGATACCTTCATCACATCTTCTAAAGCCCTACCAAACTTCCACGGGCCACGTCCTTTAAAGTCTACTGAGTTTCCACGCCTTCTGGATCATGTCTCCTGAAGCACTACTGAATTTCGACGGCACACTGACCACGTCTTTCAAAGCCCTACTGAATTTCCACGACACCCCGGCCACGTCTTTCGAAGCCTCTACTGACTTTCACGACACCCTTATCACGTCTCCTGATCACGTCTTTCGAAGCACTACTGAATTTTGATGGCACACTGACCACGTCTTTCGAAGCCCTACTGAATTTCCACGACGCCCTGATCACGTCTTCTGAACCTCTATTAAATTCCACGACACCCTAATCACCTCATCCGAAGTACTACTGGATTTCCACGGCACCCTGATTACGTCTCCTGATCACGTCTTCCGAAAACCCGGCTTAAATTCCACGTGACTGCGATTGTGTCCTTTAAAGCCCTACTGGATTTCCACGACACCCTGATCACGTCTCCTGATCACGCCTTCTGAAGCCCTACTGAACTTCGATGGCACACTGGCCACGTCTTTCGAAGCCTTATTGCATTTCCACAACACCCTGATCACGTCTTCTGAAGGCTTACTGAATTCCAACGACACCCTTTATCACGCCATCCAAAGCCCTACTGATTTCCACGACACCCTTATCACGTCCCCTGATCACGTCTTTCTAAAGCCCTACTTGATTTTCACGAGACCGTGATCACGTTTTGAAGCCCTACTGAACTTCCAAGACACCCTGAGCACGTCTTCTGAAGCCGTACTGAATTTTGACGGCACCCTGGTCACGTCTTCGGAAGCCCTATAAAATTTCGACGAGCCCCTGGGCCACGTTTTTGAAGCCTTAATGAACTTTCACTAAACTTCCACGACACCGTGATCACGTTTCCTGAAGCCTTACTGAATACCCACGACACCGCGATCACGTGTCCTGATCACGTCTTCCGAAGCCTTACTGAATTCTCCCTGATCACGTTTTCCGAAGAACTGCTGAATCCTCACGACACACTGACCACGTCTTCCGAAGTCCTAACGCTTTTCCACGACTTCCGGCCACGTCTTTCGAAGCCCTACTGAATTTCCACGACACCCCGGCCACCGTCTTCGTAGTCCTATTGAATTTCCACGAGTCCCCGGCCACGCTTCTTTCAAAGCCCTAATGAATTTTCACGACACCCTGTTCACGTCTCCTGATCACGTCTTCTGATGCCTTACTGAATTCAATCTGATCACGTTTTCTGAAGAACTGCTGAACCTCACAACACCCTGATCACGTCATCCAAAGTCCTACTGGATTTCCACGACACCCCGATCACGTCTCTTGATCACGTCTTCTGAAGCCCTACCAAAATTCGACGGCTCCCTGACCACGTCTTCTGAAGCCCTATTGAATTTCCACGACACCCTGATCACGTCTTCTGAAGCCTTACTACATTCAACCTGATCACGTTTTCTGAAGAACTGCTGAATCCCAACGACACACTGACCACTTCATCCAAAGCACTACTGGATTTCCACGACACCCTGCCTGATCGCGCCTCCTGATCACGTGTTCCGAAGCCCTTAATGAGTTTCTGACGGCTCCCTGACCACGTCTTCTGAAACTCTTACTGTATTTGCACGACACCCTGGCCACGTCTACCGAAGCCGTACTGAAATTCGACGGCACCCTGGCCACGTCTTTCAAAGCCCTAATGAATTTCCACGACACCCTGATCACGCCTCCTGAAGCCTTACTGAATCTCTAACGACACCCTGTTCACGTCTCCTGATCACGTCTTCTGATGCCTTACTGAATTCACCCTGATCACGTTTTCTGAAGAACTGCTGAACCCTCACAACACCCTGATCACGTCATCCAAAGTCCTACTGGATTGCCACGACACCCTGATCACGTCTCTTGATCACGTCTTCTGAAGCCCTACCAAAATTCGACGGCTCCCTGACCACGTCTTCTGAAGCCCTACTGAATTCCACGACACCCTGGCCACGCCTTTCGAACCTCTACTGGTTTTCCACGGCACCCTGATCACGTCTCCCGATCACGTCTTCTGAGGCCCTACCAAACTTCCACGGCCACGTCTTTCAAAGCTTTACAGAATTTCCACGACACCCTGATTACGTCTCCTGATCACGTCTTCCGAACACCCTACTGGATTTCCACGAGACCGCGATCGTTTCCTTTAAAGCCCTACTGGATTTTCACGACACCCTGATCACGTCCTCTGGTAACGTCTTCTGAAGCTCTACTAAATTCCACGACACCCCTGGCCACGTCTTTCAAACCTCTACTGGAATTCCACGGCACACTGATCACGTCTCCTGATCACGTCTTATAAAAACCTCACTGGACTTCCACGACACCCTTATCACGTCTCCTGATCACGCCTTCTGTAGCCCTAATAAACTTTCACGTCACCCTGATCACGTCTTCTGAAGCCCTACTGGATTTCCACGACACCCTGATTACGTCTCCTGATCACGCCTTCTGAAGCCCTACTGAACATTGATGGCACACTGACCACGTCTTTCAGCCTTTCCAACGCATTTCCACAACACCCTGATCACGTCTTCTAAAGCCTTACTGAATTCCAACGACACCCTTATCACGCCATCCAAAGCCCTACTGGATTTCCACGACACCCTGATCACGTCCCCTGATCACGTCTTTCTAAAGCCCTACTTGATTTTCACGACACCGTGATCGTTTACTTTGAAGCCTACTGAGTTTCCAAGACACCCTGAGCACGTCTTCGAAGCCGTACTGAATTTTGACGGCACCCTGGTCACGTCTTCGGAAGCCCTATAAAATTTCTTGACGAGCCCCTGGCCACGTTTTTTGAAGCCTTAATGAACTTTCACCAAACTTCCACGACACCCTGATCACGTTTCCTGAAGCCTTACTGAATTCCCACGACACCGTGATCACGTCTCCTGATCACGTCTTCCGCAATTTACTGAATTCTCCTAATCACGTTTTCCGAAGAACTGCTGAATCCTCACGACACACTGACCACGTCTTTCGGAAGTCCTAACGCTTTTCCACGACACCCCGGCCACGTCTTCGAAGCCCTACTGAATTTCCACGACACCCCGGCCACGTCTTTCGTAGTCCTATTGAATTTCCACGAGTCCCTGGCCACGTCTTTTCAAAGCCCTAATGAATTCTTCACGACACCCTGTTCACGTCTCCTGATCACGCCTTCTGGATGCCTTACTGAATTCACCCTGATCACGTTTTCTGAAGAACTCCTGAACCCTCACAACACCCTGATCACGTCATCCAAAGTCCTACTGGATTTCCACGACACCCTGATCACGTCTCTTGATCACGTCTTCTGAAGCCCTACCAAAATTCGACGGCTCCCTGACCACGTCTTCTGAAGCCCTACTGAATTCCACGACACCCTGGCCACGCCTTCTGAAGCCTTTTACTATATCCGACCTGATCACGTTTTCTGAAGAACTGCTGAATCCCAACGACACACTGACTACTTCATCCAAAGCACTACTGGATTTCCACCACACCCTGCCTGATCGCGCCTCCTGATCAGGTCTTCTGAAGCCCTAATAAATTTCGACGGCTCCCTGACCACGTCTTCTGAAACCTTACTGTATTTGCACGACACCCTGGCCACGTCTTCTGAAGCCGTACTGAAATTCGACGGCATCCTGGCCACGTCTTTCAAAGCCCTAATGAATTTTCACGACACCCTGATCACGTCTCCTGAAGCCCTACTGGATTTCCACGACACCCTGTTCACGTCTCCTGATCACGTCTTCTGATGCCTTACTGAATTCACCCTGATCACGTTTTCTGAAGAACTGCTGAACCCTCACAACACCCTGATCACGTCATCCAAAGCCCTACTGGATTTCCACGACACCCTGATCACGCCTCCTGATCAGGTCTTCTGAAGCCCTACAAAATTTCGACGGCTCCCTGACCACGTCTTCTGAAGCCTTACTGAATTTCCACAACACCCTGGCCACGCCTTCTCGAACCTCTACTGGTTTTCCACGGCACCCTGATCACGTCTCCCGATCACGTCTTCTGAAGCCCTACCAAACTTCCACGGCCACGTCTTTCAAAGCTTTACAGAATTTCCACGACACCCCGATTACGTCTCCTGATCACGTCTTCCGAACACCCTACTGGATTTCCACGAGACCGCGATCGTTTCCTTTAAAGCCCTACTGGATTTTCGCGACACCCTGATCACGTCCTCTGGTAACGTCTTCTGAAGCTCTACTAAATTCCACGACACCCTGGCCACGTCTTTCAAACCTCTACTGGAATTCCACGGCACACTGATCACGTCTCCTGATCACGTCTTATAAAAACCCTACTGGACTTCCACGACACCCTTATCACGTCTCCTGATCACGCCTTCTGTAGCCCTAATAAACTTTCACGTCACCCTGATCACGTCTTCTGAAGCCCTACTGAATTCCACGACACCCTGATCACGTCTCCTGATCACGTCTTCGAAAAACCCTACTGGACTTCCACGACACCCTTGTCACGTCTCCCAATCACGCCTTCTGATGCCCTACCAAACTTCCACGGGCCACGGCTTTCAAAGTCTACTGAACTTCCACGTGTTCTGACAACGTCTCCTGAAGCCCTACTGAATTTCGACGGCGCAGAGAGTCGGGGGGTTCAGATAGCTTAAGTCCCACTAAACCGTTCAACATCTCAAAATCAAAAATAAATCATTCTTCTCCTACGGAGAGCAAGCGCTTCCAGTTGTCGTCTCTTATTCATGAGATAACTCCTAGGAATGTTTGGATACGTGAGTCCAAAAGCCCGAATAAAGACTTTCCTCGTGATCACGTCTCCTGATCACGTCTTCTGAAGCCCTACTGAATTTCGACGGCACACTGACCACGTCTTTCAAAGCTCTACTGGATTTTCACGACACCCTTAGCACGTCTCCTGATCACGCTTTCTGAAGCTATAATAAACTTGCCTGACACCCTGATCACCTCATCCGAAGTACTACTGGATTTCCTCGAGACCGCGATTGTTTCCTTCAAAGCCCTACTTGAATATCCACGACACCCTGGCCACGTCTTTTGAAGCTCTACTGGATTTCCGCGATACCTTCATAACATCTTCTGAAGCCCTGTCGAACTTTCACGGGCCACGTCTTTCAAAGCTCTAAAAAATTTCCACGAAACCCTGATCTCGTCTCCTGATCATGTCTTCTGGAGCCCTAATGAACTTGCGCGACACCCTGCACACGTCTTCTGAAGACCTACTGAATCTCCACGACACCCTGGCCACGCCTTTGAAGCCCTACTCAATTTGCCCGACACCCCTGATCACGTCTCTTGGTCACGTCTTCTGAATCCCTACGGAATTCCGACGACAACGTGGCCACGTCTTTCTAAGCTCTACTGGACTTCCACGACACCTTTATCACGTCTCCCGATCACGTCTTCTGAAGCCCTACCAAACTTCCACGGCCACGTCTTTCAAAGCTTTACAGAATTTCCACGACACCCCTGATTACGTTCCTGATCACGTCTTCCGAACACCCTACTGGATTTCCACGAGACCGCGATCGTTTCCTTTAAAGCCCTACTGGATTTTCACGACACCCTGATCACGTCCTCTGGTAACGTCTTCTGAAGCTCTACTAAATTCCACGACACCCTGGCCACGTCTTTCAAACCTCTACTGGAATTCCACGGCACACTGATCACGTCTCCTGATCACGTCTTATAAAACCCTACTGGACTTCCACGACACCCTTATCACGTCTCCTGATCACGCCTTCTGTAGCCCTAATAAACTTTCTCTTCACGTCACCCTGATCACGTTCTTCTGAAGCCCTACTGACCCCACGACACCCTGATCACGTCTCCTGATCACGCCTCGAAAAACCCTACTGGACTTCCACGACACCCTTGTCACGTCTCCCAATCACGCCTCTGGATGCCCTACCAAACTTCCACGGGCCACGGCTTTCAAAGTCTACTGAACTTCCACGTGTTCTGACAACGTCTCCTGAAGCCCTACTGAATTTCGACGGCGCAGAGAGTCGGGGGGTTCAGATAGCTTAAGTCCCACTAAACCGTTCAACATCTCAAAATCAAAAATAAATCATTCTTCTCCTACGGAGAGCAAGCGCTTCCAGTTGTCGTCTCTTATTCATGAGATAACTCCTAGGAATGTTTGGATACGTGAGTCCAAAAGCCCGAATAAAGACTTTCCTCGTGATCACGTCTCCTGAGCACGTCTTCTGAAGCCCCACTGCATTTCTGACGGCACACTGACCACGTCTTTCAAAGCTCTACTGATTTTCACGACACCCTTAGCACGTCTCCTGATCACGCTTTCTGGAAGCTATAATAAACTTGCCTGACACCCTGATCACCTCATCCGAAGTACTACTGGATTTCCTCGAGACCGCGATTGTTTCCTTCAAAGCCCTACTGAATATCCACGACACCCTGGCCACGTCTTTTGAAGCTCTACTGGATTTCCGCGATACCTTCATAACATCTTCTGAAGCCCTGCCGAACTTTCACGGGCCACGTCTTTCAAAGCTCTAAAAAATTTCCACGAAACCCTGATCTCGTCTCCTGATCATGTCTTCTGGAGCCCTAATGAACTTGCGCGACACCCTGCACACGTCTTCTGAAGACCTACTAAATTTCCACGACACCCTGGCCACGCCTTTTGAAGCCCTACTCAATTTGCCCGACACCCTGATCACGTCTCTTGGTCACGTCTTCTGAATCCTACGGAATTCCGACGACAACGTGGCCACGTCTTTCTAAGCTCTACTGGACTTCCACGACACCCTTATCACGTCTCCTGATCACGTTTTTTTAATCCCTAATGAACTTCCACGACACCCTGATCACGTCTTCTGAAGCCCTACTGAATTTCCACGACACCCTGATCACGTCCCCTGATCACGTCTTCTTAATCCCTAATGAACTTCCACGACATCCTGATAACGTCTTCTGAAGCCCTACTGAATTCCACGACACCCTGGCCACGTCTTCTGATCACGTCTTCCGAATACCCTTTTGAATCTCCACGAGATCGCGATCGTTTTCTTTAAAGCCCTACTAAAGTTCCACGCCACCCTGACCACGTCTTTTGAAGCCCTACTAAATTTCCACGGCACCCTGATCACGTCTACCGATCACGTCTTCCAAAAACCCTACTGGACTTCCACGAGACCGCGATCGTTTCCTTTAGAGCCCTTCTGAATTTTCACGACATCCTGATCACGTCTCCTGATCACGTCTTCTGATTCCCTAATAAACTTCCACGACACCCTGATCACGTCTTCTGAAGCCCTACTGGAATCCGCGACACCCTGACCACGTCCTTCGAAGCCCTACCGAATATCCACGACACCCTGGCCACGTCTTTCGAAGCTCTACTGGACTTCGACGACACCCTGATCACCTCATCCAGAGCCCTACTGGACTTCCGCGATACCTTCATCACATCTTCTGAAGTCCTACCAAACTTCCACGGGCCACGTCTTTTAAAGTCTATTGAGTTCCCACGTCTTCTGATCATGTCTCCTGAAGCACTACTGAATTTCGACGGCAGACTGACCACGTCCTTCGAAGCCCTACTTAATATCCACGACACCCTGGCCACGTCTTTCGAAGCTCTACTGGACTTCCACGACACCCTTATCACGTCCCCTGGTCACGCTTTCTGAAGCACTACTGAATTTCGATGGCACACTGACCACGTCTTTCGAAGCCCTACTGAATTTCCACGACGCCCTGATCACGTCTTCTGAACCTCTATTGAATTCTACGACACCCTGATCACCTCATCCGAAGTACTACTGGATTTCCGCGGCACCCTGATTACGTCTCCTGATCACGTCTTCCGAAAACCCGGCTTAAATTCCACGTGACTGCGATTGTGTCCTTTAAAGCCCTACTGGATTTCCACGACACCCTGATTACGTCTCCTGATCACGCCTTCTGAAGCCCTACTGAACTTCGATGGCACACTGACCACGTCTTTCGAAGCCTTAACGCATTTCCACAACACCCTGATCACGTCTTCTAAAGCCTTACTGAATTCCAACGACACCCTTATCACGCCATCCAAAGCCCTACTGGATTTCCACGACACCCTGATCACGTCCCCTGATCACGGCTTTCGAAAACCCTACTGGACTTTCACGAGACCGTGATCGTTTCCTTTGAAGCCCTACTGAACTTCCAAGACACCCTGAGCACGTCTTCTGAAGCCGTACTGAATTTTGACGGCACCCTGGTCACGTCTTCGGAAGCCCTATAAAATTTCGACGAGCCCCTGGCCACGTTTTTTGAAGCCTTAATGAACTTTCACTAAACTTCCACGACACCCTGATCACGTTTCCTGAAGCCTTACTGAATTCCCACGACACCGTGATCACGTCTCCTGATCACGTCTTCCGAACCCTTACTGAATTCTCCCTAATCACGTTTTCCGAAGAACTGCTGAATCCTCACGACACACTGACCACGTCTTTCGAAGTCCTAACGCTTTTCCACGACTTCCGGCCACGTCTTTCGAAGCCCTACTGAATTTCCACGACACCCCGGCCACGTCTTTCGTAGTCCTATTGAATTTCCACGAGTCCCTGGCCACGTCTTTCAAAGCCCTAATGAATTTTCACGACACCCTGTTCACGTCTCCTGATCACGTCTTCTGATGCCTTACTGAATTCACCCTGATCACGTTTTCTGAAGAACTGCTGAACCCTCACAACACCCTGATCACGTCATCCAAAGTCCTACTGGATTTCCACGACACCCTGATCACGTCTCTTGATCACGTCTTCTGAAGCCCTACCAAAATTCGACGGCTCCCTGACCACGTCTTCTGAAGCCCTACTGAATTCCACGACACCCTGGCCACGCCTTCTGAAGCCTTACTATATTCGACCTGATCACGTTTTCTGAAGAACTGCTGAATCCCAACGACACACTGACCACTTCATCCAAAGCACTACTGGATTTCCACCACACCCTGCCTGATCGCGCCTCCTGATCAGGTCTTCTGAAGCCCTAATAAATTTCGACGGCTCCCTGACCACGTCTTCTGAAACCTTACTGTATTTGCACGACACCCTGGCCACGTCTACCGAAGCCGTACTGAAATTCGACGGCACCCTGGCCACGTCTTTCAAAGCCCTAATGAATTTCCACGACACCCTGATCACGCCTCCTGAAGCCTTACTGAATTCCCACGACACCCTGTTCACGTCTCCTGATCACGTCTTCTGATGCCTTACTGAATTCACCCTGATCACGTTTTCTGAAGAACTGCTGAACCCTCACAACACCCTGATCACGTCATCCAAAGTCCTACTGGATTTCCACGACACCCTGATCACGTCTCTTGATCACGTCTTCTGAAGCCCTACCAAAATTCGACGGCTCCCTGACCACGTCTTCTGAAGCCCTACTGAATTCCACGACACCCTGGCCACGCCTTTCGAAACCTCTACTGGTTTTCCACGGCACCCTGATCACGTCTCCCCGATCACGTCTTCTGAAGCCCTACCAAACTTCCACTGGCCACGTCTTTCAAAGCTTTACAGAATTTCCACGACACCCCGATTACGTCTCCTGATCACGTCTTCCGAACACCCCATTGATTTCCACGAGACCGCGATCGTTTCCTTTAAAGCCCTACTGGATTTTCACGACACCCTGATCACGTCCTCTGGTAACGTCTTCTGAAGCTCTACTAAATTCCACGACACCTGGCCACGTCTTTCAAACTCTACTGAATTCCACGGCACACTGATCACGTCTCCTGATCACGTCTTATAAAACCCTACTGGACTTCCACGACACCCTTATCACGTCTCCTGATCACGCCTTCTGTAGCCCTAATAAACTTTCACGTCACCCTGATCACGTCTTCTGAAGCCCTACTGAATTCCCACGACACCCTGATCACGTCTCCCTGATCACGTCTTCGAAAAACCCTACTGAACTTCCACGACACCCTTGTCACGTCTCCCAATCACGCCTTCGATGCCCTACCAAACTTCCACGGGCCACGGCTTTCAAAGTCTACTGAACTTCCAACGTGTTCCTGATCACGTCATCCAAAGTCCCTACTGACTTCGACGGCGCAGAGAGTCACGTTCAGATCACGGCTTAAGTCCCACTAAACCGTTCAACATCGATCATTCTTCTCTCCTACGGAGAGCAAGCGCTTCCAGTTGTCGTCTCTTATTCATGAGATAACTCCTAGGAATGTTTGGATACGTGAGTCCAAAAGCCCGAATAAAGACTTTCCTCGTGATCACGTCTCCTGATCACGTCTTCTGAAGCCCTACTGAATTTCCACGGCACACTGACCACGTCTTTCAAAGCTCTACTGGATTTTCCACGACACCCTTAGCACGTCTCCTGATCACGCTTTCTGAAGCTATAATAAACTTGCCTGACACCCTGATCACCTCATCCGAAGTACTACTGGATTTCCTCGAGACCGCGATTGTTTCCTTTCAAAGCCCTACTGAATATCCACGACACCCTGGCCACGTCTTTGAAGCCTCTACTGGATTTCCGCGATACCTTCATAACATCTTCTGAAGTCCTGCCGAACTTTCACGGGCCACGTCTTTCAAAGCTCTAAAAATTTTCACGAAACCCTGATCTCGTCTCCTGATCACGTCTTCTGGAGCCCTAATGAACTTGCGCGACACCCTGATCACGTTTTCTGAAGAACTACTGAATTTCCACGACACCCTGGCCACGCCTTTGAAGCCCTACTGGATTTGCCCGACACCCTGATCACGTCTCTTGATCACGTCTTCTGAATCCTACCAAATTCCGACGACAACGTGGCCACGTCTTTCTAAGCTCTTACTGGAATTCCACGACACCCTTTATCACGTCTCCTGATCACGTTTTTTTAATCCCTAATGAATCCCACGACACCCTGATCACGTCATCCAAAGCCCTACTGAATTTCCACGACACCCTGCCTGATCACGTCCCCTGATCACGTCTTCTGAATCCCTAATGAACTTCCACGGCATCCTGATAACGTCTTCTGAAGCCCTACTGAATTCCACGACACCCTGGCCACGTCTTCTGATCACGCCGAATACTGAATCTCCACGAGATCGCGATCGTCTTTCTTTAAAGCCCTACTAAAGTTCCACGCCACCCTGACCACGTCTTTCGAAGCCCTACTAAATTTCCACGACACACTGATCACGTCTCCCTATCACGTCTTCCGAAAACCCTACTGATTTCCACGAGACCGCGATCGTTTCCTTTAGAGCCCTGCTGAATTTTCACGACACCCTGATCACGTCTCCTGATCACGTCCTACTGATTTCCACGACACCCTGATCACGCGTCTTCTGAAGCCCTACCTGAATTCCGACGGCCCTGGCCACGTCTTCTGAAGCCCTACTAAATTCCACGACACCCTGGCCACGTCTTTCGAACCTCTACTGGACTTCCACGACCCCCTGATCACCGTCATCCAGATACCACTGACTTCCGCGATACCTCTTCATCACGTCTTCTGAAGCCCTACCAAACTTCCACGGGCCACGTCTTTCAAAGTCTACAGAGTTTCCACGCCTCTGATCATGTCTCCTGAAGCACTACTGAATTTCGACGGCACACTGACCACGTCTTTCTCCCTGATCACGTCTTTCGAAGCTCTACTGGACTTTCACGACACCCTTATCACGTCTCCTGATCACGCTTTCTGAAGCCCTACTGAATTTCGACACACTGACCACGTCTTTCGAAGCCCTACTGAAATTCCACGACGCCCTGATCACGTCTTCTGATCACCTCATCCGAAGTACTACTGGATTTCCGCAAATTCCACGTGACTGCGATCATGCGTCCTTTAAAGCCCTACTGGATTTCCACGACACCCTGATTACGTCTCCTGATCACGCCTTCTGAAACCTTACTGAACTTCCGATGGCATAATGACCACGTCTTTCGAAGCCTTAACGCATTTTCACAACACTCTGATCACGTCTCCTAAAGCTCTACTGGATTTCCACGACACCCTGATCACGTCCCCAGGTCACGGCCTTCGAAAACCCTACTGGACTTTCACGACACCGTGATCGTTTACTTTGAAGCCTACTGAGTTTCCAAGACACCCTGAGCACGTCTTCTGAAGCCGTACTGAACTTTGACGGCACCCTGGCCACGTCTTCCGAAGCCCTATTAAATTTCAACGAGTCCCTGGCCACGTTTTTCGAAGCCATAATGAACTTCCACTAAACTTCCACGACACCCTGATCACGTTTCCTGAAGCCTTACTGAATTCCCACGACACCGTGATCACGTCTCCTGATCACGTCTTCCGAACCCTTACTGAATTCTCCCTAATCACGTTTTCCGAAGAACTGCTGAATCCTCACGACACACTGACCACGTCTTTCGAAGTCCTAACGCTTTTCCACGACACCCCGGCCACGTCTTTCGAAGCCCTACTGAATTTCCACGACACCCCGGCCACGTCTTTCGTAGTCCTATTGAATTTCCACGAGTCCCTGGCCACGTCTTTCAAAGCCCTAATGAATTTTCACGACACCCTGTTCACGTCTCCTGATCACGCCTTCTGATGCCTTACTGAATTCACCCTGATCACGTTTTCTGAAGAACTGCTGAACCCTCACAACACCCTGATCACGTCATCCAAAGTCCTACTGGATTTCCACGACACCCTGATCACGTCTCTTGATCACGTCTTCTGAAGCCCTACCAAAATTCGACGGCTCCCTGACCACGTCTTCTGAAGCCCTACTGAATTCCACGACACCCTGGCCACGCCTTCTGAAGCCTTACTATATTCGACCTGATCACGTTTTTCTGAAGAACTGCTGAATCCCAACGACACACCGACCACTTCATCCAAAGCACTACTGGATTTCCACCACACCCTGCCCGATCGCGCCTCCCTGATCAGGTCTTCTGAAGCCCCAATAAATTTCGACGGCTCCCTGACCACGTCTTCTGAAACCTTATTGTATTTGCACGACACCCTGGCCACGTCTACCGAAGCCGTACTGAAATCTCGGACGGCACCCTGGCCACGTCTTTCAAAGCTCTAATAAATTTCCACGACACCCTGATCACGTTTCCTGAAGCCTTGCTGAATTCCCACGACACCCTGTTCACGTCTCCTGATCACGTCTTCTGATGCCTTACTGAATTCACCCTGATCACGTTTTCTGAAGAACTGCTGAACCCTCACAACACCCTGATCACGTCATCCAAAGCCCTACTGGATTTCCACGACACCCTGATCACGCCTTCTGATCACGTCTCCTGAAGCCCTACCGAAATTCGACGGCTCCCTGACCACGTCTTCTGAAGCCCTACTGAATTCCACGACACCCTGGCCACGCCTTTCGAACCTCTACTGGTTTTCCACGGCACCCTGATCACGTCTCCCGATCACGTCTTCTGAAGCCCTACCAAACTTCCACGGCCACGTCTTTCAAAGCTTTACAGAATTTCCACGACACCCCGATTACGTCTCCTGATCACGTCTTCCGAACACCCTACTGGATTTCCACGAGACCGCGATCGTTTCCTTTAAAGCCCTACTGGATTTTCACGACACCCTGATCACGTCCTCTGGTAACGTCTTCTGAAGCTCTACTAAATTCCACGACACCCTGGCCACGTCTTTCAAACCTCTACTGGAAGTCCACGGCACACTGATCACGTCTCCTGATCACGTCTTATAAAAACCCTACTGGACTTCCACGACACCCTTATCACGTCTCCTGATCACGCCTTCTGAAGCCCTAATGAACTTCCGCGACGCCCTGATCACGTCTTCTGAAGCCCTACTGATGACCACGACCCCCTGATCACGTCTCCTGATCACGTCTTCGAAAACCCTACTGACTTCCACGACACCCTTGTCACGTCTCCCACTCACGCTTTCTGATGCCCTACCAAACTTCCACGGGCCACGGCTTTCAAAGTCTACTGAACTTCCACGTGTTCTGACAACGTCTCCTGAAGCCCTACTGAATTTCGACGGCGCAGAGAGTCGGGGGGTTCAGATAGCTTAAGTCCCACTAAACCGTTCAACATCTCAAAATCAAAAATAAATCATTCTTCTCCTACGGAGAGCAAGCGCTTCCAGTTGTCGTCTCTTATTCATGAGATAACTCCTAGGAATGTTTGGATACGTGAGTCCAAAAGCCCGAATAAAGACTTTCCTCGTGATCACGTCTCCTGATCACGTCTTCTGAAGCCCTACTGAATTTCGACGGCACACTGACCACGTCTTTCAAAGCTCTACTGGATTTTCACGACACCCTTAGCACGTCTCCTGATCACGCTTTCTGAAGCTATAATAAACTTGCCTGACACCCTGATCACCTCATCCGAAGTACTACTGATTTCCTTGAGACCGCGATTGTTTCCTTCAAAGCCCTACTGAATATCCACGACACCCTGGCCTCGTCTTTTGAAGCTCTACTGGATTTCCGCGATACCTTCATAACATCTTCTGAAGCCCTGCCGAACTTTCACGGGCCACGTCTTTCAAAGCTCTAAAAAATTTCCACGAAACCCTGATCTCGTCTCCTGATCATGTCTTCTGGAGGCCTAATGAACTTGCGCGACACCCTGCACACGTCTTCTGAAGACCTACTGAATCTCCACGACACCCTGGCCACGCCTTCTGAAGCCCTACTCAATTTGCCCGACACCCTGATCACGTCTCTTGGTCACGTCTTCTGAATCCTACGGAATTCCGACGACAACGTGGCCACGTCTTTCTAAGCTCTACTGGACTTCCACGACACCCTTATCACGTCTCCCGATCACGTCTTCTGAAGCCCTACCAAACTTCCACGGCCACGTCTTTCAAAGCTTTACAGAATTTCCACGACACCCCGATTACGTCTCCTGATCACGTCTTCCGAACACCCTACTGGATTTCCACGAGACCGCGATCGTTTCCTTTAAAGCCCTACTGGATTTTCACGACACCCTGATCACGTCCTCTGGTAACGTCTTCTGAAGCTCTACTAAATTCCACGACACCCTGGCCACGTCTTTCAAACCTCTACTGGAATTCCACGGCACACTGATCACGTCTCCTGATCACGTCTTATAAAACCCTACTGGACTTCCACGACACCCTTATCACGTCTCCTGATCACGCCTTCTGTAGCCCTAATAAACTTTCACGTCACCCTGATCACGTCTTCTGAAGCCCTACTGAATTCCACGACACCCTGATCACGTCTCCTGATCACGTCTTCGAAAAACCCTACTGGGCTTCCACGACACCCTTTGTCACGTCTCCCAATCCCGCCTTCTCATGCCCTACCAAACTTCCACGGGCCACGGCTTTCAAAGTCTACTGAACTTCCACGTGTTCTGACAACGTCTCCTGGAGCCCTACTGAATTTCGACGGCGCAGAGAGTCGGGGGGGTTCAGATAGCTTAAGTCCCACTAAACCGTTCAACATCTCAAAATCAAAATAAATCATTCTTCTCCTACGGAGAGCAAGCGCTTCCAGTTGTCGTCTCTTTATTCATGAGATAACTCCTAGGAATGTTTGGATACGTGAGTCCAAAAGCCCGAATAAAGACTTTCCTCGTGATCACGTCTCCTGATCACGTCTTCTGAAGCCCTACTGAATTTCGGCGGCACACTGACCACGTCTTTCAAAGCTCTACTCGATTTTCACGACACCCTTATCACGTCTCCTGATCACGCTTTCTGAAGCTATAATAAACTTGCCTGACACCCTGATCACCTCATCCGAAGTACTACTGGATTTCCTCGAGACCGCGATTGTTTCCTTCAAAGCCCTACTGAATATCCACGACACCCTGGCCACGTCTTTTGAAGCTCTACTGGATTTCCGCGATACCTTCATAACATCTTCTGAAGCCCTGCCGAACTTTCACGGGCCACGTCTTTCAAAGCTCTACAAAATTTCCACGAAACCCTGATCTCGTCTCCTGATCATGTCTTCTGGAGCCCTAATGAACTTGCGCGACACCCTGCACACGTCTTCTGAAGACCTACTAAATTTCCACGACACCCTGGCCACGCCTTTTGAAGCCCTACTCAATTTGCCCGACACCCTGATCACGTCTCTTGGTCACGTCTTCTGAATCCTACGGAATTCCGACGACAACGTGGCCACGTCTTTCTAAGCTCTACTGGACTTCCACGACACCCTTATCACGTCTCCTGATCACGTTTTTTTAATCCCTAATGAACTTCCACGACACCCTGATCACGTCTTCTGAAGCCCTACTGAATTTCCACGACACCCTGATCACGTCCCCTGATCACGTCTTCTTAATCCCTAATGAACTTCCACGACATCCTGATAACGTCTTCTGAAGCCCTACTGAATTCCACGACACCCTGGCCACGTCTTCTGATCACGTCTTCCGAATACCCTTTTGAATCTCCACGAGATCGCGATCGTTTTCTTTAAAGCCCTACTAAAGTTCCACGCCACCCTGACCACGTCTTTTGAAGCCCTACTAAATTTCCACGGCACCCTGATCACGTCTACCGATCACGTCTTCCAAAAACCCTACTGGACTTCCACGAGACCGCGATCGTTTCCTTTAGAGCCCTTCTGAATTTCCACGACACCCTGATCACGTCTCCTGATCACGTCTTCTGATTCCCTAATAAACTTCCACGACACCCTGATCACGTCTTCTAAAGCCCTACTGAATTCCGCGACACCCTGGCCACGTCCTTCGAAGCCCTACTAAATATCCACGACACCCTGGCCACGTCTTTCGAAGCTCTACTGGACTTCGACGACCCCCTGGTCACCTCATCCAGAGCACTACTGGACTTCCGCGATACCTTCATCACATCTTCTAAAGCCCTACCAAACTTCCACGGGCCACGTCTTTTAAAGTCTACTGAGTTTCCACGCCTTCTGATCATGTCTCCTGAAGCACTACTGAATTTCGACGGCACACTGACCACGTCTTTCAAAGCCCTACTGAATTTCCACGACACCCTGGCCACGTCTTTCGAAGCTCTACTGGACTTTCACGACACCCTTATCACGTCTCCTGATCACGCTTTCTGAAGCACTACTGAATTTCGATGGCACACTGACCACGTCTTTCGAAGCCCTACTGAATTTCCACGACGCCCTGATCACGTCTTCTGAACCTCTATTGAATTCTACGACACCCTGATCACCTCATCCGAAGTACTACTGGATTTCCGCGGCACCCTGATTACGTCTCCTGATCACGTCTTCCGAAAACCCGGCTTAAATTCCACGTGACTGCGATTGTGTCCTTTAAAGCCCTACTGGATTTCCACGACACCCTGATTACGTCTCCTGATCACGCCTTCTGAAGCCCTACTGAACTTCGATGGCACACTGACCACGTCTTTCGAAGCCTTAACGCATTTCCACAACACCCTGATCACGTCTTCTAAAGCCTTACTGAATTCCAACGACACCCTTATCACGCCATCCAAAGCCCTACTGGATTTCCACGACACCCTGATCACGTCCCCTGATCACGGCTTTCGAAAACCCTACTGGACTTTCACGAGACCGTGATCGTTTCCTTTGAAGCCCTACTGAACTTCCAAGACACCCTGATCACGTCTTCTGAAGCCGTACTGAATTTTGACGGCACCCTGGCCACGTCTTCCGAAGCCCTATTAAATTTCAACGAGTCCCTGGCCACGTTTTTCGAAGCCATAATGAACTTCCACTGAACTTCCACGACACCCTGATCACGTTTCCTGAAGCCTTACTGAATTCCCACGACACCGTGATCACGTCTCCTGATCACGTCTTCCGAACCCTTACTGAATTCTCCCTAATCACGTTTTCCGAAGAACTGCTGAATCCTCACGACACACTGACCACGTCTTTCGAAGTCCTAACGCTTTTCCACGACTTCCGGCCACGTCTTTCGAAGCCCTACTGAATTTCCGCGACACCCCGGCCACGTCTTTCGTAGTCCTATTGAATTTCCACGAGTCCCTGGCCACGTCTTTCAAAGCCCTAATGAATTTTCACGACACCCTGTTCACGTCTCCTGATCACGTCTTCTGATGCCTTACTGAATTCACCCTGATCACGTTTTCTGAAGAACTGCTGAACCCTCACAACACCCTGATCACGTCATCCAAAGTCCTACTGGATTTCCACGACACCCTGATCACGTCTCTTGATCACATCTTCTGAAGCCCTACCAAAATTCGACGGCTCCCTGACCACGTCTTCTGAAGCCCTACTGAATTCCACGACACCCTGGCCACGTCTTCTGAAGCCTTACTACATTCAACCTGATCACGTTTTCTGAAGAACTGCTGAATCCCAACGACACACTGACCACTTCATCCAAAGCACTACTGGATTTCCACAACACCCTGCCTGATCGCGCCTCCTGATCAGGTCTTCTGAAGCCCTAATAAATTTCGACGGCTCCCTGACCACGTCTTCTGAAACCTTACTGTATTTGCACAACACCCTGGCCACGTCTACCGAAGCCGTACTGAAATTCGACGGCACCCTGGCCACGTCTTTCAAAGCCCTAATGAATTTCCACGACACCCTGATCACGTCTCCTGAAGCCTTACTGAATTCCCACGACACCCTGTTCACGTCTCCTGATCACGTCTTCTGATGCCTTACTGAATTCACCCTGATCACGTTTTCTGAAGAACTGCTGAACCCTCACAACACCCTGATCACGTCATCCAAAGTCCTACTGGATTTCCACGACACCCTGATCACGTCTCTTGATCACGTCTTCTGAAGCCCTACCAAAATTCGACGGCTCCCTGACCACGTCTTCTGAAGCCCTACTGAATTCCACGACACCCTGGCCACGCCTTTCGAACCTCTACTGGTTTTCCACGGCACCCTGATCACGTCTCCCGATCACGTCTTCTGAAGCCCTACCAAACTTCCACGGCCACGTCTTTCAAAGCTTTACAGAATTTCCACGACACCCCGATTACGTCTCCTGATCACGTCTTCCGAACACCCTACTGGATTTCCACGAGACCGCGATCGTTTCCTTTAAAGCCCTACTGGATTTTCACGACACCCTGATCACGTCCTCTGGTAACGTCTTCTGAAGCTCTACTAAATTCCACGACACCCTGGCCACGTCTTTCAAACCTCTACTGGAATTCCACGGCACACTGATCACGTCTCCTGATCACGTCTTATAAAAACCCTACTGGACTTCCACGACACCCTTATCACGTCTCCTGATCACGCCTTCTGTAGCCCTAATAAACTTTCACGTCACCCTGATCACGTCTTCTGAAGCCCTACTGGATTTCCACGACACCCTGATTACGTCTCCTGATCACGCCTTCTGAAGCCCTACTGAACTTCGATGGCACACTGACCACGTCTTTCGAAGCCTTAACGCATTTCCACAACACCCTGATCACGTCTTCTAAAGCCTTACTGAATTCCAACGACACCCTTATCACGCCATCCAAAGCCCTACTGGATTTCCACGACACCCTGATCACGTCCCCTGATCACGGCTTTCGAAAACCCTACTGGACTTTCACGAGACCGTGATCGTTTCGCTGAAGGCCTACTGAACTTCCAAGACACGCTGAGCACGTCTTCTGAAGCCGTACTGAATTTTGACGGCACCCTGGTCACGTCTTCGGAAGCCCTATAAAATTTCGACGAGCCCCTGGCCACGTTTTTTGAAGCCTTAATGAACTTTCACTAAACTTCCACGACACCCTGATCACGTTTCCTGAAGCCTTACTGAATACCCACGACACCGTGATCACGTCTCCTGATCACGTCTTCCGAAGCCTTACTGAATTCTCCCTGATCACGTTTTCCGAAGAACTGCTGAATCCTCACGACACACTGACCACGTCTTTCGAAGTCCTAACGCATTTCCACGACACTCCGGCCACGTCTTTCGAAGCCCTACTGAATTTCCACGACACCCTGGCCACGTCTTCCGTAGTCCTATTGAATTTCCACGAGTCCCTGGCCACGTCTTTCAAAGCCCTAATGAATTCCCACGACACCCTGATCACGTCTCCTGATCACGTCTTCTGATGCCTTACTGAATTCACCCTGATCACGTTTTCTGAAGAACTGCTGAACCCTCACAACACCCTGATCACGTCATCCAAAGCCCCACTGGATTTCCACGACACCCTGATCACGTCTCTTGATCACGTCTTCTGAAGCCCTACCAAAATTCGACGGCTCCCTGACCACGTCTTCTGAAGCCCTACTGAATTCCACGACACCCTGATCGCGTCTTCTGAAGCCTTACTACATTCAACCTGATCACGTTTTCTGAAGAACTGCTGAATTCCAACGACACACTGACCACTTCATCCAAAGCACTACTGGATTTCCACGACACCCTGCCTGATCGCGCCTCCTGATCAGGTCTTCTGAAGCCCTACCGAATTTTGACGGCTCCCTGACCACGTCTTCTGAAGCCGTACTGTATTTGACGACACCGTGACCACGTCTTCTGAAGCCGTACTGAAATTCGACGGCACCCTGGCCACGTCTTTCAAAGCCCTAATAAATTTCCACGACACCCTGATCACGTCTCCTGAAGCCTTGCTGAATTCCCACGACACCCTGTTCACGTCTCCTGATCACGTCTTCTGATGCCTTACTGAATTCACCCTGATCACGTTTTCTGAAGAACTGCTGAACCCTCACAACACCCTGATCACGTCATCCAAAGCCCTACTGGATTTCCACGACACCCTGATCACGTCTCCTGATCACGTCTCCTGAAGCCCTACCAAAATTCGACGGCTCCCTGACCACGTCTTCTGAAGCCCTACTGAATTCCACGACACCCTGGCCACGCCTTTCGAACCTCTACTGGTTTTCCACGGCACCCTGATCACGTCTCCCGATCACGTCTTCTGAAGCCCTACCAAACTTCCACGGCCACGTCTTTCAAAGCTTTACAGAATTTCCACGACACCCCGATTACGTCTCCTGATCACGTCTTCCGAACACCCTACTGGATTTCCACGAGACCGCGATCGTTTCCTTTAAAGCCCTACTGGATTTTCACGACACCCTGATCACGTCCTCTGGTAAAGTCTTCTGAAGCTCTACTAAATTCCACGACACCCTGGCCACGTCTTTCAAACCTCTACTGGAATTCCACGGCACACTGATCACGTCTCCTGATCACGTCTTATAAAACCCTACTGGACTTCCACGACACCTTATCACGTCTCCTGATCACGCCTTCTGTAGCCCTAATAAACTTTCACGTCACCCTGATCACGTCTTCTGAAGCCCTACTGAATTCCACGACACCCTGATCACGTCTCCTGATCACGTCTTCGAAAACCCTACTGGACTTCCACGACACCCTTGTCACGTCTCCCAATCACGCCTTCTCATGCCCTACCAAACTTCCACGGGCCACGGCTTTCGAAGTCTACTGAACTTCCACGTGTTCTGACAACGTCTCCTGAAGCCCTACTGAATTTCGACGGCGCAGAGAGTCGGGGGGTTCAGATAGCTTAAGTCCCACTAAACCGTTCAACATCTCAAAATCAAAAATAAATCATTCTTCTCCTACGGAGAGCAAGCGCTTCCAGTTGTCGTCTCTTATTCATGAGATAACTCCTAGGAATGTTTGGATACGTGAGTCCAAAAGCCCGAATAAAGACTTTCCTCGTGATCACGTCTCCTGATCACGTCTTCTGAAGCCCTACTGAATTTCGACGGCACACTGACCACGTCTTTCAAAGCTCTACTGGATTTTCACGACACCCTTAGCACGTCTCCTGATCACGCTTTCTGAAGCTATAATAAACTTGCCTGACACCCTGATCACCTCATCCGAAGTACTACTGGATTTCCTCGAGACCGCGATTGTTTCCTTCAAAGCCCTACTGAATATCCACGACACCCTGGCCACGTCTTTTGAAGCTCTACTGGATTTCCGCGATACCTTCATAACATCTTCTGAAGCCCTGCCGAACTTTCACGGGCCACGTCTTTCAAAGCTCTAAAAAATTTCCACGAAACCCTGATCTCGTCTCCTGATCATGTCTTCTGGAGCCCTAATGAACTTGCGCGACATCCTGCACACGTCTTCTGAAGACCTACTGAATCTCCACGACACCCTGGCCACGCCTTTTGAAGCCCTACTCAATTTGCCCGACACCCTGATCACGTCTCTTGGTCACGTCTTCTGAATCCTACGGAATTCCGACGACAACGTGGCCACGTCTTTCTAAGCTCTACTGGACTTCCACGACACCCTTATCACGTCTCCCGATCACGTCTTCTGAAGCCCTACCAAACTTCCACGACACCCTGATCACGTCTTCTGAAGCCCTACTGAATTTCCACGACACCCTGATCACGTCCCCTGATCACGTCTTCTTAATCCCTAATGAACTTCCACGACATCCTGATAACGTCTTCTGAAGCCCTACTGAATTCCACGACACCCTGGCCACGTCTTCTGATCACGTCTTCCGAATACCCTTTTGAATCTCCACGAGATCGCGATCGTTTTCTTTAAAGCCCTACTAAAGTTCCACGTCACCCTGACCACGTCTTTTGAAGCCCTACTAAATTTCCACGGCACCCTGATCACGTCTACCGATCACGTCTTCCAAAAACCCTACTGGACTTCCACGAGACCGCGATCGTTTCCTTTAGAGCCCTTCTGAATTTCCACGACACCCTGATCACGTCTCCTGATCACGTCTTCTGATTCCCTAATAAACTTTCACGACACCCTGATCACGTCTTCTAAAGCCCTACTGAATTCCGCGACACCCTGGCCACGTCTTTCGTAGTCCTATTAAATTTCCACGAGTCCCTGGCCACGTCTTTCAAAGCCCTAATGAATTTTCACGACACCCTGTTCACGTCTCCTGATCACGTCTTCTGATGCCTTACTGAATTCACCCTGATCACGTTTTCTGAAGAACTGCCGAACCCTCACAACACCCTGATCACGTCATCCAAAGTCCTACTGGATTTCCACGACACCCTGATCACGTCTCTTGATCACGTCTTCTGAAGCCCTACCAAAATTCGACGGCTCCCTGACCACGTCTTCTGAAGCCCTACTGAATTCCACGACACCCTGGCCACGCCTTCTGAAGCCTTACTATATTCGACCTGATCACGTTTTCTGAAGAACTGCTGAATCCCAACGACACACTGACCACTTCGTCCAAAGCACTACTGGATTTCCACCAAACCCTGCCTGATCGCGCCTCCTGACCAGGTCTTCTGAAGCCCTAATAAATTTCGACGGCTCCCTGACCACGTCTTCTGAAACCTTACTGTATTTGCACGACACCCTGGCCACGTCTACCGAAGCCGTACTGAAATTCGACGGCACCCTGGCCACGTCTTTCAAAGCCCTAATGAATTTCCACGACACCCTGATCACGCCTCCTGAAGCCTTACTGAATTCCCACGACACCCTGTTCACGTCTCCTGATCACGTCTTCTGATGCCTTACTGAATTCCGACGACAACGTGGCCACGTCTTTCTAAGCTCTACTGGACTTCCGCGACACCCTTATCACGTCTCCTGATCACGTCTTCTTGATCCCTAATAAACTTCCACGACATCCTGATAACGTCTTCTGAAGCCCTACTGAATTCCACGACACCCTGGCCACGTCTTCTGATCACGTCTTCCGAATACCCTTTTGAATCTCCACAAGATCGCGATCGTTTTCTTTAAAGCCCTACTAAAGTTCCAGGACACCCAGACCACGTCTTCTGAAGCCCTCCTAATCTCCACGGCACCCTGATCACGTCTACCGATCACGTCTTCCGAAAACCCTACTGGACTTCCACGAGACCGCGATCGTTTCCTTTAGAGCCCTTCTGAATTTCCACGACACCCTTATCACGTCTCCTGATCACGTATTCTGAATCCCTAATAAACTTCCACGACACCCTGATCACGTCTTCTGAAGCCCTACTGGAATCCGCGACACCCTGACCACGTCCTTCGAAGCCCTACTAAATATCCACGACACCCTGGCCACGTCTTCTGAAGCCCTACCAAACTTCCACGGGCCACGTCTTTTAAAGTCTACTGAGTTTCCACGTCTTCTAATCATGTCTCCTGAAGCACTACTGAATTTCGACGGCACACTGACCACGCCTTTCGAAGCCCTACTGAATTTCCACGACACCCTGGCCACGTCTTTCGAAGCTCTACTGGACTTTCACGACACCCTTATCACGTCTCCTGATCACGCCTTCTGAAGCACTACTGAATTTCGATGGCACACTGACCACGTCTTTCGAAGCCCTACTGAATTTCCACGACGCCCTGATCACGTCTTCTGAACCTCTATTGAATTCCACGACACCCTGATCACCTCATCCGAAGTACTACTGTATTTCCGCGGCACCCTGATTACGTCTCCTGATCACGTCTTCCGAAAACCCGGCTGAAATTCCACGTGACCGCGATTGTGTCCTTTAAAGCCCTACTGGAGTTCCACGACACCCTGGCCACGTCTTTTGAAGCCCTACTGAATTTCCACGACACCCTGATCACGTCTCCTTATCACGTCTTATGAAGCCCTGATGAACTTTCACGACACCCTGATCACGTCTTCTGAAGCCCTACTGAATTCCACGACACCCTGGCCACGCCTTTCTAACCTCTACTGGTTTTCCACGGCACCCTGATCACGTCTCCCGATCACGTTTTCTTAAGCCCTACCAAACTTCCACGGCCACGTCTTTCAAAGCTTTACAGAATTTCCACGACACCCTGATCACGTCTCCTTATCACGTCTTCCAAATACCCTACTGGATATCCGCGAGACCGCGATCGTTGCCTTTAAAGCCCTACTGATTTTCCCCGACACCCTGATCACGTCTCCTGGTCACGTCTTCTGAATCCTACGGAATTCCGACGACACCGCTGCCACGTCTTTCTAAGCTCTACTGGACTTGCGCGACACCCTTATCCCGTCTCCTGATCACGGCTTCTGAAGCCCTAATAATTTCCACGACACCATGATCACGTCTTCTGATCACGTCTTCCGAAAACCCTACTGGACTTCCACGAAACCGCGATCGTTTCCTTTAAATCCCTACTGAAGTTTCACGACACCCTGGCCACGTCTTTCAAACCTCTACTGAGTTCCCACGGCACCATCATCACGTCTTCCGATCACGTCTTACGAAAACCCTACTGGAATTCCTTTATACCGCGATCGTTTCCTTTAAAGCTCTACAGAATTTCCGCGACACCCTGATCACCTCTCCTGATCACGTCTTCTGAAGCCCTAATGAACTTCCACGACACCCTGATCACGTCTTCCGAGAAGCCTATACTGGACTTCCACGAGACCGCGATCGTTTCCTTTAAAGCCCTACTGAAGTTCCACGACACCTTGGCCACGTCTTTTGAAGCCCTACAGGATTTTCACGACACCCTGATCACGTTCTCTGGGAACGTCTTCTCAAGCCCTACTAAATTCCACGACACCCTGGCGTCGTCTTTCAAACCTCTACTGGAATTCCACGGCACACTGATCACGTCTCCTGATCACGTCTTATAAAAACCTTACTGGACTTCCACGACACCCTTATCACGTCTCCTGATCACGCCTTCTGTAGCCCTAATAAAACTCCACGTCGCCCTGATCACGTCTTCTGAAGCCCTACTGAATTCCACGACACCCTGATCACGTCTCCTGATCACGTCTTCCAAAAACCCTACTGGACTTCCACGACACCCTTGTCACGTCTCCCAATCACGCCTTCTGACGCCCTACCAAACTTCCACGGGCCACGGCTTTCAAAGTCTACTGAACTTCCACGTGTTCTGACAACGTCTCCTGAAGCCCTACTGAATTTCGACGGCGCAGAGAGTCGGGGGGGTTCAGATAGCTTAAGTCCCACTAAACCGTTCAACATCTCAAAATCAAAAATAAATCATTCTTCTCCTACGGAGAGCAAGCGTTTCCAGTTGTCGTCTCTTATTCATGAGATAACTCCTAGGAATGTTTGGATACGTGAATCCAAAAGCCCGAATAAAGACTTTCCTCTTGAAACTATTTTGCAGCCTTTCTAAAATATCTACAATCCACCGTTTGCAGGGCGCGAAAACGTAGGTACCATACTCCAACATTGAGCGAACGTAAATCTTATAGATCTTGACCAGCAACTGTGAATCTCTTGATCTTAAAGCCAGGATCTGGGCAGAATTTTGATCTCGAGGTTTCACGCTAAATCGGAGCTTATGGTACAGGTAATCCCAAGGGATGTGCGAAATCGCGTGAAAACGATATTCTGTAAATTATTCCACCCATTTCCGTCAACCACTGTGTCAGAAAAGTGTGCCCATCGTCCATGCTTTATCCGTCGTCCAAGCATTCTTCAAAACTGCCGTGTTCTATGCTTCTCTGAGCCAAATTCCAGCCTGCAGATGCGTTTCGACGCGCTTTGTGGCCGCGGGCGCTCGAGTCAGTCGAATTTCCAGCGCCAAGGCCGACTCGATGTGGCTTTTTTATACAGTTTTCTCCAATTTTGTGTAGTTTCCAGTTTTCAAAACCCACCTAGAGTCAACGGCTCGGCCGCTGTGGCACTGGAAACTCTTCCCACTCGAAAGCGCGCCGTAAGGTGCAAAACTAGTTGGGGGCACTGAAGATTTACCCTTGGAAATGAAAAGGTTCATTCATAAAAATAAATTTCATTTGTTATCAGATATGTGCTAACGTTATCACACGTAACTTCCTAGAAATTCCATGGAATCAGGTCAATTTCTGAAAGCGGTATCACTCATTCCTCGCTTGATTTCTGAGGGCCCCCAACTAGTTTTGCACCTACCGTAACCCCTAACTTCAGGGCTGTTTTCTCCACTAGTAATTACTTATGTATAGTTAATGAAATGTCGAGACGGTGTTGAGCTGGGCTAGTCCACTATCTTACCCAAACTTCGGCAGTGTCAAAGTTTGACCGGGCTTTGCCTTTAAAGGCACAGTCCAAGCTCAGGGACGAAATCTGAGATTTCTCCATAATTGTGAAGTAGACCCACCCTATACAGCCCCTGCCACATGCGAGCTCTCAATTCCTCCGAATAAGCGAGATATAGGGGGAAGCCACCCTGGGGCGACCATACCAGGAAGCCACCTTGTCACGCCCTTTTTACGATCTTTCGAGCTCAACAGCGGCGAGATGAGCGATGGTTTTCGACCAGTAGCCCCGTTCTTTCCTTCATTCTCAGCCTTTCTCCTTATTCAGGTCGGTTCGCATACATCGGTTGCAAATGACGGAGGTTACGAGCCTCGGACAACTCGCCCACCATGCATCCGTAGCACGAGTTTTGAGGGGCCATAACCTCGTTCCTAGTGAGTCTTGAACGTTTTTAAAGACACCACTGTGATCAGCGTGCGACCATCTCCAATGCAAGCATAGCAACTGAAAAACAATTTCTTGGATGTACTGTATCTTTAAAGGCAATGGTCGCGATAAAATATGCTTGTCTTCTTTTCCTCTCTAAACCCTTTTGAGGGTATAGAGTAGTAGGACCTATGAGAAAAAATCGAGAAAAAAACCGCTGTTTCGGACAAATTTCAATCCTGAACTTCCATGTCTTTTGATGGTGGACGAGCCCGCTCCACATCATCGGCATCGATGATCTAAAATCAAGAGCATCAAGTGGCTCGAAATCGAATGTCGAATATTTATGTACTCATCGAGTCAAAAACATTGAAAGAAGTGCTTGCCTTCATTGTTCAACTGTTTTTATTAGGTAAATTAGCATCTATTCCTTCCTTTCAATGTCGATGATTTTGGACTGCTCGGCATGAGGCTGCGATCTTTTTGGGCGGCGCTCCACAAGTGTGCACGGACTGGCATCTTTGAACTCTAGAAAGCGCTGTTCGTCGCTGCGAGCAACGCCGCGACATGAACTCTGCAGACACCTTGACGCTCGGCGACCACTCGCCGGTCGCTGCAACTCTGCAGACCCCTTAGGGGTATTGTGTACTTTTGCGACACACGGTCGCATCGCTCTGCACAGCGACAGCGACCGCCTCCCGTCCCTTAAATCTGTCGCTTTCGCGGTGCACTGCACAGCGACAGTGGTAGCGACAGGCTATGGCACATGTGTAGTATGACAGTCCTCCCGACACGTCGCTGCGACCCACACGCGACATCTGTTCCTACGACGACAGTTGCCGTTGCTCCGATGCGGGTCCCACTGCGATTTGTGTTAGATTGCATGGCTGCCGCTCATTACAGCAACAAAGTATACAATACCCCTTAAGCGCATCTCATGGTCGTTTTCGGCGATGACAGAATGGCAGAGACGCAGAGCACGAACAGTGAAAAGGAGGGCGCAGGCTGTGAAGCGGTCGTTGCTGGAGCGTGGTTCCGTACAACTCAATGCCGATGGTTGCAAATGTCATTGATGTGTAAGATATAAGTATGCGAACTAGGCATGGACAAAATTTCCATAATGCTGTTGAAGGGTTTTAGCCTAAACGCTGCCTGATAACTTGAAATTACCAAAATAGCTGCTGGCTTTTCGATGTTCAAAAATTCCGTAATGGGTTTTTGTATATTGAATAAGTATACAACAAATGCACGCGCCTTTGTAGTGATACTGCCTCTGAAATGCTGCCGACGTTCTCCACTCACCGATGTCCTGAGCTCCCGTGTTAAATACAGGCCTTCCTTCTCCCTTCCGGTGAGTTTGCGGCTCATTAGATTTTATGAAAAATGCCTCCAAGGTTTTTCGCGCTGCGGTGTCATTCTCTCGGGCAATCATCTCGACCTTGATATCAAAATTGTCACCATTGTGGGCCGTGACCCGATGCGCCCCAAGCACTGTAGCTTCCCGCTGCTTAGCCTTACCGTTCAGGTGTTCTTTGATCCTGACATGCGGTGGCCGCAATGTTTCTCCGATGTCTCCGATTTCCGCCGCACAGCTGACATGAGATCAAATAGAGCACACCGCATGCAGTGCAGTCTCCATCCCTGCCAGCCGGACAAATCACACAAGCGGGTGTAGTACATACGAATGCAGTCATAGAGACGATTCCGGACCAGACGAGTTTTGAAGTTGTTCGGAGGGATGTCGACCAAAATCACGGAGATATCCAGTCCCGTCCTTCTCAGGCATTTTCTGATAGGAACGCTAAGATCGGCTCTCAAGTGGTTTCACCTGGTTTCCAGTGACGTTTCTGCGCCTGTGCAAGCTAAGTTCTCTGGAATATCCGTTCAGTTCGGTTATTTCCCCCTGCCTTTTGAGACCTAGACGGTAAGAAGAAGCATCGAAAAGCTACAAAGCTTGGGGCGCGTCGGGTCACTGCCCACAATGGTGACAACTTTCATATCAAAGTCGAGATAATTGCCCTAGACTGACACCGCAGCGCCAAAAACCTTGAAGGCATTTTTCATACAATCTCATGAGCCGCAAATTATTCGGAAGGTAGAAGGCCTGTATTAAACCCGGAAGCTCAGGCCATACGTAAGACTCGCCTTCTAACATCTCAAGTAGTGGTCTGCAGTGGTCCCTTCCATCGACGTTCCAAGCTACTCTGATCGCTAGCGAGTTCTTGGTTAGGTAAGGTACTTTCTCTGGTTTTTTTCTCCTTCCTTCGTGACAGAAAATAGTATTCCGAATTTAGGTAGGGTTTGGTTACGTTTGACAGTGTAAACACATTTCTTATTTGATCTTTTCAGGCTCTAAGAAGGAGGTTGTTTCGAAACGTTTATTGTTTATTGTTTATTGTTTATTGTTACATAAGATGGTTAAGAATATGAGTATTACGGTACGAGGGATAAGAGCGACGAAAAAGGATAAATTAACTTAGAACAAAGCAAAGCAAACCGGTAGATGTCAAACAGGCACAAAAAAGAAACCACTGTAGGAATACAGAGGTTGGGAAAACCTAAGCGCCAGACAGACACCTGTTCAGAACTCTCAAAAAACTAGGAAGCCTGCCGGGTATCTCGAAACGCTTACTAAGCTTAACGTACTCGGAACCGGCTCGACATACGAACGAGTTGGCCCTCACAGAAAGCTTAGTCCGTGGTATTTGAATTTTTAACGTAGGACCTCGAGTTATCGATTCCTTGAGAGGGAAAAGTTTGGATCTATCGAGATGAACAAAATTGTTAAGGATTTTGTTAGCCATGATTAAATCTTGTTTCTTTCTTCTGTAGGATAGCGATTCTAAGCCTAGTTAAGAATTCCGCACAGGGTTTTCGGGTACTGTGTCGTAAGCAAACCTTCCTGCTGTCAGAAACAAATTTCTTGTGAAGCTATTCTGCACCTTTTCCAGCATAAGAATATGCTTTGCTTTCGTAGGATGAAATACTGGTGTACCGTACTCCAAAACAGGCCTGTTGTAGACCTTATAGGCTTTTAGAAGAGTCTTGGGGTCTGTAGATGATAGGCATCTGAAAAGATTACATGCCTTGCGCATAGCTTTGCTTACAATGTTCATGCAATGTGTATCAAAATCAAAAGTTTCTGAAATTTGAAAACCAAGATTTCGAATTTCAGAAACCTGAGAGACTCGGACGCCGCCAACGTTGTATATAACTTTTCCATTATTTTTGCTCAGATGTGAACTGATGGTTTTTTGCTTAGCCAGGGGGAGATTTCATCGCTGAGACAATTCATGGATAGAACATATGGCCGCCTGCAGGACTCGAGCACCTTCCTGGGTTTCAATACTTTTATAGATTTTCAAGTCATCAGCAAACGCTTTGCATGTGACTCCATGGGCATTTATGATGTCTGGTATTTTCCTCGTGTAAATGTTGAACAGAATGGGAGACAAAACTGATCCCTGATTAACACCGCTTTTCGCTAACCTAGGCGAAGATAATTGGCCTTTAACATTGACACGGAAGTTTCGATGCGTCAAAAATTCCTCCAGCCAACGGACTATTCTGGGATGGAGTCCAATTATTTCTAGCTGCTCAATGAGTTTTCTGTGTGGCACTTTATCAAATGCATTCTCGAAATCGAAATATACTAAACTCTGGTACCGCCGTAGTGACCTGTTGATTTCGATTATCACCAGCAGCGGAGCGGTGGGCCTCGGTGAAATATAACTAGTGATAAGGAGGTTTCGACGAAAAAGCCACCGCTCCGCGTTGTGATAATCGAAATCAACAGGTCACTACGGCGGTACCAGAGTTTACATCCACGGAGTGATTCTGATCGATAATTCCAGTCCAGTCATTCAGCGCATCCAGCATAAGAGTTGTCGTGGAGCCTCCTTTACGAAACCCGTGCTGTCCGTCGAGAATTATTCTGTTTGTATCGAGGTGTTCAACGATTGATTTTTTTAGTATTTTTTCAAAAACTCGACAAAACACGGATGTAATGCTTATTGGACGGTACTTCATCGGCTGATTGTAGGGTGGTTTCTTGGGGGAGTGGAATTATGAGGGATTCTGTCCACTTGTCAGGAATTTCCGCGCGCATGAAACATAGATTGAATATGATCTCGAGAGGTCCAGCGATTTCTGCAGCAACAATTTTGACGAAAACAAGTGGAACACGGTCTGGGGTTAAAGAGTACGAGTTATTCCATTTAACCAATTGTTCTAGAATAGTGTCGCGATGGAACCAGACGGAGTCCTGCATTTGAGGAAATTCAAATTCAGGAACTGCGTATGTCGTATCACGATGACGGATAGAGTTCGGGTTTGACGTAGTAAACACAGCTTCAGAGGTTTGTGCAAGTATTTCGGCTTTTTCGGAGTTTGTGCGGTATTTGTTGCCTTGGTTGTCAGTGAGAACTTGCACTGAGGATTTACTTTTGAACTTCGCATTGAGCATACGAAAGAATGATTTAAAGGCAGTGGTCGCGATCGAATATGCTTGTCGTCTTTTTCTCTCAAAATCCTTTCCTGGGTCTCGAGTAGCAGGACCTATAAGAAAAAATCGCGAAAAAAACACTGTTTTGGGCCGAATTTGAAACCTGAACTTTCTTGTCTTTTGATGGTGGACGAGCCCTCTCCACATCATCGGCATCGATGACCTCTTATATCAAGAACATCAGCTAGCTTGAAATTGAATGTCAATCAATGAACCTTCGAATTTATGTACACATCTAGTCAAAAACATTGATTGAAGTGATGCTTTCATTATTCAACTGTTTTTATTCGTTAAATTCGCATTTATTTCGTCCTCTGAATGTCGATGATTTTTGACTGCTCGGCATGAGACTGCGATCTGTTTCGTCATCGCTGTGCACGTGTGCACGAACTAGCTTCTTTGGGCCCTAGAAACTCTATTTGTAGACCGTTTTTCACCGCGCTACCTTCATAGTTTTTCAGCTGTTTTTGATCTAGGCTGATTTTTGTAGTTTTTTCGATAACGTTTTTCATCGTGACCACTGCCTTTAATTTTACCAGAGGCGATAACTTTTCTTTCAATGGATGCCGAAAATTTTTTGAGTTTCCTAGAAAACCTGTTCGACAGAACTTCGTATTGGTGTTTATTTGTGACTGTTGGGAAGAGAAGCGAGCTTTTCCAAGATTTTTCTCTCAATTTCGCCAATGAGATCAGGTAGTTCGGCCATTTAGACTCCTGAGATGGTTTTCTTGTACATGGGACATATTTGTCTATACAATGCTTCAAGATGGAGATTAACATTACGTACATATCGTTCCCTGAATCTATTGCAGAGAAGGAGCCTATCCAGTCAATACTCTGAAGATGCTGAAATATTGCATAATAGTTGGCTTTGCTGAACTCTCTGACACATTGAAACGTTTTTACATAACATTGAGATGTAATCGAGAATTCAACGGCGTAGTGGTCGCTGGTTCCTATGGGAGGTTTAATTTGAAAGTTCTCAAGCAAGGATTTTTTGTTTGTTGAAACCAGATCCAAAACACTATTGTCTCTAGTGGGTTCTGTGACAAGTTGGCAAATGTTGTGAGTGGCACATAAATTAAGGAAATCTGATAAAGTCTTGCCCGCGATACTCCCTTGCCAAGAAATATCAGGGTAATTGAGGTCGCCCGTAAGAATAGAAAAAGAGTCATAGGCTAGTAAATTGCTTATAGCGTTCAATAGCTGGAGATTACTTTGATTGAACGTTAGCCATAAAGAACTTGTATCAACCTCGTGTCGAGTACAACATCATCAGACAACTATATTGTTATCATTCCGAGGTTTATGGACAGTCACACATGGAGATTCAAATTAATATTTACAATGAGTTCCGATTGCCTTTTCTTTACAAATGAAGGTTTTTCATGAGCCCCTTGAACATTTTTGTTCGCTAGAGAGGCCAAGCTACACAAAAACTTGAAAAATCAATATAGGGTTTTCTGCGCGTATGATATACTTTATATCCGAAGATAAATTTTCCGATAATGGATCGATTCGGATAATGAAGATTTTAAGTTTTCCGGATATTGGTTTGATTCAGGTAATGCGTTTTTTTCAAATTTTCGGATATTGGATCGATTCAGATAATGCCATTTTTCCAATGATTCGGATACGGATATCCGGTCGGATATTTTCGGAACAAAGTTGAGGCAAGACGGTGAAGAATAAACCAGGCACTCAAGGCAAGCCTTTGAAAACATCCATAATTGAGCAAACAGAGGCCTTCATCGCATTCGCAGCATGTTCACATACAAATTTCAATCTTCATATATGCGTATTAATAAAAATATGAAAACAAATCTTCATTTACTCTATCGTCGTTGGGAGGCACAGTATCATCCATACACAGGTTTTTCAGGACAACTAGAAAGTAAAAAGTATGCAAAGTGACTATACAAAAAAATCTACACTGAACAACTAGCCACTTGGTCATCTCACTTGACGAAGTGGCCTTTTTTCCGCGCCGCAACGACTCCTCCGATTTCGGAAAGAGAAGGAAAATCAGGGGTTGATGCTTTAAACAGAAGGCGGTACAAAAATGGGCGTGGTCTAGTGCAATTTTATCCGACTTTATCCAAAATTTATCCGATTTTATCCGAAAATTATTCGATTTTATCCGAAATTTTGCCCGAATTTTATCCGATTTTCTCCGAACTTTATCCGATTTTATCCGAATTTTCGACCCTTCGGATAATGCTTCGATTCAGATAATGCTGATTTTAAATTTCCCGGATATTGCTTCGATTCAGATGATGCGTTTTTTCAAAGTTTCGGATATCGGATTATCCGAATCTCGGATATCCGGTCGGATATCCGAAAAGGAGTGATTCGGTACTAAGTATAGCGTATGGTGCCTTCGAAGAAGAAGAATAAAGGTTCGAAGAGAGAAAGGTGCACAGAGGATGGATGGAATCCATGATTAAACAATGCATTGGGGTCTCAACGATCAAATGATAATTCCGAGCAATAAGTGTTTGTTAGGGCAACAAGTGACCCTGCGGGGCAACAAGTGATTTTGTGGGGCAACAAGTGATTATGGGGGCAGCAGCTTCAAGGCATCAAGTGATTTTGCGGGGCGACTAGTGATTGTTGTGAGTGGGGCTACAAGTGGTTTTTTGGGCACAAATGCAACAGTCGCTCCACACTTCCCGTTCGCGCCCCTGAAAAATGACTTGTCGCCCAGGGGCCATATGCAAGAACGCGACCGTTGGGGCAGGGGCAGTGCAGTCGGTGCCTTTGAAGATCGTCGATGCTTACAAGGCAGGACATGTCTATCGTAGTTGGTAACGACTCTGATGAACTCTTGGGACGATCCCCAACCCAAACTCATTCCATCCCCACCGACAGCTGGGGACGATCCCCTAAAGTGGGCGGAGTTGGTCCCTCCTAAGGTTTGCAATTGGGAGGGACAGGGTTGAGTTTTGCAGGGACCAGGTTGGCCGTGGTTGGTCCCTCCTAAGTTCGCTATCGGGAGGGACCAAAGTTGAGTTTTGCAAGGACTAGGTTGGCCGTGGTTGGTCCCTCCTAAGATTGTATTGGGAGGGACCAAAGCTGAGTTTTGCCGGGACTTAGTTGGCTCTGTAAACCCGTTCTTAAGGAGCCGGGTTTCAAAATGCTTACCATACCGCTTACCTTTCCGCTAGCTTCCTCGATTGCTACGTGTGTACTGTGCTAAAACTGCTCAGTAGACTTACGCATTTCCTCACAGTCCATATAAAAACGTTAATCAACACAAAATCCATCAAAAATTTACTTTCAATGCAACTTCCTACAAATTCAAAGCCAAATCTAAAATCAAAAACTGAAAAAACGCTAACAACACAGTATGAATCTCATACATGAAGAAAATGAGGTCTTCTCACAAGCTGCAAGCAGCAGTGGTACAGGTTTAACATATACAGGATTAACGCCATACGGAAATGATATTTCATAATTTCACAAGAATACCAGCGGCCATGGAAAGAAAATCTTCAAATGAAAGGCAAACAAACTATCCCGGGCAACCCAAAGGCTGCATTTAATGCAGGTCCCACAAAGTGAATTAGAGAAGGCTAAAAACGTGCCCAAAATGAGAATATACATCGAAATCAACATCAATATAAACCAAATTGTAACGATTTCGGCCAAGATGAGCTCCGTCTTCGAAGTACACTCATCATTACTGCGCAGTGGTAGACGGCTCATTCGCGACTACTCTCCTCCTCTGAAATGTGTATTGTTAGACAAGAAACAACTCTGTGAATTTTTGCCGAGAATTAGCCGCGAAATGCCTGCTTGTCGCGTAATAGCCGTCAAATAACGGTTGCCGCGAAATAGCCGCAGAATAATCGCTAAATAACGCTGGCCGCGAAATGGCCGCCAAATATGTGGTCTGCTTGGGTCTGCTGAACCGTGCCCTGCTTCGGAAAGGGAAAGGTAAAACCGGGTTTCTTGATCACCCACTATTACTGCTTCCCCTTACATGAGCGTATTTTGGTTATGATTGACGGTATTGTTGTCTGTAATTGTGAATGAAGGTAAGACCGGCAATAAAAGTTTGCAGCATCATTTCTAGATTGGTTACTGTGTTAAAAGCACCAGTCGCCAGGAAATGGCCGAGAATCAGCCCCCTCCAGGATCCGCAGCGGATCTTGGTGGGCTATTTCTCGGCCATATCTCGGCCGAGCAATGGCCGCGAAATAATCTGGATATATCCTACCAGGAGCGGCTGCAGAGCCTGGTGGGCTATTTCGCGGACAATGTGGTCTCGGCCGGGCACTGGCCGCCTAATAAACGAGAAATAATCGAGAAATAGCCGCAAAATAGCCGAGAATTAGTCCATCAGGAGCCGCTGCGGAGCCTGGGGGGAGCTGTTTCTCGGCTAAATCTTCTAGAGAAATAAGAAAAAACAAATTAGCTAACCGGCTTAGCAATGAGATGATTTTTTTGCGAAGGGTGAAGTGGCGTACCCCAGCTCTAAAAAAACCATATACTCTCAATCTTTGGGTTCTGGTCGCTAAAGTTTCTACCTACTAGATCACAACGCAACGTTATGTAACTAGCTACAGATTGGCATCGCCGCTAGCCTCCCCCTCCTTCCTCTACACCAATTCTATCTCCATTGATTCAGTCTATCAGTTTCTTACGCAGCTTCTTTCGAGATTTAACAGCTTTCTACGGCTCATTTCAGCGTCTTTACTAAACCCCTTCACTCTTTAAGACATCTATCGCATTATTTCTACAGCCCATGCTGCCCTGTCAGCTCTCACGACGTTCTGCGAACCCCTTTTAAAGCTCTCCGAGGCATATTGCACACTCCATTAGGAAAAACCTTCTTTCATCCCTTACATTTTTCAACTGCTTTCTAGAGTCCTGAAAAGATTCAATGAACTCCCTGACTATTTACAACAGAATTATGAATTGAACACACCCTGACTAGGGACTGCTTTAAACATCCCGTGGAGATTTGGAAACCATATGATCCGTGCTTGAAAATCCCTAAATGGCAGCGGGGATTCCAAAAAGAGAATTTCCATTGCTTTACAAAGAGATGAGGGTACCCATCCGTGAACTTTTGCGGTGCTCAGAAAAAGCTCTTGGATTCGGCTCAAAACTTGCCTGGGTGTTATTTAGGGCGCTGAACCGGAATCTGGGGTCTGTTCCTCGCCTGACTTAGGGTTACGGTAGGTTACGGTAGGCAAAATGCCGTTTAACTGGCATTACTTACCTTAAAATTTCGTAAATCGAAAAATTGACCTCAAATTTTTGTTCAGCGTACCAAATACCAACCACAGTGAAAATTTGAGTCCAATGTGATGGACCGAGCTAACGTATACCCACCTTAATCTATCGAAAATCGATAAACGGGTTGCAGATTCGTGTTAACACTTAAAAGCATCGTTCGCGCTGGGAATCAATTTTTATTTTTCAGGCTCAATTCCATGATTGATCCCGGTAGACCACACTGGTAAACTTTGGCGCGTCAAAAACGTTGGGCAATGGGGTTGGAAGACGTCGAAAATGGGTTCCGCCACCAATTCTCACCAGTCATCTAGCACTTTTTCCTAGAATGTTGGTGCGACCGTAAGACAACATGAAAAATAGTTACGGCACTAACTCCATATGCAGAAAAACTCCGAAAATGAGAGTGACGAGGCCTCCAAAAACAGAAAAACTTTAAAAATGATTTTGGCGCGAAATTCTAATTCGTATTTACAATGTGTTCCGATTGACTTTTCTTTACAAATGAAGGTTTTTCATGGGCCCCTTCGACATTTTCGTTCACTAGAGGGGCCAAAGTACACAAAAACATGAAAAAATAATATACGGTTTTCTACGCGTACGATGCCTTTAAGAGACCGCGCGCTCCACGGCCAATCAAATCGGTGAGTATTTAAACAGAATTTTTGTTGTAAACGACTATGCCAAAATGAGATATATGGCGCTTATTGCCTGCTTACCGGCTATGGAAGTTATATTAAGCATGGACTAGCGAGACTTACCGGAGTTTTTGCTCAAGAAAACTTTTACATGCGCCAACTTCTTGAGGTAGAATAGTTTGTCAAAACGGTGTTGACTGACAACCGTCTACCCGAAGTTCGCTGCCCGTATGAACTCTCCTAAATGGAGCAGGCTGCTGGTGACTCACAGTAGGGCGTGGGGTAAGGAAATGTGAGATCAAAAAGCAAAACATCCATTTTTCCCATTTTTGAAGTTCGCATGGGTATATTCTCACTTTATCCTCTCTCATGATAAGGAAAACGCAGGAGATGTTTCTCTAGTTAAGCAACACCATGTCCTTGTTCTCAATAAACGAAATATGTACGTGGATGATTATCTTTCGATAAGCAGATTTTGAAAAAAAAAACTAAACTAAAATCAACGAAGTAAATCGAAATGACTGAGCGGTTGTAATGAGTGACGAACAGTGAAGGTGCTGCACAATTTCCTAGATTGACAAGGGAGACTCCAGACTTCTACGCTCTCCTTGTAACGCGTCGCACGTTGCTCACGAAACACGTTTTCCTCTGTTTTCATCGCTACAGAAAGGTTACGATTTGGGATGAAACAGTTGTTCATATTTCGTTTTCTTTCTAAATTCTACACTTTCGATGACGTCCTGCACACTCCCACTGTGGCCCTGCTCACTTTCTATGACGCCCTGCACACTCCCACCGGGGTCCTGCGCACTTTCTTTGAAGCCCTGAACACTCCCACTGGGTCCTGCACACTTTCTATGACGCCCTGCACACTCCCACTGGGGTCCTGCACACTTTCTATGACGTCGTGACGTTTATATTACCCATGCAGCACTATTTTATTCCGTTTCCGAATCCAATAAGTCGGAAACGGAAGTGGAACGGAAAAGCCCAAAAACACCGGAAATACGGAAGCGGAATCCGAAACGGAACAGTTCCGCACAGCTCTGATAATAGGTCACTCTGACTCGCGTCAAATTCACCCTTTGCGCGAATAAGCTTCGATGACGGCGCTAATGATTGATTTCCTAGCTTATGATAAATTAGTGCGTAACAGGCCGCTTCCCGAAGCACGAAATCTCGAATCGGCAGAGTATGACAAAGACTTCAGGTGTATTGATAATGTGTGGCGGGGGAGGGGACTCAGCGTTTTTCAACGTTCCAGATGCTTTTTTTTTCAGAATTTAGAGAAAAACTTCACCGTCGATTATGTCTCAGCGTGCAGTATGTTTAGCGCAAATACGCAAACACACAACAGGCTTTTTCCACTGCCATGCACTGTAATCTGACTGCGCCTCCGTACTTCAAAGGCAGTGTTCACGAAAAAAATGTTTCCGTCTCCACTAGGAATGGGTCGTGGAGGGGCGCACTGTAACGTTGACGTCGGAAGTACGCTTGGAAACGAGCCAGGAAGTGCCCCAAAAGAGTCCGAAGTTTCCACTTTGAGCGCAAAGCAAACCCCGAAAGCGCAACGCCCGCCCTTCGACGTGACCAAATGAAGACTCGAGATCGTGAGATGAGCAATGGTTTCCGAATCAATAGGCTCGTTCATCCCTTTATTCTCATCTTGTCTCTTTACTCGGGTCAGCTTGCATACATCCGCCGCAAAAGACGGAAGTTACAAGTCTCAGACAACTTGTCCAACATGCTTCCTTAAAGGCACTGTTCGCGATAAGAATCGCTTTTCTGTTTTTTTTGCCTATCTTGAAACCGGTCCCATTCTGATTCCAACGATGCTTCTGGATTCGTACAAGACCTTCTGGGAATGGAGTTCTGGTCCCTCAAAAATTGAGCTAGGGAAAATGGTGGACGAGTTGTCCGAGGCTTGTAACTTCCTTCTTTTGCAGCCAATGTATGCGAGCTGACCTGAGTAAAGAAAGAAGTTGAGAATGAAGGGAATAACGGGGCTTTTGATCGGAGACCATCGCCCAACTCAAGATTTCGAGTGTTCCTTTGTTCACGTCGAGGGGCGGGAAGACGCGGGACTTGCCCACAGCGGCGGGGTTTGCCCACTTTTCTAAGCCGTTTTGCGGATCTTGGGTAGCCTTTCATCCCGTTTTTTTGACGCTGTTCTGCTTCTGAGAGCCACGAGAAGCGTTGGTCATGGAAAACTCGAGGATGAAGATTATCGCGAACAGTGCCTTTAACTCAATTTTTGAGGGACCATAACTCCGTTCCCAGAAGGCCCTGTACGATGCTAGAGACATCGTTGGAATCTGCATGGGACCGTTTTCAAGAAAAAACAGAAAAACGATTTAATTTGCAATTTTGAGAATATTCGCTATATTGATTAAGCGGCCCCCGGGCAGAACTAAAATGGTGTAGAATCTGAGAAAAACGCACCAGAAGTACACGGAATGCTCAAGTATCACTCTGCCTTTAAGTATCACAGGAAGTGTCTGTTGTGTCAATGAAACCTTTTGTGGACACGTCCTTTGCAATTCTCTACTATCTATTGCTCCGTTCTTTCCTTGGGACCCTAACTAATCCTGCTGCGCATCTTCTATTTTCGATTGACCCAATTTTCCACCGGTGACAACCACCATGAACTCGGACAAAGTGAAAACCTGACCGCGCGCAAATAGCGGACCGCCACCGGGATGGGCGTTGGTCGAACCGGTTTCCGCTCGCGGTCAGTCCGCGAGCTCCCGCGGTCAGTCCGCAAGCCTCCGCGGTCAGTCCGCGAACTCCCTCGGTCAGTCCGCGAGCTCCCGGCGGTCAGTCCGCGAGCTCCGCGGTCAGTCCGCAGGCTCCGCGATCAGTCCGCGAGGTCCCGCCGTCAGTCTGCGAGCTCCCGCGGTCAGTACGCAAGCTACCGCGGTCAGTACGCAAACTCCCGCGGTCAGTCTAGAAAGCACCGCTGTCAGTCCGGAATGTCCCGCAGTTGGTCCGAATTTAACCACGGTCAGCCCGCGAGCTCCCGCGGTCGGTCCAGAAAGCACCGCTGTCAGTCCGGAATGCCTCGCGGTGGGTCCGAATTTAACCACGGTAAGCCCGCTAGCTACCGCGGTCGGTCGAGAAGACCCCATCGTCAGTGCTTAACGTCACGCGGTTATTCACGAGAAGTCCGGGTCTCTGCGTGTCTCTGCATGTGACGTGCAGTCTACGTGATCGGCAGAAAATACCTATATGATGGACCACTTCGCGTCGTCCACCATATGTAAACAGTCATGCTGAGAAGAAAAAGAGAGATCAAGAGAAAGAATTTAGTCGTGATAATGGCATGGTGTGATAATGCAGACTACAGATGCGGGCTGGTTCATCTTCAACAAATCATTGGTGTGTCACGACTTCAAATCCACCGTGACAACACCCATGAAATGTCAAAATGACGCAACCGTGATGGATTTCAACTTGAGGGGCGGGGAGGATGAGAGTCAAGAGATTATGGACATGACATCAAAACTCACCTAGATTTTAACGAGTAAACATGAATATGTACATCACGGCAAGTCGAAAAAAAAATTAAACGGTTTCTATCGTGATAGAAAGCGCTCTGTTTCAAAAAGGCTCAGATTTCTGGCCAATGTGCGGACTTCATTGTGATAAGGACTGTAAGCTTAAAGTTATCGAAAGCAAAGTGAAAAAAACAGAAGAAGTCTTGCCAACGTCTCGAAAAGTTCATTCAAGCAACGATTCAAGATCCATATAGAGTTCTGAGGGCTGCGAGTTCCAGCGATAATAGGGAATAAAGTGCAGCTAAAAGCTTCGCACTTGCTCTTTATACCCTATCATTGACGCAACTCGGCTCCCAGAACTTTATATGAGCATTTATACTTTGTAATGCGTAAAAAACATATTCCGTAGCCCAGCATGGGTTTATATTTTTTTGTAGCTTTTTTCAACAGCGTCCGAAATATAAGGTTGCGGTACCATTGACAACCAAGCATGCCTCGCCCACTTTCCCTCGCGCTTGCTGCGTTTTCCACCCCACCCTCCTGCTGCGGAGACACAAAGAAAAAGACGCTAGTACATACTGTGCCATCGACTGGCGTCTTTCGGATGATTGGGGTTGCGATGTATATTCTGGCAAACTGCCACGACCCCTTCGTCTATGTGGATGCTGAGGCTGTAATCACAATTACGCCTGTAAACACATTTCCTGTAGAAGAATTTGTTAGAGTTCTAACAATATTTTTATCTCCGATTGATCGGAAACAAATCTCTATTTTGCTACGCATTTCTTCAACAGAATTACTGAATTCTTTGCTTGGTAACGCTGGTGATTACATTTGTGATAAAAGAGAAAAAAGTGAGAGTAAGTCCTATCAGAAAGGATCTACCAAGCGAATAAGATTCGGTGCTGACAGAAACATTCCAACGAAAAAAGGGTTGCAGGGAAGTGTAGTCGATGAGTCTACGAAAAGGTATCAAAATTTCTCGAGAACCGATTCCCGAGGCCTCAACTTTTAACTCGCAAAAACAGACCGTTTTATTATTCTTCGTAGAAGAACTTTGTGGTTATTAAAATAACTTCTCTTTCGTCGGTTCTATTCTAGTACGAAAAAAGATTTGTGCATCCAATACTTATTTTTGAAAAGAAGACATGGTGTTGGTGAATTCACACAAACGGTTTCATTTTGCTGATCAGAAACGTAAACCAGTGAAAGTGCAGTAGCAAGCGCAATTACTAACACATGAACCTTCTCAACCAAATAGAGGTCCTTTTTTGAAAAGTCTAGAGCTCTTCTATGTGAAATACCACAACGATTTGTTTCGAGGACTTAAAAATTTTATCCATGGAAATCGGCTCTCAAAAAAATATTTTTAATTCTTTGTAGACTCCCCCACTCCACTTTCCTGATGTTCCTTTCTGTTGGAGCGTTTCGGCCAGTGTCAAACTGTTTTTGCTTGGAGAAAGCTAGAGATGTGATTTTGAAAATGTTTTCTCCATTTCCTAGTTGAATTTTTTGGGAAACAACCGCTTCGCATCTACGACTGTTTAATACGACTTTCTGGATTCACTTGATAATTAGCTAGTAACCCAATTGTTAACCGGTTATTCTGTACCTCCGCATGGAAAGAGCGCAGCCTACAACGCCTTTCAGACGATTAAATTAAGAATCGATTACTTCAGAAATTCATCCCTGGGTGCAAACTTTGCCTCGCCCGACACGTCGCCGCTGTCGCCCGCTGTGTGGACCCCCCCCCCCCATTGCTCATCATTGCCCAGTCGCAGCGAATCTCGCCGCGGTGATACTCTGCAGAGCCCTTTATTTGGCAGAATACTGATATCGCGGAGCTCCATTGTAGATTGGAATTTTTTTTGTCAAAAGAGGCTACAAGGTCTGCAAAGTCCGCAAAACGTGCTATGCACCAAAGCTCACCAGATCAAAAGTCCAAGAAGGAATTTTCACGATTTTTGGAACCATTTGCTCAAAACTTTCGTGAACTTTCGCAGATTTCGAAGCATCGTTTGACAATAAAAATTTTCAGGTATTATTATTGTATTGTAACAATTGTTGCAATAAAGTATCGAAAGATTACATAACCTCCATTTTATTTCACGACCCGCTTCCCCTCTATCAATTTTTCTATCCTGAATTGCCGAATGTGAGCTGTCAGACGTCAAAATATTAGTGCGCGAGTTCTAGAAATTTTGAAAGGAAATTTTCAAAATCTTGACGTCGGTTTATTTGTCTGCCAAATCTGAATTTTCCACTTTTCATTTTCACGATAGTGTGGTACTTTTTTCCGATTCGATTCATTTTGTTTGTTTCTTGGGGAAATGAAATGGAGGCCCTTTCCGACGCCATTTTTCTTCTACCCAAAATCGGTACAAACCCGTCAATCAAAATAACTACTTACACCATCTGTTAGAACGGGCATTTCCCTTTCGAACAACTAAGATGCGGACCAAAGACGAAAAGTTCTAACACTTGATGCGCAACTTCCAAAATAAAAAAAACGCTACGTTTTTATGTCAGGCAAAAAAAGCAAATGCTTCTCATAAACGAATAAAAACATAATCTAAACTAGCGTACCTGTAAGAAAATAAACATTTCGTGTAGGAAAGAAACATTAGTTAAAAGGAATAGTTGAATAATTGGAAGATAGAAGAAGGAATAAAGACGGAGTTGTGCTTAGCGCTGCAAATAATTTAGGCCGCTCCTGGCCACAAGCCAACAGCAGCGGGGCGCTGATTAGCAATGGGGCGCGACATCTCGGTGTCAGGCGGTTCGTTACGTGCCTTGACCTGAATCTGATTTTTCTACCTGGTTCTTGTGATCCTTTCCCTAAGGTGGAGAAACTATTCACTTTTTTCACATATAAGAAACATTCGGAAACGCAAATTATTGGCTTTTTCGGGAATTCATCCCATTCATTCGGGAATTAAGATCATTTGTAGTATTCCAAAGGTGGAAAAAACTTCCCGAGCAATCGGCCAGTTTCAGATGAGAATACTCGATTTCTATCGCAAAAAATGCCTGATTTCTCTTGAGTATTACTCGAAAACTTTCAATAATAACTTTCAAAGTAGCAACCAAAATATTTTTACGGATCGAATTGAAAACGAATGAAAGATAAAATAAATAAATAATAATAATAAAATGATATTAATAATAATAATAATAATAATAATAATAATAATAATAATAATAATAATAATAATAATAATAATAATAATAATAATAATAATAACAATAAAAATAACAAAAACAATAATAAAAATAATAATGATAATAATAATAATAATAAAAATAATAATAATATTAATAATAATAATAATTATAATATTAATAATAATAATAATAATAATAATAATAATAATAATAATAATAATAATAATAATAATAATAATAATAATAATAATAATAATAATAATAATAATAATAGTAGTAATAATAATAATAATAATATTAATAATAATACTAATAACACTAATAATAATATCAATAATAATAACAATAATAATAATAATAATAATAATAATAATTATTATTATTATTATAGTAATAATGCGAAAATATTTGAAAATTATAAAATTATAAATAATATGATTAATATTAATTCTTACTTAGAAGAACCAATGAATGATTAGTCGGACTAATATTTTATGCAGCGTGCGTGACAACTTAAGCAGAAGCGACATCATATGTGAACGTGTTCTGAAACTTCTTGAGTTACAGAGGACTAAAAGCCGCGCCGCCCTGCCTCTCGCGGCCGCTGATTTTGCGATGCACGCGGTCCGACCGTCGTTTCTTATCGCGGTTTGACCGCGTCCAAGCGCGGCTCGACCACCGGTAAAACATGATCGCGGTCGGAACGCGCTTCAACCGCCGCATTGTCGCGGTCAGGTTTATTTCAAATAGTTGCCCGCGGTCAGGTTTTCTCTTTGTCCGAGAACATGTTCATCCAACTGGACAACTAGTCCAGCCCAGAGAAAAATGTCACTGAAATACGACGTTTTAGTGCGTTTCTCGCCGTTTCTTCGTAATTTTGGTAACACTTGTAGGCCAACGCATTGTTTTATTTTAAAAACTCAGGCACGAAAATCATCGTGAACATTGCCATTGAAGGCAGCAGACACGACACACTCGACAAGTTGTTTGGTTAACTACGTTACTGGGGTCTTGGGGCTCCTAGTAGAATGCTCACGCCGCTGGAAGCGTCAAAAATGATTCAAAACTACTAAATTTCAGCAATGCAAATCGAAAATTTTCTGCAACCCCTCCCCAAAATACAAACTCGTCCAGATTGATAGTACTAATACGGTCACTTTGGCTAGTTTTTGATGCTTCCAACGAGGTCAACGTTTCAGTACACGCTGTAGGAGTATATCGGCTTCTCCATCTTAACCGTTTTGTTGCTAATATTCGCTGTTTCAACCGTGCGCGGTAAAACTCGTCCACTTTCACCCGATAACAAAATAACCGTTATCCCTCTATTTGCGCACAGTTTTCGTTCGTTTTTTCGTCAGTTCCCAATACAACCAACTTCAAACCTTTGAGTTATGTCATAAAATCGATACCATTTTGAGTGTGTCTGCTGCCTTTAAGTGGAACTGCTTGTGGGGACGAAAGAAATCTTTCAAAAACTTCATAGCTCTGTTGTTCCATTCTATCCTTTGGACCCTACCTAATGCTGCTTAGCATAATATAGTCCTTCACCTCCATTCAGCGGTCGCGACCGCCGAGAACTCATTCATCCTACCGGACAACTAGTCCAGGCCAGACAATTCTTTCACTGAAATGAGGCGTTTTAATGAGTTTTTCGTCGTTTCCTCGTGGTTCCTGCCACATTTGTCAGCCGGCCCTTTTTTTTCGAGTGGGAAACTCAGATAACGCAGCATGAAAAATGTGCAGTTAGTTCGAATGAGTACGTTCGCCCACGCGGTCGGTGTAGGTGTTAAGCGACCGTCGCAAAGGTATTTTTCGGAAGAGCCTTCCCACGGCTGCAAACAGCTAAGTGGGATTTTATTCCCTATCTGTGTAATATTCCCTCTAATCGATATACACGTCCGAGAAAATGTCTTCGCGCCCGCCGCTCATCACGCAGGCTGACTGCATGGGCGAACAGTACCATTGGCACATACTATAAGCAGCGGCAGCTTTCCAGTTGCCGTGAACCTCGCTGCTAGCCCCTTCCCCCATACCAACTCTATTTTCACGAAATCGATCGAACAGCTTTTTAACCTCTAGCACACTCTTTTAGAAGCACTACTTCTCCATTTTTTCTTGCAGGCTCTTCATGGAGCCCTGCTCTAGAAGAAATTGTGTGGAAGCTACCAAGAATCTATCGCGAACCAGAATTTTACCGAGAAATTGAAAAAAAAACTATCGCTAGGTAAGGAACTTCTGCGAATATAACGCGAATTCACCGTAGAACTACCCAGTGGCTGCCGAAAAACTACCGGAAAACGAAAAAATATGAGAAGAAGTGTGCCGCGTTTTTGCCGCGGATTCACCGCAAAAATACGGTGACAAGACAGCCATCATTGCGACGAGAGTGCACCAGTGCAACATGAATGGAAAAAAATCTAAAATATTACCTGATAAATTGTCTCAGTGCTTTTGTGCTTTAGATTAATACTGCAGAAATTGGTTGCCATTGTTTGTTGTTTGGTCATTAATGGTTTCCCTAAAAATGCTAATTGAAAGAATAAGCTAAATTTCTTATCAGGCGACAAGCTCTGCGTGAATTCCAATCAAACTTCAAAAGTACAAAATGAACAAGCAAGATGCTCAAAAGTTCTTAATTTTCAAAACAAAAGAAAAAATGAGCATTCATCAAAAGAAGAAATGAAGAATTGCAATCGATGTTTTGGCGATCCACATGATTGGTTCACGTGTCAGTTTGGGGATGCTTCCCTATGTTCACTGGGCATATGAGTGAGCCTGTAGGTAGGTTTGGGGACGCTCCCCCGCAATCGATTGATGACATCCAGCAAAGGAGGGACGAAGACCCTACCAAGTCCCTCCCAATGGGGCGGGGCTAGAGGATGCATGTCGGCGGCAAACCAAGGTTGTGTTTGGTCCCTAATGACGTGGCCACGGCCGTCGGGTTGGGGACGATCCCCCGAGCGCATCAGAGAAGTCAATACACGTATGTCGTTCCCCAGTTGTCTTTCTCGCTGTGCCCTAGCCGCCCCAGCTAGGAACTTGGGGCAAAGCGAGGAGACTATCGGGGCCCGACATACGTGTCTTGACTTGCAACCAACTACGATAGACATGTCCTGTCTAGTAAGCATCGGCATCTTCAAAGGCGCAGACTGCACTGACCCTGCCCCAACTGTCGCGTTCTTGCATACGGCCCCAGGTGTAACTGGGCAACAAGTGAGTTTTTCAGGGCTCCACGCGAGCGAATGCCAGAAATTGAAAACGTTCGCGGCGCCGCAAGCTCGTCCGAATGGGGGGCGGACCGGGATAAGCAGGCGTACCAGCATGACTTTCGAAGCCGTTTTTATCGATTTCTGGCCCGTTTGCGCTGATTTCTTCGACCTTATCCCCTCCAGCATCTGTCAGCTTATCGTATCACACTGGAACCTCGAGAACGAGATTTAAGGCCGTGGTCACGATGAAAAACTTTATCAAAAACAAACTATAAAATCAGCTCGGACCGAAAACAGCTAGAAAACTATGAAGGTAGCGAGCTGAAAAACGGGTTGGGAATAGATTTTCTAGGGCCCAAAGTGCCAGTTCGTGCACACGTGCACAGCGTCGCCTAAAAAGATCGCAGTCTAATGCCGAGCAGTCAAATATCATCGAAATCCAGAGGAAGAAATAAATACAAATTTAAACAATAAAAACAGTTGAACAATGAAAGCAAGCACTTTCGTCAATGTTTTTGGCTAGATGAGTAATGTTCTTTGATTGAAATTCAAATTCAAGCCAGCTGATGTTCTTGATATTAAAGATCATCGATACCGATGCTGTGGAGTGGGCTCGTCCACCATCAAAAGACAAGAAACTTCAGGCTTCAAATTTGTCTCAAAACTTTTTTCCCTATAGTTTCTACTACTCTAAACCCAGAAAAGGGTTTAGAGAGTAAAAGAATACAAGCCTATTTTATCGCGACCACTGCTTTTAAAGGCAGTGTTCACGATAAAAATCCCTTCTCTGTTTTTTAGCCTATCTTGAAAGCGGTCCCATTCTAATTCCAATGATGTCTCTGGAATCGTATCGTAAGGCTCTCTGGGAACGGAGTTATGATCCCTCAAACATTGAGCTGCGGAAGCATGGTGGTCGAGTTGTCCGAGGCTTGTAACTTCCGGCTTTTGTAGCCAATGTATGCGAGCTGACCTGAAAAAGAGAGAAGTTGAGAATGAAGGGAAGAACGGGACTACTGATCGGTAACCCTCGCTCATCTCACGATCTCGAGTATTCCATTGATCACGTCGAGGGGCAGAAAGGGGCCGGACTTACTCAAAGCGGCGGGGTTTGCCCACTTTTCTAAGCCGTTTTGCGGCTCCTGGGTAGCTTTTCGTCCCGACTGAGAGCCACGAGAAGCGTTTGTCATGGAACATTCGAGGATAAAGTTTATCATGAACAGAGCCTTTAACGTAGACTCTGCCCTCGAAATAGCAACATCGGAAAATCCGAGTCATTTGTGTAGAGAGGCTATATGCATAGTCGGATCTCGGATCAATCCGAGAATGACGCTTCTTGGTGATTTGGAATTCGAATCACTAGGTATTGGGCGTTTTTTTTCAATTAATGGGATCCAATTATCCGAATCGGACATCCTGTTGGTTAGATGCTTCTACCGTGCCATGATGATAGAATCAATCGAAAATTTCCTTTTTCCCAACTCTACTATGGAAACCAATCCTAAAATATTGTTCTCGTTCCTCACAGCATCTTTTACGGCATGGAGCATGTGCGCAACAAAAATTCTGTGATTCGTTAGTCGTTAGCCGTTTAAAGGCAGTGTTTACCATAAAAAATGTGTATCAGTTTCCACTAGGAATGGGAAGTGGAGGGGCACACTCTTTAGTTGACGTCGAAAGAACGCATGAAAACGAGCCAGGACAAGCTCCAAAAGAGCCCGAGGTTGCCACTTCGAGCGCGAGGCAAGCCCCAAACGCGCAACACACGCTCACCGACGTGAACAAATGAAGGCTCGAGATAGTGAGATGAGCGATGAATTCCACTCATTAGCCCCGTTCTTCCCTTCATTCTCAACTTCTCTCTTTACTCAGGCCAGCTCGCATACATCGGCTGCGAAAGACGCAAGTTACAAGCCTCGGACAACTCGTCCACCGTGTTTCCTAGGCTCAATTTTTGAGGGACCATAACTCCGTTTCCAGAAGGTCTTGCACGATTTGAGAGACGTCCTTGGAGTCAGCATGGGGCCGTTTTCAAGATAGGCGAAAAAACAGAAAAGCGATTTTTATCGTGAACACTGCCTTTAGCGAGCCAAACAATGGTTAGTGGAAGAAAGAGGCCCTTATGAATAAAAAAAAGGAAGCCATATGTTCTGGAAAACAATCATGGTCATGTTCGTTTGAAAACCTAGTTTGAATTGCAAACCTACATACACATAATTAAAAATAGGAATGAAGGTCTTGTACTATAGTTATATACTGTTAGTTATATACTTATACTATACTGTTTTTCAATTTTCGCTTTTTTTCGGCGAGGAAAGAAGGAGTAAAAAACGAGGAATCCTTGAGCTTTCCGATTGTTTGGTTAAAAATCGACCATTCTGCGCTATATGATTGTACATGATTTCAACCCCATCTTGACAACACGGAGATCCGCACCAACTTAGCACTAGTTGTCCCTTGCTCGGCGTCGTGAGCCGAGCATGCGCATCGTTTGAAGATCGTTCCCATAGTGCTCGGAGGAAATCAGCACTTGAGTCAAAGCTTTACCTACCGAGAGGTCCTCAGCACCACTAAATAGAAATTCCATGTCTCGATTTCATGACCGCTAATTAAAGGACGTCACTCTTAAAGGCAGTGTCCACGATAAAAATTGTTTTCGAGTTTCCACCAGAAAAATGAGGTTTAGAGTCTGACCGTTTCATCAGTGAAGAAAGAATCATGAAAAACGCTGCGGAACATACCAAATTAGCTCTTCTTCTCGAAAGCCACATTTCAACGGTGGATCAGTTGGGAGGGTATGGACCTGAAGTAGACAGCGTGTGCAAATGCGCCCCAATGCTAAAACTCAGCCGAGCTCGCGCTTAAATGCTAATGTAGATGCGGACCAAACTGTTCCTCAGAAAACTCGACCGCGAGCGGAAGGGCTAGCGCGAGCGGACTTCGGGGCCGTATGGAGCTCTCTAGGGCTCGTTTTTATTCGTCCTTTCGACCCCAGTGCTCCAATGAGACCCTTAACTTTCGATTTCCGGCCAAAAACCGAGGACGAAAATCATCGTGAACACTGCCTTTAACCATCCAACCATTGAACACTGCTCCCGTCGGTGCTCAGTTGTGGCCTGCAAGCACAGACACAGCCCGATATTAGGGATTCCAATGGATGAATGAGTTATGGATTCCTTGACACCTTTTCGGCATTCCTGCCTACCGGTTTTTCTATCAATTCATAGACGTTTTTTTAGTTCACTCGAATGCATGATTGCACTGAGAACTCCATGCTTTGCCGCTCCGTATTCGACTAAATGGATATTTAGTTACCTGCTAAAACGATAAATCGATTTCCCAGAAAATCACTCAGTATTTCGTGTAGTTTTTGAAAAGTGCTCGGAGTCGTTTGAGCATTTTTTTGTAATACAATTTTCCAGTATCATCACCTGAGGTCGGTCGATTTCTAAAAAAATTCAACGTCTTAGTTTTTGATTCATCCTGATTATGGCTGAACTGAGCAGTTTTAATCTTGAGAAAATAAAAAATTTGACAAATAGAGAGATTTTAATTGTTGAGTTTCAAGTCTCTAGGCTGCTATTTTCTTCTTGTCGGAAGGGAAGAATATCTCATGTTGTTGCGAATCCCAGGGTGTATGAAGAATTACCCATGAGAAAAGCAAAACGATGTCGACCTATTCGTAATTGTGCTTGACCGCGTCCTGCTCAGAGAGGCCAGCGGTTTGATTTTATTAGAGGCGGTGTGCCGCTCATCCGACCTTGAGCGGCTCGGCACATAGCATCCATAAATGTGAGACGAAGTTTAGGGGCTGACTAGAGTCTCACTGCTCAAAAGTGTGGCAGCATGCAAGGGAGGCGAATCGATCTGGCGGCCTCGCATAATCGATACTTCTTCATTGCATGCTGCCGCGCCTTTCAGCGGTTAGACTGTAATCAGCTCCTTATATTTCCAACGTTGAGTGGCGCAGCGAAGTGCGATCCTATAATATCCATCGTGCCGCCGAGCATGATCATTATCACAGAAATGTACTGTGCCGCGAGTGTAAACTACGCCTCATCGACCTTTTAGCGAGCGGAGAGCACGGCGGCTACAATATAGAGCCAATGCACTTCTGTGCTCATTGTCAAGACTGAGGCTTGGCTTCAACTCGCCATCGCTGCAACTCCCCTTTGGTGAACACCAATTCTATATTATCTGATCTGTCATCGTGAGACGCCTTATCCATCAGGACTGCCCTCCATCCACATCTTCACGACTGCTAAACAAGAATCATGCGGCAGCTCCTTATGTTGTTTTCGTTTTCAGTTTCTCTTTCCTTGGGCTTCTGTTGGCGGCTTGTCAAACGAGCTAATCCAATCTGTTTTCAGTCGCGTTTCTCACCCCACATATGATAGAGTAGAAAATGCTTCTCGTTACTCAGATGCTAACAAATTCCTTCTGGACATCGATCGGGCAATTATGCCGCGTGCCTTTTCTTCCTCGGTGAGCTCGCGCTTATGGGTGTGAGAGGAGGCAAATATTCCGTGGCTCTCGTACATATGTATGTGTCTGCATGTATCACGATGTGCATGAATTTTCAAAAATTGTCTTCTAAAAGAAATGGCTTGCAAACTTCTACATTTTAATCAGTGCGTTATATCATGGATTGCTCCGTTTTTTCACGCTTTTCTCCGAACAACGCGCCCATCTAATCATGCAGTAAAGTATATTCCGTAGAGGAAATTTGTGTCATTCTAAGCATATTCATCTCTACATGAAATCAGAAAAGCGGTATTCACCGTCGCGGGCCAGACGTCTCCCATATATTAGATTGATGCAAAAATTTCCGGATTTTTCACGACTTTGAATAGAAAATATTTATTTCAAAAGCAAGCAAGGCTCACGCAACTAGATAATTTCCATCACATTCAAGGATTCCTCTCCACCGATTGGGCAGATCATGAATTCCCGGCGCAGAGAGCTCTTTTCGAGTCGAAGTATTCTCCTAGGGCCATTCTGACTTCGTCATCGTTAGTGAACTGTTTTCCATCCAGGAACTACTGCATCGAGCGGAACAGATGGTATTCGGAAAAGGCAGGATTAGGGCTATATTCGACTTACAAAATAGTTACAGAATAAACAAATAAATACAGTGAAATGAGTATGAGACCAGTAAACAAAAATGGATCAATCAATCACTCGCTCGACGTGTACTTTGTGACCGCTTTCGTTTCCTCCAAAACTGATATTGAGGGCGATGAAGAACTTCCCAGCCCACGTCCAGCAGTTTCTGTCGGGTTATCCGAGATACGTGTGGCCAAGCATTGTCGTGAAGAAGGCGAACAGAAACTGCTGGACCAGGGATGGTAAGTTTTTCCTCACCCTTCATATAGCCCAGATCATGCCCCTTCAGACTACCATATGTTCCGCTTGATGCAGCATTTTCTTGATGGAAAACAGTTCATCACCGATGATTTCGACTCGGAACAGCCACAGTTCTACGAGACGGAAATTCATGATCTGCCCAATCGGTGGCCAAGAATTCTGAATGTGATGGAAATACTTTGTTGGGTTAGCCTTGTTTATTTTTGAAATAAAAGTTTTTAATTCAAAGTCGCGAAAAGTCCGGAAACTTTTGCAGCAATACCTAATGATTAATTAGGTAGCAATACATAATTAATCGATCTGACATATAACGTGTTCAAGTTAATTTTGAAAAGGGCTTATCTCTCATCAAATTGATAGGGCTATGGCCTGGAGCTGCGAGGCAAACGGACCCCCGAAACTGTATACCGGCACTCCAAGAAGCTGTGTATTTTTATTCAACGTCTTTTTTTGCTCAACAGGGACTTCGACTGTTATTCTGAGGCTTTTGATTCACGACTCTCTCAATTTGGAGAGTCGACAAGCAGCCATATGAAAATTCATGGTGTGCGGAAAGACTACCTCCGTTGTGTGAGAACTGTCTCGTATTCATAGCACGGCTGGTTCTCCTTAGGTGGAGTTTCATAACCGAAAGTTCTGTGAAAGCCGTATTCAAAAAGACCCCCTTAGTATCGTTTTATAGATAAAGTCCCATTCATTAATCCTTGCCTGGTTAGAAACCAGAAAAAAACGATAGGTTGGAGATCAATGTAACATCAGCATGGATCGTGAAGAGACTTCGCGGTCACTGTTGAAGGTTGGCGCAAACTCGGTGCACCTATGTATGTTATAGCAAATGGCATCGAGTTTGCGTCAACCTTAAACAGTGAATGCGAAGTCTCTTCACGATCCATGCCGACGTTACGTGCAACTACATACGTGATCAGCGACATCAACTTTTCTGAAACTAACACATCCTTACGATCTCTTCGACCGCATCGCTATGCATTGCACTGCAACGCGATTGTCGCAACGCTGTGCACACAGTTGCGTCGCCGACAGCACTCTGAAAGAGCCCTATTTCGCTTTCGAATGAATGAATGCGTAGTTTGGCCAACCCGTTCTGGAAATTCCCAATCGGACGAATTTTCTGAATGTAGCTAACCGAATTTTCTTTATTGGTGGTACACCTTTACTTGATGTGCACTTTTAATAGGAGTACAGCAAACAGAGAGGACAGGAAAATTGCAGCGCACTTTTTTTTCGAAGAACATGTCTATTAAAAGTGCGTTTCAAACTAGGGCAGGGAATGAAAACAGATATTCTGAAAAGTTTTGCTGCTCAGAAAAGGGCGACAATACATATCAACGAACCTGAAAGCAGTATCTCGACTGGTCTTGAATAGCTGACTTTTCATGGTATTAGCTGACGAAATCCATACTAGTTTGTGGTACAATTTCCCACAATATTATTCGTAAAAAATCAACACTGAAAAAAAGAAGTACAAAATCTCCAACGTTGAAGTACACCTTTATTAGAAGTTTATCTGAAAGAGAGGTCTGAAAAATAGGTTCGCAAGTAACTGTACAGTTCGCGCAATAATTTTAGTCTGATGAATGGACGGGCTGCGACGGTAGATCACCCCGCGCGAATCGAAATCCCATTCTCCAGTGAGGCCGCCAATCCCGCATGGCCAGCCGCCTGGATCATGCGTCGGACTAAATCGAAAACGGAAACCACACATCCGAAAGAGAAAATACGGTAGTAAGGATTGCCGACTGAATTTTTCGCAGCGCCGCAAAAAGTTTCGATTGAACAAATAAATTCCAACAAGGTTTTCTAATATCTTTCACATGGATAAATATTTTCGAAACACTGCTTCCTATTCGGTTCAGGTGAATATTTGGAAAGTTTTTCCGAATATTGTGACGAATATTCAGATTTTCAACATACTAACTTTTTATTCGTGAATAATTCTAAGAGATTCTACCAGTGATTGGTTATCCAAGTGTCCTGACCCAAAATTGGCCGATTATTCAAAAAAATCCATTGTTTCCATTTTCCGAGTACCTCAAATACTTGAGAAATAGAATAAATTGAGTTGTTGTTTTAATTTTATTTTCGGAAGCTCGAATAATTTGAAATTTTGATTTGATCCAAGTTTCGGAAAACTGACTAATTTAATCGTCCACATGGAAGGCTAGATTCGAATCCACTGGACTCTGTCCTGAATCTACTCTTTAATTCACCTTGGGAAAGTTAGAGGAACTGAAGTGAAAATTTGGGACCGTCTTTCTGGTGGACAGTGATTGTCTTAACGGCATTCAAAGGTCCTACAAAGTCCTTCCATTTACATAGCTCCTTGGATACTGGCCGGTACATCCCTGGACTGCATGCATACCTCTCCCCTAGTATCCCATCCCCACTCCGTGATTGGCCAAATTCACCTATGAACCAATCATGTGGTGGCTTCGAGAGCAGGGTCAGGCGTGGCGATGGGAGCTTCAAGTCCGGAAGAGTTTTAAGTCCTTTTTGACGCGGAAAATGACAACTTGATCTTCTCGGCTGATATGAGGTCTCAAGATGTTCTCCACAAAAAGCTGTTCTGGAAAATGTTGTGCAGTACCTTATAGTAGGGATTACCGAAATTTCTCCTCAATGGGATAGTAACGATTGTAGGGATTCAATCCAATTGAACAAGTTTAGGTATCCCTGTGGCTCGTTCTTGTTTCAGTTTAGAGTTAGGGGTCTCATACTCGAGCAGTGAATAGCACTACTGAATAGCTTTGAAATAAACCCCATATGGACAGGGTCTACGTGAAAAAAGTTTTCTCTCATAGTTCAATTTCAGAAGGGATTTTAGGCCTTTTTGATGCGAAAAATGACACCTGGATTTGCTCGTTCTCGGCTGATATAAGGTGGCAAGTTATTCTCGGCAAAAAGTTGTACTAGAAAATGTCGCGCAGTCCAGAACGGTATTATCTTAATTGCACGTGTCACACCTTTATGTCACATTCACCTTATTTTTTACTAGTGAGGTGAATACGGGAACGTTCACGCAGAGTCACCGCACCAAATCATTTTGTAGGTTCATTGCCCACTTTACGAATAGCCAGTTTACAAGCGGTATTGGCTCTCTGATTCCCACAACGATAGATCATTCGTTTTTTCTTGTTTTTTGAGAAAAAATCGTTTGCAAAGCGTACTCACAATGGAAACAAAATGGCTTTAGAAACATTGGAAAAAACTCTTGTCTAGGGATGCGTCATTTCTCCTGTTTGCACTTCTTGATGTTGCTATTTATCCATATTGCATAACATCATATTTGGACAATTGCATGGAAATTGCATGGCTAATAACACTTAACAACAAATTTATGAATGAAAACTTCCTTTTGTATTTTCACATATGAAAAAATAGAAAAATGAAATAAAGGCAAATCCAAGCTTTAAATTCAAAAAAGAAAGATGAGAAACAGAACATTCTTCTGAGCGGAGCAGATAATGATTTTCACTCGCACACGAACCAATTCTGCACCCCCCCCCTCCGGAGTCTGCCAAACCGCGGCCCCCCTGCTCCTACACTGGGATCATTCCATTGTAGGCTTGAGCCTGTTCGAGGGTAGTGTGACGCTAGGGGAGAGGTACGCATACGGACCCTGGAGCCAAAAGCTTGGATACCTTCTTTGAACTGATAAACTGGTGGAAAGAATAAACTGTGGAGAAGTAGGGATCAACAATCGTACTTGGGTGATGAATCACTTCGTCGATTCTTATCAACCAAATCAGCTCGTGGCAAGCAGATCTGGGAAATAGCCATCTGAGGGAAACTGGAGATATAACAAGAGAAACAGTTTCGAGTTTTAAATTTCCTCTTCTGGGGAATGTTCAAAAGAGTTCTCGTGGCAATGTGCCCCACATGAAGCGATGCCTCGGGTGGTAAGTGTTGCTAACCAAGAAAGGCGCCCCAGAATACGCTGCAAAGACACTTGCGCTACACTAATTTTATTGTGAACTACTTGTCTACGACAGTGCATTAGGTACATTGCGGTTTGCAACCGAATCGGGTTTTAAGCTTGCTCATTCAGCGTTCAAATTGCAAGGTGAAAGGGAGGGCCTGTCAGGACTTTTGTTGGCTGAGAAGACAATCGCTGCCCACCGTTAATGGCAGTGGTCGCATTCAAATATGCTTGTCGCCTTTTTCTCTTTAAACCCTTTTCTGGGTCTCGAGAAGTAGGGCCTATAAGAAAATTTCGCGAAGAAGCCACTGTTTTGGGACAAATTTGAAGCCTGATATTTCTTGTCCTTTGATGGTGGACGAGCCCACTCTACATGATCGGCATCGATGACCTTTAATATAAAGAACATCAGCTGGCTCGAAATTGAATTTCAATTAATGAACCTTCGAATTTATGTACACTTCTAGTCAAAAACATTAACTGGAGTGCTTTCTTTCATTGCTCAACTGTTTTAATTAGGTAAATTTGCATTTATTTCTTCCTCTGAATGTCGATGATTTTTGAATGTTCGGCTTGAGACTGCGATCTTTTTGAGCGCCGCTGTGCACGTGTGCACGAACTGGCATCTTTGGGCCCTAGACACTCTACTTCTAGCCGGTCGTTCACCGCGCTAACTTCATAGTGTTTCAGCTGCTTTTGATCTAAGCTGATTTTTGTAGTTTTTTTTCAATAACGTTTTTCATAGTGACCACTGCCTTTAAGACGGCCCGTAAATTTCGGATTTACCTGCCATCACCTTCTTGTCCATGGTGTATTATGAAGCATTTCTAATCCGCTAATCGTCGAGCTGCATACCTTGCTCATCCTACAGGTAACCAAAGACCACCTTACGCTTTCTTAACGTGTACTGAACTCCGTAACCCTGGTCTTATTAAAAATTGTACGTGAGAAAGGGGTTGTCATGCACCAAAAGTCAAAATTCTCATAATGTGGAAGTAATACCAATTTCGAGTCCCATTTCAACCGATTTGCTGTACGCGAAAATTACCGCACCTATTTTGTGCACAAAGAGTTGTATAAGCGACCTCTTGCTCGAGATTTTCCAAACCGCATGTCTCCTCCGATCGGGAAAACGAGATTATTCGTGTTCTTTTTCTGGTAGTATTGAAACTCCGAGAAGGTGAAAAACCTAAAAAATGAAATTTTCAAAAATCTGACAAAGTCATGTCTGACTTGTTTGCAAGACGCTGCACTGTGCTTATCTGGGCCAAATTCCGGTCCGCGATTGCGTCTCGACACGCTTTGCGGTCGCACGCGCTCTAGTCGGTCGAGTTTCCAGCGCCAAAGCCGACTCGATGGTACTTTTTTATACGGTTTTCTTCAAATTTTCTCAGTTTCCAGTTTCCAAAACCCACCTAGAGTCAATAGATCGACTGCTGCAGCGCTGGAAACTCTTCCGACTCGGGAGCGTGCGGTCGGAAAGCGTGTCGAGACGCAACTGCGGACCGAAATTTGGCCCAGAGAAGCACAGTACACCTTTTTCTTAGACTTTTTCTGGGCAGCTTTGATAATTGAGTGATAACCACCGGAATGAGGCAATCTGCTTTGGGTTTTAGCGGAATTTATGAATCAACGCGTTCGAGACTAAAACTTTTTTTTGCCAATAACATGCTAAACTTTTGAACGAAATCATACATATCTCTTAAAGGCTGTGGTCACGAAGAAAAACGTTATAGAAAAAACTACAAAAATCAGCTCAGATCAAAAACAGCTGAAAAACTATGAAGGTAGAGCGGTGAAAAACGGGCTAGAATTAGAGTTTTTAGGGCCCAAAGAAGCTGTTTCGTGCACACGTGCACAGCGATGACGAAAAAGATCGCCGTCTCATGCCGAGCAGTCAAAAATCATCGACATTCAGAGGACGAAATGAATGCAAATTTAACGAATAAAAACAGTTGAACAATGAAAGCATCACTGCAGTCAATGTTTTCGACTACATAGATGTGCCCATAAATCCAAAGCTTCATTGATTGAAATTCAATTTCAAGCCAACTGATGTTCTTGGTATAAGAGGTCACCGATGCCGATGATATGGAGTGGGCTCGTCCACAGTCAAAAGACAAGAAAGTTCAGGCTTCAAATTTGGCCCAAAATAATGGTTTTTTCGCGATTTTTTCTTACAGGTCCTACTACTCGAGACCCAGAAAAGGGTTTAGAGAAAAAAAGACGACAAGCATATTTGATCGCGACCACTGCCTTTAACGCAAGCCATGGGTGTGAGCAAATAATGCTTGAGATTCCGTGAATCGCAAATCGTGAGTAACCCGAATGGTACATACATATGGTTTCCGTTTTCGATTTAGTCTGACGCTTGAACCAGGTGCGGGGTTGGCGGCCTCACTGGAGTATGGGGTTTCGATTCGCGAGGGGTGATCTACTATCGCAGCCCCGTCCATTTATCAGACCAAAATTATTGCGCGAACTCTACATACGCAGTGGCGGCTAAATTCTAGTTTACAACACTGTATCTGGGATTGAATGCTCTCAATTCTTGAATGTTTTTTGTTTTTTTTTTCAATTTTTGAATGTTTTCAAAAAACATTCAAAAATCGTGTAAGACTTGACTAGCGCATCATCTTGACAGGTCTACGACTGTTAGATAGTCTCTAACGGTATACCTGTTTCATCCCGTTATGCGGTTGAAAGGACGATCGCTTCGGTGAAGATTTACCGAGCAGTTGAGTGAGAGCAACGCTGGGGCTTCGGTGGTGCAGTGCGATAAGGCGCTCCCCCGGAAAGGGAATATGCTGGTTCAATCTCGCTTGGAGTCAAGCGTTTTGCGATCAACTCAGCACCTTGTGTAAACATACCATAACGTGTACAGCTCTCAATTCTATTCTAATACGAGTCCGGTTCAATACAAATTAAAAAAAAAATCCAAACAGAACAGGACCTCTCCGGAGAAGAGAAGATTTGACGCTGAAGAAACTGCTCGATTTGCCCTTACAGAAAGCCAGAAGGTTTTGGAACTTTACTAGGTCTTTCATTTATGAACTGGTAATAAAGTTTCAAGTGAGACTATTTTGGGTGACTTTCTTCAGATTTCACAAAAAAAAGGTTTACGAAAATCACTGAAATTTTCATGACGAGCCATCCCAGAGAACTTTCTATTGAAAACAGAAATATGGTCTGAGTTACTGCTATCCAAAACATCATTAGATCATCTTAAATTTAAGAAGCGTAATAAGAAAAAAAAAACAAATCTTAAAAACACATCAGAGAGTGATAAAATATCGTGCAGCTGGCGGAGAGGATCCCCATAAAGATTTAGCTGGTCGGGGACAACTGTGCGAAATTCGGTTGTTCTTCCTGGATACTTTGACTAGGTTTTGAAAAAGCTGGAAGAGATGGAAACGAGACTACGAAGTCACAACTAGTGTAGGATAACTTTGATGTCTTCCGAACCTATTTCGTAGATTTCTAACTCTCTCCACTTTTGCGAGCGCGAAACTTAATTTTCTTGGCCATGAGAACGTCTCGCACTTTCGAATTTAAACTTGAGAATTTATATGAGGCTATAGCTTCTACGAACATGCAGACACCTCTCCTCACGCGGTCTGTCCCGAAAATGTCTGAATACTTCGTTTCGCGTTCCATTTTGATGCAAAGAAGAGCACTTAGTCATCATACTCATACAGTCGCAAAAAAACAATCGAACCCGCGTACAAACAGGTTCACAGCACACTTGCTGCTAACAGCAGCAGCTGCTGCCAACTAGCAGCTTCTCCGGCTAGTGTGCTGCTGATCCTTTCGTTGACGACCTTGACCCCCCATATTACTTTTCTTGGCACGGGTGGATTCGGCAGCTACGTTCCCTAGGGTCTTAAGATCACTTTATCGTATGACTCATAACCCCCACATTGAATTTTTCTGGTACCTGTGAACACGGCAGCGTCCTCTTCTACGACGTCGGCGGGTATATAAGTTGACAGTTGACTCTCACTGAGGGAGCAGTTGGCCGTTTGAGGCCGATTTGAGACGGTGAAATCGCGTTCCTTCCTGGATGTTATTTCCGAACGCTCAGTGGATCGCCCTCATGGCTCATTGCGAGGAAAGCTTCCCCGTTGTAAACCGTGGCGAAGGTGATGTTGATGTGCGGACCGTGGCGTGGTTGGCCTCCTTGATGTGGGCCGGGACAAGGAGTATGCCGAATCCCGCTTTGGAGGGGGGGGGTTGACAGGTCAATTTCTCTTTCTCTGTTTGCAGTACAAGTTGCCGATAACGAGAGGGTTACACCCCATGCCAGACCTCGGTGTCAACCCCTTGTCATCGGGTGCTAAGAACAGTGGCCGTTGCCGATGCGCAGAGGTCGAAGCCCGGCCTGCGTTGACAGCATATGCCGCTGTTAGCAGCAGCTGCTGGTGACAAGGGGGGTTGAATGCGATCTCTGGGATACTACCCCCATTGTGCCGAAGTACTACCCCGCGAGATAGTGAGATAAAATATTGGAGACATCATAAGCTGCATTACGGTCAAAGCCAGACATGGAACGGTGTTAACAATATAGATATCATACAGCCTTAGAAAGAGGACTCACTTGAAAAATAACTCATTGTTTTGAGATTTTCACATCGAGTGTAGCTTGCAGTAAGGTTCTCCGTCCTTGGGAAGATATCGGCCAGCTACAGCCAGTAAGATAGAATTTAAACCAACTTAACGTGATGGATTCTTGTTCATACATACAGTCAGAATAGATCCCAGCGTCGTTTTCCGCTCCCTATTGGAGGTTGGCGCAAACTCGGTGCCATATGCTGTAACATCGATGCACTGAGTTCGGGTCAACCTTCAATGGGGACGCAAAGTATCACACGGATCCATGCTGGCCGATTGTACACATGTGTATATTGACCAGATGAGGCGAAGACTACCCACCGACTTCGGCATGGGTCGAATCATAGATAGAGAGCAGCGTTGCGTCATCTACGAGCCAAGGCGGAAAACAGTGGAAAGATGTCAGTACAATTGACACGGTGCGGTGTGTCGGTTGTGGCTCCATTCCGTGGGTGCAGAATTTGCTGACGCAAACTCGGTACATATAGCACATATTTTTTATCGTAAATGGACGGGCAGTGGCGGTCGATCATGCTGACTGCAGGACCAGTAGCAATCCCCAATGTGTTGACTTTCAAAGGCACAGTAGACGCTCAGATATGAATTTTGAGATTTTTGAGTAATTGTGTAGAAGACCCCTCCTGTATAACACGTGCCAAATGCGAGATCTCAATTCCTCCAAATAAGCGAGATATAAGCGACAACCACAGGCCCGATCCCCTTCGCTCACCACCACAGGCCCGACCCCCTAACAGATTTTCGGACTCGATAGCGGGTCGATGGATGGATGAATTCCAACAAGTCGTCGTTCTTCAGTTCACTGCGTACTGTCTCCTTGCCCTGGCTCGCTCTTTCGCAACGATGGCGAATGAAGAGAAATACAGGCCTGAGACAACTCGTCCACCAATTTTTCACCCTCAAAATCTAGGCATCTTTGAAGAGCCATAACTTTGTTTGAAGGGGTTCTTGGACGATTTGAGATATACCACTATGATCAGCGTGTGACTCTTTCCAAGATAAGCATGGAATCTAAAAATTAATTCTTTGGGTGTTTTGTGCAGCCAACCTGAGGTCAGTGACGCCTGAATGCCTCCTATGGTTGCCACCTTAGAACGAGAATTATTCTAGAAGAGCAGCTTTGCATGCAAAACTCTCACTTGTCGACGTATTTGAACGAGCACCGCACCAACTTACGCTACGGATGCCCAACTCAGCGCCTTGAACCACTAGACCACATGTTCATGTGTGATGGTTTCTTTCTGTTTTCGTACATACACTCCCTCCACAGTTCTTCGTATTCATTGTAACTTCGATCGGACTAGCAGTAGTGAACATGGGTTTCGGGAGCGTGCAAATGTGTCTATCTTTCAAATTTAATAAGCTTTCAACATTGGACGATGGGATTTAGGAATCTTCAAAAAAAAAAAAAAAGAAAAGAAAATCATCAAAGCGAGAGAATGTTTGATAAAAAAACGATTTTAAAATTTTTTTCTTCGATGGCCACTTACCACTGAACCACGATACAGAACACTTTGTAGTATTATTGTCGAGAAGCCGACCTCGTGTTTTTTTTTCACATGGTGAACCGAAAAGTTCAAAGTATATTTTTGAATTATGAACTATTTTTTCCTTAGTCTTTCCTTAGTCCAGTCAACATAGAAAGAAGTGAAATTGAAGTGAAACAGGAAAACGAAGTTTAGATAAAAGCCGCACTTAGATCAACTATTATACATTTAGTAACTAGTACACGCGGATCAGGTAAGTTTCATGCCTTTTCTGAAGAATGAAGCCGTTTTTCAGCCATTTTTCTGAGATGGCTTTCTAAGCAAATCTGATTTTATTTGTGGTGAGCGATTAATGGAAAAAATTGAAAATGGTTGGATATAGCCACAACAACCTCTAGGAATTTGAAGCTGAGCTTAGAATAGGAGTAAAGCGCGTGAAATCTATGAAGGAGGCGTATTCGTGACAGCTACGTACAATTTGACGTTAATCCCCCACTAATCTTCGCCAGGAATCATTGAAACATCAATGAAACCTTCAAACGTTTCGCATGTCATTCCTGTCAGCTGGCAGCGGAGCTGGATGCCTGCCAGTCGGAGGGTGCAATTTTTCCTTGCCCCCCTAGACAACGAGATAGGCCGCCGCGCTGTGGTGGGGTGATAAGTGGACAGCGGACTGGTGGGTTCGCAAGCGCTCCACTGCCCTTTCTTGGAGCGCACTTGCTTCAAAAGGTCAGCTCCATTGGACGTGCTCGACCCCATGACCGCGGTATCGTCCCAGCTCCTCCTCGTTGCGCACGCTCTTTCCTCTGTGGCGGTAAGCGAAGTCACCACCCGTTTCTTGCAGTCAGCCACCTCACAAAAGAACGCTCACAGCTCCCAGGTGGCTGACTGCAATGGTCATTAACTTGAGCGCCGCCTGTGCATTTCTATGCCGGTCCGTTAATATTGATAGCCGAGACGTGATTGGCACATTCACCATGCAGTGACAGCCGGTAGCTGCAACCTTCCGGGTGGGTTCCTACTGGCCCAGGTGTACCGTCTTTTTGCCAGAAAAAAGAGAAACGCTTTGGGTCCATTAAAGGCAGTCGTCACGATGAAAAACGTTTGCGAAAAAAACTACAAAAAATCAGCTTAGATCAAAAACAGCTGAAAAACTATTAAGGTAGCGCGGTGAAAAACGGGCTAGAATTGGAGTTTCTAGAGTCCAAAGATTTCTGTTCGTGCACACGTGCCCAAAAAGATCGCAGTCTCATTCCGAGCAGTCAAAAATCATCGACATTCAGAGGAAGAAATAAATGCAAATTTACCTAATAAAAACAGTTGAGCAATAAAAGGAATCAATCAAGTCAATGTTTTTGGACTAGATGTGTACATAAATTCGAAGGTTCAATGATTGGAACTCAATTTCAAGCCAGCTGATGTTCTTGATATAAGAGGCCATCGATTTCGATGATGTGGAGTGGGCTCGTCCACCATCAAAAGACAAGAAAGTTTAGGATTCATATTTAGCACAAAACTGTGGTTTTTTCGCAATTTATTTCTCATAGGTCCTACTACTCGGGACCCAGAAAAGGGTTTAGAGAGAAAAGGACCACAAGCATATTTGATCGCGACCACTGCCTACAATATTAAAGTGAACCAAACTCTAAGTACTTGTGATTGGCCATTTACAAATGTAATTATTTATCGTTCTGCTTAGTCTTTGTTTAATGTCGTTAACATTTGTAGCAACATCCGTAATCGGTACGAATACCACTTATACTGTGTGTTCCTTAGGCCGGGATCATACTTCCCACGACCAGCCGCAGTGACAGCGCATGTTAGGCATATCGATTTGCGGTTGAAATGAATGGTAGACATTGCGTCGCGTCGCCCATCGTTGGAAGGATGATCCCGTCCTTAAACTTGTCGCTGTCGCTGTGCACAGCGACAGGGTTCAGCACATTCGCAGTATGTCAGGGTGTCTAAAGACCTCTATCTCTTTCCCAGATCATTAGCAGTGTAGCAGGCCTAAACGGCACCTCGGCCATGCAGTTCGGCCGGCTGTGTGATTTCTGAGTGCTCGCGCGGACTCAAATTATTTCTCTTTCGTGATCAATGTGGCGACTCACACCGATGTTAGTAATGCCTATAAATCGCCTATTGGTCATCTACACAGATGCTTTTTTTCGTGTAGAACCTCAATCAAGCGAGAATGTAATTTTGTTTTACTCATAAGCCTAGTTTTCTCATTAGGTTCTAAGTCGGTCAGCTTTGTCTGAAATCATTTACGAATGAAACATGATTAATGCCATAAGGATTCCATTTAGAAAAACAAACGCAAAATAACCTGGTTCGTGGAACCAAATCTGTGTCGGCTTGTCGGGTGAGCAATGTCTTCCAGGGCCTCAAACGCTCATTTAGCCAGAGCCGAGATTAGCGCACACCCTCGTTTTTCGCTGCGATTCCCCTCTCTCATGTCGTCCCATGGTCGATATTTGCTTCGGAACGGAATCCTGGTTGTATGTGTGTCGACGATGCGTTCCTCTCAAATAGAAATTCTTGTGAATCATATTTGCTTTATCTTCAATTCAACATGTTGGGTGCCAATCGATCATTCCCATTGCATGCCAGTGTATCCACTTTTCGTGTTCATCGAGACTTGAAAAAGGTAAAGGGGGGACCCAAAATGTGTGAAATATTTTTATATCATAGTTGGCGGAAAGGTTCAGAATATTTGGTTATGGAAATATATGTATAATCTGCGAGGACCGTGCTTCATCGAATTACTTGATTTATGAGCATACAATTTTACACACTTTTCATAAATATTTTTTTACACTTCGATTTCCACTAGCACATGTAAGCTTTGAATATTTGGAGGGTGTTACACGACCACTATCTCTGATTTTTCCGTGCCCTCTCGTTCCTTTTTTTTCATTTACTGACTATCCTTTTTTATCGTCTTTTTCAAAGGCCTGAAAGTGTTTCTAACATTAGCGACTTGTGGGTTACTCGATCAAACGTCGCTAGTGTTGGAAACACTTTCAGGCCTTTGAAAAAGACGATATGATCGAAACGTCATGCCAATAAACCAGTTCTACCTAATAGCAAACCTGTATGGCAAAAGATCTCAAGTACGTTCAAATATGCCCAGGTTTCAAGACAGCCAGACATGGAATCTGATCCTTTTTTATTGCAGAAAAAAATTTCAATTCCCCTCCCCAAAAAAATTATCTTTTTTCTGGAATTCTGCAATCCACTGTTGGCAGTGCGCGAGAAAGGTTGACAAGAAAATGGAAACCGAAAGTTCGACTAAAATGCATCCATTCATTTAGCCGCTATTGGGTTCTGAAATCGGAGATATAGAGGGACTTAGTGTTAGGTAGATTTTGAGGGTGTTGGGCACGTGGTTCTCGGAGCCGGATTCCGGTCCGCCTTTGTGGACAACAGCTGTTGCATCACGCAATAGGATGATAACCGTTCTTTGACCTCTTGGTCCCAACACGATTTACCTTACTCCCAGCACGATTATCATAGTGTCGTTAATTCAACAGCATTTAGCGACCGGAATTCGGCTTCGAAAACGACAGTATATCTAGGTTTTTTTGAACATGTGATCTCACCACTTTTTCCCTGTGTTATACAGAAGGGATCTCCCACACAAATACATAAAACTCCTGAGTTTCATGTCTAAAGGTGAACTGTGCTTTTGTGAGAGGTAGCGTGAATATTATACGTGTGGTTTGTAGCTGCCAATGTCTGCCCTTAAAAGCAGTATTCACGATAATTTTCATTCCCGAGTTTTCCACTCAAAACAATGAGTTGGCAACCAAGTGTTACCAAAATTACGAAGAAACGGCGAGAAACGCACAAAAACGTCGTATTTCAGTGACATTATTCCCTGGCCTGAACTAGTTGTCCGATTGGATGAACATGTTACCGGTGGTTGTCACCTTTGAAGAATGGGGCTAATCAAAAATGGAAAAATATATCAGGCATAACAGTACAATGCCCACACTAATTTACTCAAAAAAGCCGCAAAAGTCGCGAACTCGGCCCGAATTGATCCATTCGAGCAGTGAAGGACATATTTCAAATCAGCATCGAGAGCTCTTTCTTCTGAGTTCTCGCATGTCTTACGGCCAAACAAGGCATATAGGGCTAACACAATCAATCGAGTTGGTGAAAGGAAAATTCAAGTATTTTGTGGTTATTTTACGTAATGCCCCGCCCACCTCAACAGTGTTAACATGATAGACAACAGTTTATCAAGCTGTCTGCGGCTGACAGACTTTTTCTGCGAAATTTCGGTTTTCTGAATTTCTTAACCCGATTATTTCACCATTTCTACAACCACAAGCCTCCTCTTGCTTAGATTACAGAGAGTAGCAATGTTTTTCCATCAACTATGTCTGAATCCATCCATGGTGGAAAACTTGGAAAGAATTTAGAAGTGGTTCGCAGCGATTTCAAATGGGCGATCTTTGAATTCAGTCCTTCCAAGGAGGCCCGTACTCCCTCTCAGGGGCTGGTAGTATTTGGAGCTCCTCGCTGTACATGATAAATAGTTCGGAGAACCATCTAAGATTTTTTGTCAATTATTCTTTTCAAACTCAAAAACGTGTAGTAATTATCGATAACTTCCTATTGTTTTCCGATGCCTGGAGATCCACGATCAGCCGCTTCCCGAAATTTAGAATGCTGGTGGTTAGGGCTTTCAAATGGTGTAAGGTTTTCTTGTTCCGACTAATCCTCCTGTCTCTCAGATCTAAAAGAGTAATTTATCGTCAGTCCCTGGCTTCGCGCCTCTGCGTCTCTGACTCTCCGCGTCCTGCTCACCCCCACTTTTGAAGGTGTCGAAAGCGCACTGTCTTGCCTGTCTCGCTCAATGAGCGAAGTCCACGCGAAATGGATCGATTTCCATGGGCAAGGTTTCACTCGGGAGACGACAAGAGCTTGGATTGAAACAGTAAGAAGAGGGCAGAAAGAACAGGAAGAGAAACATGAGGGGGAGGTAATCACACCACACGGGAGGTATCCGTGTCATCAACTGGTAGGGATAAGCTGGAAGGGGATTCAACGAGATGGGTTGTCCCTAGCTCATTAGCGACTACAGACAGGTTGAAGAGGAACTCACTCCAAGGGTTGTCTATTTACTGAAAATAACGCCTCGAATTCAGTGTAGAGAGTTGAACTTTACGGGTGGTTCCCAGATTCTTTGCTCATTCCTACCGCAGCGCTGAATCACAACGCGGCGCGGTCGACGCCATGCGATGCTATACCACGCAGTAAGGCTAATTTTAGAGTTACATCGCTGCGCGACGCGGTATGTTCTGTGGGCATCGATCCATAACGCGCCGCTCGTCGATTCGCATATGAACCATGAAATCGCGCCGTGCCGCGGTGCAACTCTAAAAACTCTCTAAGTCATTCATATTAATTAGCCACGTAGTTAGAATTTGCCAGGCTCTGAAAGAATTATCTTAGAAATTTTTCTTTATGCATGGTGACAAATGGCTTAGCAACCACTTGGTCCTTTCTCCCAGTACGATTATCACGTGCCGCATGATGCAATAACCGTAGTCCGCAATTGCGGACCGCAATTGCGAACCGCAATTTAGCTCCGAGAGCAATAGTAATTCGATTCTATCACACATCTGTCGACATCAAGACTGCGCCCCACGCGGCCCGCGCGGACTTTTGGGTTCAAAATAAAGCACTTTTCAATTTTCGGTCTTCGGACCTTAACCTATTGCTCATTCAGATTGCCGCGCTGCAGAGCAACGCCATGCGGTCGAATAAATGCCACAAAGCTTTGCACGGTCACTCTTCTTCGTCGCGTTTTGGAATCGCTACGTCACGTGATTCGAATCTTCCACGCATCTGTCAATATCAAGATTGCGGCGCACGCGGCTTGTCGCGCACGCGACGCGACCGCTCGGACGACTACTGGCGTAACCAATTATTTATTCGAACCAAAAAAAACCGTGAATAGTCGAAGTACGTTCTTGAACGAATTCTCACCAAATTCAGAGCCGACTTCACTACGTGCTGGCGACGGCGTTCTTCGAGGAAAGCGCCTCTCAGGCGGCGTCATGGACGCCACCAACGCCGCAGCAGGGCGTACACGGCGCGCACTACAACTGAGAGCATTTTTTATGGACTGCCAATCGCCTGCCTTTCGGACAAGTTGACTCGGATCAACCTGTACGCAATCTAGAACATTTCTCTCCGAAACAACAGCGTCGCGTTGCGCTGGAGCTCGACAGTGAGTTGAAGCTCAAAGATAAAAAAAATGGAAAAAATGCTTCATTTTAGAGCCAGAGGTCCGCGCAAGCGGTCGCGCGTGCGATAAGTAGCGTGCGGCCATTGGATTCGAGGAGTTGATTTTCAGCAGGTAGACATCCCTTGGAGCGACTTCCTTTTCAACCTGTCTGTAGTCGCTAATGAGCTAGGGACAACCCATCTCGTTGAATCCCCTTCCAGCCTATCCCTACCAGTTGATGACACGGATACCTCCCGTGTGATTACCTCCCCTTCATGTTTCTCTTCCTGTTCTTTTTGCCCTCTTCTTACTGTTTCAACCCAAGCTCTTGTCGTCTCGCGAGTGAAACCTTGCCCATGGAAATCGATCCATTTCGCGTGGACTTCGCTCATTGAGCGAGACAGGCAAGATCGACACCTTCAAAAGTGGGGGTGAGCAGAGGCGCGAAGCCAGGGACTAACGATAAATTTCTCTTTTAGATCTGAGAGACAGAAGGATTAGTCGGAACAAGCAAACATTATACCATTTGAAAGCCCTAACCACCAGCATTCTAAATTTCGGGAAGCGGCTGATCGTGGATCGCCAGGCATCGGAAAACAATAGGAAGTTATCGATAATTACTACACGTTTCTGAGTTTGAAAAGAATGATTGACAAAAAATCTTAGGTGGTTCTCCGAACTATTTATCATGTACATTATCATGTACAGCGAGGAGCTCCAAATATTACCAGCCCCTGAGAGGGAGTACGGGCCTCCTTGGAAGGGCTGAATTCAAAGATCGCCCATTTGAAATTGCTGCGAACCACTTTTCACGGTCTAAATTCTCTCCAAGTTTTCCACCATGGATGGATTCAGACACAGTTGATGAAAAAACATTGCTACTCTCTGTAATCTAAGCAAGAGGAGTCTTGTGGTTGTAGAAATGGTGAAATATTCGGGTTTAGGAAATCAAAAAACTGAAATTTCGCAGAAAAAGTCTGTCAGCCGCAGGCAGTTTATTAAAGTGTTGTCTATCATGTACACACTGTTGAGGTGGACGTGGAATTACGTCAAATAACCACAAAATACTTGAGTTTTCCTTTCACCAACTCGATTGATTGTGTTAGCCCTATATGCCTTGTTTGGCCGTATGACATGCGAGAGCTCAGAAGAAAGAGCTTTCAGTGCTGATTCGAAATATGCCCTTCACTGCTCGAGTGGATCACTTCGGGCCGAGTTATGACGAAAAGTCGCAAAAGTCGCGTTCTTGCGACTTTTGCGGCTTTTTTGGGTAAATTAGTGAGGGTATTGTATTAGTTACGGCCCCAGAAAGAAGCGGAACAACAGAAAGTAGATAACTTCAAAAGACGGGCCCACAAAAGATTTCCTTGTGACAACCAACAGTTCATGTGAGAGTAAAAAGGTGAGGTGAGAGTAGGGCCATTGTTATACCCCACCACAGGCCTGTCGCGGTCGCAGAGCACTGCGACGTCGCTGTCGCTCAGGGCGAAGAAACACCCGGCGCGATGCCGGATTTGGCTGGGTCGCTGTCGCTGACACCCGTCGCAGTGCACTGCACTGCCACGGACAGCCGCGACAGCGACCGATTACCGCACGGTTTCCGCATTTCAGGCATGACATCCCCTTTCGAGTCAGCGACCGCGACAGGTGCTGCAAACTGTTCCTGCGACAGCATTTTTCTACTGTGCGGGCCTGGTCCCGGCACGATTCGTAGCAGTTGACCGCACCTGTCGCGGTCGCAAACTTCAGGTATAACAATGGCCTAAGGGATTTGGTGCAATTCTTAGACGTTTTTTCTCGATTTCTTCGTCATTTCAGTTCTACTCGGATGCCAAACAATCAATTTAACAATTAATCTCAAAATCAGAGATTATCGTCAACACTGCCTTTAATGTGGAAGATCCTTTATGTTCTCATTCATCGCATATTCACGTGTAGGCGAATGGATCGACGTCCAGCCGTCCAACAAGCGTATGTAATTGGATGCCGGAGAATAGTATAATGAAAGCATGTATAGCAGAAAAGCTCCCATAATTAGTGCCTTCGTGACTGACTGACTCTCACTGCTCACTTACTCATGATCGTTTCACATCATTGACTTCCGCAGCCTTGCTGAGATACATGTGCTTGATTTGTGTTCGCGGCACTTCAGACGCAAATCGCCACAGCAAACAACTGATGAATCTTTCATTGACAGCAATTTCGAACGCTCCTCGCTCGAAATCGGACGTGGGTGGCAGTGCCAACTCCACTAAGCCTCCACAAAAACACTTCCAGTAAGCAGTTTTTCCCCAGTTCTGCATGCGTATATATGTCAACACAATAATTTTCTCCCTGAATTGGTCTCTTATCCTTTTTGATGCAACATATTAAGGAACCCTTCTGCAGAAGGATATTGAAAGTGAACCAGCGCAAACCCTACTGCATAAAATTTTCTTTTACTTTGTTTTTGCGTTTGTCAGTTTCTGTCTAAGCAAAGAATGTTTAACCGCATGCGTTTCGCTTAAAATTTCGCGTGTACATGTAGATTGTGTATGTGGGAAGTGGGGTGGACATAATAGATAAGGGGGTCTGTTAGTAGCCGTCCTCCTTAACTAAGTTGAGGTGAACTTCCGTTTCGCAGTTACGGACAGCCGCTGTTTCAGCAGGCAACACTATGATACATAATTGTGCTAGGACCATCAGGTCCCGGCACCATTACTTTTTGCCTCATAACGATTATCATGGTGCTGCGTGCTGTAGCACCGAATTCTCGAAGAAAAAAACTCATTCTAAATACCCTCTAAGTCATCGACTTCTCGTACTCTTAGCATGTTTCGGCGTGCTTGGTGCCGTATAATCTCAAATGTCAGTAATGGTTTTACACGAAAAACTGCTGAGGTAAGTGAGTTTTCTCTGTTTTTTCTTTAGCAAGAATTCTCAAATGAGAAGGTTTCAATGCGTCTATCTGGGTTTCAAGATTCCGTGAAGTTACAGTTTACCGCAATGTTAAAAGGACATGGTGCGGTTGCGGTCACACACTAAAACTACGGTGGGAGACGCCAGATTCCATAATCAACCGACAGCAGAGCTGATTTGCTGTGTGAGGGTTTTCTTTTTTTCTTGTTTGCGTCGGCATGATTTTCGTTTCTGACTCTTATAACATTTCAAATAGGGGCTTTTCTTAGTGTGCGAGAGGAATTTGCCGTTTTTTTTCGATTTCAGAACAGAATTTTGGAAAAAACACTTCGAAGCCCGGACAAACGGCTAATTCCCCTCACGCACTAAGATTAGCCCCTATTCGCAATACTTAAACAGTCAGAAGCGAAAATATTGCCGGAACAAACAAGAAAAAAAAGAAAAAACGTAACTCATCAAGAAAATCAGCTGTGCTGTCTATCGATAAGGAAATCTGGCGTCTTCTACCGTAGTTTCAGTGTGTGACCGCAACCGCACAATCTCCTTTTAATATCGCGGTAAACTGTAAGAGATTTTAGCTGATCTTTAGCATGAAAATCTCTTCCGTGTTTGGGCATGCTAGAAAGACGAGTCGTGCGCCATCCTTTAGGGGGATGGGTTAGGCATCCCAACAAAACGTGTCCAAAGTTTCCTTGGTATTTTTTTTGCAACATGTCGCCTTGCACTGGCGTGCTGGAGGGTAGTGTTCTGCTGCCTTTTGGCATTTTGAGGTGTTTAAGCTCAATTTTATCAATCCCATCAACTGGGCTTTTTTGGCGGTTTTTGGGCATGTGCAGGTCGTACTACACTCAGTTGTTAGTAAAGTTCTCAAATGACGGCTTCTAATATACGCTGGAGCACCTGGTTTTTTATTTTTCAAAATTTCGAAAACATTGGAATTTTCTCTATCATTATTTTCAATTTTTCAATGAATTTCTTGGCGTGACATAACTGGTGGAGCGCGTACCCATATGCTCAAATGCAGTGTTCGCGATGAAATAGTATTGAAGAACTGAGAATGTTGCTCTGTGAAAAACGCTCTAAAAACAAACTTCTCAAGACACAAAGGTGCCACTTATGCGAAGGAAAAACGAAAAACTCTGCACCTGGGTTCTTCAAATAAGTGTCATACTTATATTGTCGAAGGGACTGAGATCGAGAGTGTTGAGCAGATCACTGACCTGGGATTTATCCTCACAAGAAGCCTCAGTTTTGATAAACATCGCGAAGTGGTGGCTACCAGAGCCACCGTGGCTGTCAATAATATATTCAAGAGACAGGGTACAAGAAACAGCGCGGTACTACTTAGGGCCTATAAAACTTACGTGAGACCTATTCTGTGGGACACCGGTGTACTGTCCACACAGAAAGAAAAGCATAGTTAAACTGGAAAAGGTGCAAAACGGGTTCACAAGGAAGTTAGTGATAAGAAAGCTAGGTTTTTGCCATTATCAACAAATGCCATCTGCAGAAAACAGGAATAGTGAACTCAACTTGCAATCTATTCTGATAAGAAGAGAGTTGAATGACTCACTACTACTGCACAAAATCTTGTATCAACCGGACTTTGGTCTCCGGCCTGAATGTATTGTCGAGGTGAGAACATCCCGTACCAGGGAAGGAGCTTCAAAAATCCTGGGCGAAAATTCGAATCTCAACTGCAGGCACTTCTTCTTTATTAAAGGCAGTGTTCACGGTAAAAAATGTGTTTCAGTTTCCACTAGGAATGAGTAGCGTAGGTGCACACTGTAACGTTGACGTCGAAAGAACGCATGAAAATGAGCTAGGAAAAGCTCCAGAAAAGCCCGAAGTTGCCACTTCGAGCGCAAGGCAAACCACGAAAGCGCAACACACGCCCACCGACGTGAACAAATGAATGCTCGAGATCGTGAGATGAGCGATGATTTCCAATCATTAGCCCCGTTTTTCCCTTCATTCTCAACTTCTCTCTTTACTCAGGTCAGCTCGCATACATCGGCTGGAAAATACGGAAGTTACAAGCCTCGGACAACTCGACCACCATGCTTCCGCAGCTCAATTTTCGAGGGGCGATAACTCCGTGCTCAGGGGATCTTGTACAACTCCAGAGGCGTCATTGGAATCAGCATGTAGCCGTTCTCAAGATAGGCGGAAAAACGGAAAAACGATTTTTATCGTGAACACTGCCTTTAATAGGGCGGTCCCGGCATTTGAACGGCTTGCGAGACTTAAATCTATCCCCTTGAGTCATAAGGCGTTCAAGAAACTTGTAACTGAATACTTAGAGAACGAGCCTGGTGAGCGCTAATCCTTCACGGAACAGTTACTTTGACTCTCGAAATTACAGGCTATACGTGTATCCGCTTCAAATCGATCAAATCAAATGGTCTAAATACTGGTAGTTTTTCATTCGTTGTCGCTTGATGTTTTTTTTTGCTGTGTTTTTTGCTGGGTTCGTATATGAGCTGTTTGTTGCACATAAGTCTGGTATGCAGGCTTATATAAATAAATAAATAAATAAATAATTAAATAAATAAATAAATAAATTGGGTAACAGGTGCAGAACGCCGCCCAAAGAAAATCGAGTTTAATGCCTTGTGACGTGCACAGTCTTTGATAGAAATATGTAGTTTAGGAGCATAAACGAAAACTACTTTTTGCAGAAAGCGAACGCAAAAGTGTAAGTGTTGACCGATGGTAAGGCATCTTTCATGGTCCTCACCGCAAGCGCGGCACGCGCGTGACGTGCGGGAAGCGCGGTGGGCTATGAGAGTTCCCACCGCGCGGCAGGCGCGGGACGCGATTGCCACCCATCCAGCACCGCCATAGCAGAATCGCCCAGACCGCCATGGCGGTTTCACCATCGGAAATAATACTCGCTTCTCAGCTTAAAGGCAGCAGACACGCTCAAAAATTTTATCGACTTTATGATATAAATAGAAGGTACGAAGCTGTTAGTATGGGAAACTAACGAAACACCCGACGGAAACTGCGTGGAAATACATGGATAGCGGTTGTTTTTGTTAAGGGGTAAAAGAAGTAGAGTTATGCCCGCGCTGTTGAAATAGCGAATATTACCGACAAAACGGTTGAGATAGCAAGGTTGATAGGCTCTCACAGCGTGTACTGGAGCGCTCACCTCGTTGGAAGCATCAAAAATCAGTCAAAGTAGCCGTATTCGTATATTGAGGGGGCGGAGCTGTCGAAGCTTGGGGGCAGGGCTTACGAAAATTTTCGATTTGCATTGCTCAAATTTATTAGTTTTGACTCGTTTTTGACGCTCCCAACGACGTGAGCGTTCTACGGCTCCGCCCATACGTGGCGGGAACGCGCGCTCTCGCTGTTCTGTGCTTCTCAACGCTAGTGCAGTGATAAAATTCTTATTTGTGGAAGTTGTAGCACCAAAAGAAATTCACGAACAAATTTTTATAGTGTATAATGATTGTCCACCTACAATTAGAACAGTAGAAAGATGGTATGCTTAATTTAAACATGGTCGCACAAGCCTTGAAGACGATCCACGTGAAGGACGTCCAAAAAGCGCATCAACACCAGAAATCATAGCAAAAATACAGGCTATGGTTTTGGAAGATCGTCGATTGACGGAGAAAGATTCAGTAGAGGCTCTACACATGTCATTAGGCAGTGTGAGCCATATTTTAGATGAAATTTTGGGTTTTAGAAAGCTGTGTGCACAATGGGTTTTTCGCATTCGCTAACAATGGAACAAAAACACATTTGAATGCGACTTTCTCAGCAACATTTGGAGCGTTTTAAAGAGGATATATGGAGTTGTCAGTCGATTGATCACTACGGATGAGGCTTGGGTCTATCACCATGATCCTGAATTAAAACAAGAGGCTAAAGAGTGGTGTGAACCTGGTTGTTCAGCTTCGAAACGAGTTCGTGTCCGGAAATCGGCCAAGAAGGTTATGGCATCAGTTTTTGGAAAGGGAAAGGAATTTTGTCATATATATCTCGAAAACTGGTAGAACAATTAATTCTGACTCTTATTGCAACCTTCTGGGGCAGTTGAAGGAAAAAATTCGGGAAAAAAAGACCCAGTTTGCTGAAGAAAAAATCTTTTTTCATCAGGACATTGCCCCGTGGTTCAAGAGCATTTTGACAATGGCTAAATTTCATGAATTAAAGTTCGAATTGTTGAAGCGATCACCGTATTCACCAGATTTGGCCCCCAGCGACTTCCATTTGTTTCCAGAACTCAAAAAATTTATTCTTGGCAAGCGTTTTTCAAAGAGGTCATAACGGCTGTTGAAGCGTATTTTGCAGACCTTCCGGATTCTCACTTCAGGGATGGGATCTACAGATTGGATGATCGTTGGAGCAAGCGTATTAATGTTCAGGGAGAATATACTGAATAATAAAGGGTATTTTGGACCATAAAATTGTGTTTTTCTTATCGAACGACAAAACTTATTGAACAGCCTAGTAGATGCATGGTGCACAGAGAGATACAAGCAAACACATCCTGTCTGGTGTTAATTCGATCGATGACTGTTGTCCTGGGGATCAATCAATCAAGTCGAATACTGGGCTGCTCATGTACCACGGTTCGTGACAGCCGTCTTCGCACTATGGGATAGGAGGGATTAGTTTTGAAGTAGGCTCGAGGCATAATGCTTTAGGAACAGAGTCATAAGCTTGAGGCTTGCTGACTCTTTCCCGGAATGGGCGTGAGCTAAAGCGCCCACTCCGGGAAAGCATCAGCAATCAGCATGAGCGCGCGATAGCGAGCGTAAGCGCACGTCAGCGGCTTGCAAATCGTGTGTTAATGACGGCCATTGATTTTGCGTAATCGCGCGCTCTCGCAACGTATGGACGCTGCCTACAAGGGTCCATACGGCCAAAATAACATAGTTATGTCAACAACTTTTTCGAGCGTGTCTGCTGCCTTTAGGTTTACTCCAGCATAAATTCTGAAACTATCCTTCGCTACCGTATACTCAACTGCAAGCTCGGAATTTCTGTGCATGTCGCAGTTAAAGCCCAAATTTAGTCCGCACCGCTCTGGAGGTGCCACTGGAGATTTCATAGTTGTTTCCTGCGCGTGCCGCGCGGTGAAACGTTTCATAGTCTACCGCTCACGCGTCACGCGCATGTGGCGCTGAGGAGTATGAAAGATGCCTAAACAATGGAGCTCGAAAAAGGCCAAGTCGACGATCCGTAGCCATTTATTGAATGACAGGTTCACGCCAGCTGATGACCCCTGATACGCACAACTGATGGATGCCGGGCACTAAACTCGTCCACCAACAAAAAAAGAGCGATTTTAGATTCCTAAATTCACCCTGTATGGGGCTTTTCTCGCAGTTGTTTGGTGTAGGCCGTACTCTACTGAGCCCTAAGAAAACTTCACCAAGAAAATCTTGACAACCATATATAATCGTAAACACGGCTTTTGACAAAGCAATTGATGGCAAGATCGTTCTATCCCGAAGCCTCAGTGTAATGGTGATATTTCGATATGATATAACACTTTTCCAGGCCTGTAATAATCAAGTTCATAGAACGCCTAATCAATTAGCAGGGTCGTAGTCAACAATCCAAGCACTAACCAATCTAGCCGCGATTCCAACTCCGAAAAAATGTTTTTAGGATTGCCAAAAATACACAGCTTGGACGACCTCACCCTCTGCGACTTCCTGCTCTATCAAATGAGCCAACAGTTATGATGTGCACGGGACAGAAGGGATTTCTCCGATGGATACTGTTACGTGCGCAACGCATCTACAATACCGGCCATAACTTCTGTCCCAAAGCGCGTCGGCGGCGCGAAATCGCGTCGAAACCGCCAAAACCGAGTTCATATGCAACGAAGAAAGATTAAAAGTCAAATCTCACACTTTTCCAGGTACAGAGACAGCCCTGAAGTCAGAATTGCCACACAAATATACTGGTGATGCTCACTTTCAAGTTTCGCCGTTGATAGAGCATTCCTACTCTTTGGGAAGGCGAAATATGCCATAACTATGTCAAGAAGTAACATTTTCAAAACTTGAAAAATTTTCTGGATTCAGGACGACGAGAGGAAGCGATTAGTGTTTCCAGATTCAGAAAATAACCACTCACAAAGATTTTGACTCCTTTCAGGGAAAACAGGCCACAACTAGGTGAAGACTTGAGTTTTTCTCAAGTCTAAATATACAATCAAAATCTCCTCATCGAGAGGAATCGAACGGTTTTTCGGTTTTTTCAGGTTTTCAAAAAGTCCACTCCGAACAAAAGCGGCGTTTTCGACGCGATTTCGCGTCGCCGACGCGCTTCGGGACAGAAGTTATGGCCGGTATTGTATCATCTCATCCCTGCTGTTGATTTCGGGGGATAAGCTCCTTATCCAGAGAGCTTCTAGTACTTTTCTCTCCAGAGTTTCCAGAGAAGATTCCAGAGTAGTGCAGAACTAATACTTTCACTGACGGGGGGCTTTCCAAAGCATGATGTCAATTAAATGAAAACAATTGATGTCCGCCAGCTGCTCTTGTTTCCCAATCGAGTCAAGAAGCAGCATTCCCCACAAAATGTGTTTTTTACGTCGAAGTCGACATGTTGGAGCAAGAATAAAGCTTGTTGTTTAGTGTTTTGACAGATATAATTTTTTGAGAAGTTTCGACGGAGCTTCACGATGCCATTTTAGTTAACGTGCCTCAAAAGTCGACGAGCTAGTTCTCCTATGCTTTGTAAATGCCTCAAAACGTATTATCAGACCTACTAAATATATGGCTTGCGAGCTCTTCTATGTATGCATGTAGTAAGCCCGACACAGGGCCACAGATTCGATTGGACGTGCGAATCCTCTCCATGGCGAACGCATCCTATTTCACTCTCTGTCTTTTCAGTTTTTACTTACGGCTATTCAGCTTGTTTCAGTATCTGCATCCTGTTTATCATACCGCTGTATGAACATGAACCAAATTGGTGTTTTGTTCACAAGCGACCACTAGCACTGTGATCCTTTGCTTTCTTTCTTGGCGACATGGGCCGTGTGGCATGCACTTGATATCGACTAGTGGCCAAACTGTGTTGACAGCCGTGTAAACAGGAATTTAGGCACAGTTTGATATTAAAGAAATTCCCTCAGAATTTTCCCAATTTTTAAACGTTCTGAGCATTTGTGAAGAACGCTGCAAAATTGAAGCAGATCAATCGTTCTGTCGATCCAATCATAGAAAAGCATTTTGTATCTATTTTCGCGGAAATCGCTAGCGCATTTGCAGTGGCGGGAATAGAACCACTGACGATCTCCCTATGAGTCCCGCTCCTAACCTGTTGCTCCATTTCTTGTCGGCGTTGTGGGGTGATATAGTGAAGACTTCGAGGCAGTGACTCACCACCATTAGCACAGCCCACTTTAGGATTATTTATCGTTGGATATGGTGTGCTAAACGTTAAAGGCAGTGTTCACGATAATCTTCAATTTTGAGATTATTCGCTATATTGATTAAGTGGTCCCCGAGTAGAACTAAAATGACGTACAAATTGAGAAAAACGTACCAGAAGTACACGAAATTCTTAAGTATCACTCTGCCTCTTAAGTATCACGGGAAGTGTTTGTTGTAACAATGAAATCCCTTGTGGATCCGTCCTCTGCAATTCTCTACTCTCTATTGCTCCGTTCTTTCCTTAGGGGCGTAACCAATCCGGCTTTGCATAAAATATTCTTCTATTTTCGATTGAACAAATTTTCCACCGGTGACAACCACCATGAACGTGTTCATCCAACCGGACAACAAGTCCATTTTATAGAATAAACTCACTGAAATACAACGTTCTAATGCGTTTCTCGCCGTTTTTTCGCAATTCCCGTTACACTTGGAGGCCAACGTATTGTTTTATGTGAAAACGTCGGGGACAAAAATCATCGTGAATACTGCCTCTTAAGTCAGGGTTCGCGATAAAAACGACTTTTGAGCTCTCTTTATAAGAATGTAGATTTGGCCATTACAATAGTAAAAGTCAGTGAAAAAACCCGGAAATCGCGGGAAAAGCACTCAAAAACAAAGTATAACGGCTAATTACCGGTGTCGGCCGGCCCCCTAATTAAAGCGATTTTCATTAATGTGTGCTTATCCGACATTTAATTTGCGCTTAAAGTAATCAGTAGTCTCCAGAATTGTTCAGAAATTACTTTAGAAGCAAAATAAAAGTTGACGAAACAGGCTTTTACCCAAATCTCGGTGATTGGGGGCCGGAGGACACCAAGCCATAACTTTGTCCTGAGCGTTTTTTCTCCAATCTTTTCCTTGTTTTCACTTTTGTGACGGCCAGATCTACCATTCTACGGTGACAGCACAACAACCGATTTTATCGAGAACCCTGCCTTTAATATACCCAGTAATACTGCATGAATTGGTAATTAATCAGTTAAATGATGGTGAAATAGCGGATCACAAGGTAGTAACTCCAAACAGTAAGAACATGTTGACATGAAGTCTTTTGCGAAATCCAGTGAAAGATTCGAGAAGCGTTTCTCGGTTTCCAAAGCCCATGCATGATTAGCGGTGTTTTTCGATGACCTGTGAGAGTTTTGATGCTCTACTGTCTTGAGTGGTTGGCAATCCTTAACGTATACCATATGGGGACCTATTTGGGACCTACGCTATGTTGTGGCTCGAGAACAACCAACCCACTTTAGGTTGAGCGAGGTATGGGGCAGGGCTGTGCGTTATGACGTTAACGTGTTAACGCATTAACGAGTTAACGCAGTTTTTTCTCGAAAATTAACGATTAACGCTTAACGAAAAAGTTTTGAAATCACGTTAATTTATCATTCGTTAATTGTCGTAGAATTATGGCACAAGGTTACTGCACGGGGTGCGGGTCGGCCCGTTTTGCTTAGACCCCCACTCCAACGCCAATTTCGCTAAGAACCCCCCCCCAGGAACGTGAGAAGGTCAAGTTCTGACCGTGTTCTACCCCTCCCCCTCCCCACCTAGAGCCGATGTGTTCAAACAGTGTGTGAAGCCAGTTCTATGCGAAAAACGTGCGGATGTTTGCAAGGACGAACAGCGCTCATCGCATTTTTTTAGATAGGAGCTTAAAGTGGAAAAGGTATAGTGCAGTCCAGCGAATTTCGTACAGTTACTTATCAATGAGAAGAGGTCGGCAGAGGATAAATATGCATGAATTCTAATGCAAAACGCTCGCCACAGGCTGAGCGGAAGCGGTTGTGCTGCCATGAGTTTCAAGCACATCTGTCTTTGACCAACAGCTTCTTAGTGGTAATTAGATGTGCAATTTTTGTGCACTACGTTATAACTGGTTACAGTCTGTGCTGTGTAATAAAATGCGGATGTTTGAGGGGAAGGGAGTTCGATCCCGCTTGAAGTTCATAGTTATGCAAAGTACGGATCACGATAGCAGGATATTTGAGTCAAGCAGGGTCTATTCACCCTTTGTATACACTTTCACCGTCTAGGATGGAGGGTGAACACTGCTACAGTGTATGGGCTCACACTTTCTCAGGTGTGGTCCCGCCGGAAGTGGACAATTTTGAAAACTATGAGTCACGAGAGTCGGATATTTGAGTCAAGCTCGCTGATTTACCCTGCGTACGAAATTTCACCGTCTGATTGTGAGAAAGTTAAGTAGTAAATGAGTTATTTGGAAAAATCCTAGCTTTGAGAAACAAGACTTTATACTCTACCGTCTGCAACCTTCTGCAAATCTGAAGAGAGCTTTTTAAAGGCACAATCCGAGCTCTGGGACGAAATCTGAGATTTCCACAAGATTGTGAAGTAGACCGACCCTATATAGCACCTGCCAGGTGCGAGCTCTCAATTCCCCCGAATAAACTAGATATAGGAGGAAGCCACCCTGGGGCGCTCACATTCTAAAGCCACCTTGGCACGCTCATTTTACGATCTTTCGAGCTCAACAGTGGCGAGATGAGCAATGGTTTCCGATCAAAATTCCCGTTCTTCCCTCCATTTTCAACTTCTCTCCTTGTTCAGGTAGTCTCGCACACATCGGTTGCAAATTACGAAAGTTACAAAGCTCGGACAACTCGTCCACCCTGGTTCCGTAGCTCAAATTTTCAAGGGCCATAACTCCGTTTCTAGAGGGCCTTTTACGATTTCAGAGGCATCATTGGAATCAGCGTGGAACCGTTTCCAAGATAGACAGGAAAACAGAAAAACGATTCTGAGGTTGGACTGTGCCTTTGAGAATATTAACCTGTTGTGGGTTCATCCCTAAAATGCACTGTGGGTTTACATCTGACAAAGTAAGTACTGAGAAAACGCGAATAATGACACAGAACCCACACCAGGAAATTTTTCGCAAAGGGCACACTCCAGAGGTGCCGTAGGCTCCAAACGGTAGGGTACAGAGTATAGTTTCCTAAAGCTAGGATTTTTTTGCAGGTACCTCATCTAAAACTTGAGTTGCTGCAGTTTTAAAACCATAGTTTAGATTCGTGAACTTGGATGTTTTTTGTCTTCTTCCTCTATCAGTGTAGCGGTCCTCTGGGTTCATTTCAGAAACCCGAAACTCAGCATAGAATAAACCAGCCACGCTGGACTCAAATATACTACTCCCGTGACTCTTGGTTTTCAAAATTGCCAACTTTCGACGGGACCACACCTGAAAGACTTGATAGCCCTCATATTTTAGCGGTGCTCGGCCTCAATCTTAAACGAGGAAATTTTTTGTACAGCGTAAATCGACCGCGCTCAACTCAAATATCAACTCTACTGACTCATAAAATCTTTCGCAAGAAATCATTCAGCATTCAGAAGGCAAACAGATTTAGGCACTTCACATTGAGGATTCAAATGTCTTGTTTATCATTTTAGGAACGCCTTCACGATAACTTCACCTTAAGCTTCCTAATTGAACACCGTCACTCACAACTAAATTCAAACAGCATTTCAGTCAAATCGCAATGCATAGTTGAACCCATGTGAAAAAACTGCTCCGGGCGGTTTTCACTCACATAAACAATTGCACATTAGGTCTTACTCCGAAGGTCAGACATCTCCGGAACTCAAAACCCCCTGTGAGAATATATTCCGCGCCGAACTCTGTATGGCACTGATTGATATGGGAGATCTGATGATTTATTGATTTTTGACGTGGGAATGGTTTTCGTTTTAATGGATTAACGAAATGCGAAATTAACGTTTTAACGCATTAACGGGTTAACGCGGTTTTTCTCCGGAAATTAACGATTAACGCTTAACGAAAAAAATAATTTTCATTAACGCACACCCCTGGTCTATACCTCCTAGCTCAACATCTAATTCTACTTCTCGACCCCGTTCCACCATATCTAATCGGAGTGTAGGAAAGAGCCCTAGAACCCTTGCTCATTCCCATGGACGATACTACATCGTCCCTCCGAATCTACTCGAGTTTATTTCTGAACTGTTCCGAGGCCCACCATACGAGAAAGACGACTACAATGGTCTTAAGGGCAGTCTTGTGAGTAATCTTCAAAACTCCAAAAGTTTATGATTTCGAATTCTTACATGAGGAGAGATAAGTAGGTACAAAGTTAGGAGTGTTTCTTCCTGCTCGGCGTTGATCTTCTCAGCTTTTATAGTTGTTGTCATCCACGTCTGCTTATAGGATTCGATCCGCGTTTCCAGCCTGAAGTTCCGCTTGCTGACCGGTCGTTTATCTGTCGTAGCATGTCTTGTTCTTTACATCGCCGCTTCGTTCCGCTGTCGGAGCACTTTTTTGGACCATAGCTGGAAAACGAGTTTTAAACAGGAGTTTTGTTCCGTCACAAAAACTGGATACATGAGAAGTGTTTTTGCATTATGAATAAATTACAATGTTCCTATTAAACTTAGCACATCCTTATAATACTACTCCCTATTCCATAAATACATTACAGACCGTTTGCGTCGATGAAAACGGGAAATTTTTCGCGCAGTGATCTAATTTCGCACCAGCCTATGGCGGCGTTCAGAGTTTTTGCGGCGCGATGCGATGGCACATGTCAGTGCAACGCGAAAATGGTGTCGCGCGGAAATCAAGGTGTGAACGGCGCACGAACGCTAGGCGACTACGCGCAATTGCGTAATTTCCGCAATTTTCCGTATCCAAGCAAAACTAATCAATAATTGATCTTATTCTATCTATTTAAGTGTAATGTACCCTTTTTTATCTTTTATCTGTATTATTATGGCACATTTTTGTTTTCGTTAACAACTTGCTTCTTTAATGACGAAACAATGAAAAAAGACATCGGGAACAAATGATGCTTAGAATTTTTTTTTCGGAGTTGATAGTACAGAATAGGGATGTTTTGGTGAAATGAGACCAAATTATGCTTGTGTCGTTTGTAAACCATAAAAAAAATTCTATAACTCGTCAACTCTTTGGAACCATCACCCTCATCACACTGTCTTTGAAGATGCAGACAAAATTGCTTGCAGTATCATCTGAGAACAATAAAATAACCCATGACAACTTCAATCTACCTAGTGTTTGAAAAGGCTTGAGAAAATTAAAAACGCTTCTTGAGTCCCCGATGATGGAAGAAAAACTGATGACAATCGCTTCGCGACCATCTGGTCGCGGAGCGATTATAATTTGCGCGTCAAATTCGATATATCGCGCCCCTTCACTGAGAACACCTAGCGACGAAGCGACGCGACGTCGCTTGGTCGATACGTAGGCTAATCATACCGTCGCGTCGCGAATGAAATCTAGACGCGCCTATGAGGCCTTTGGGGGTAGTGTGCGACTTTATGGCTAATTCTGAAGTTTCAAAATCCATCTGATCCGGAGACGTCTGCTAGCAACGATTTGAAAAATCTGCACCCATGTGTCGAAGCAAGGTTTTTCATCACTGCAGACAACCTCCTCTGTGCGGTTCAATCCGAAAATTTTGAGAACCTCTCTGAGTAGTTTCACAGTTTGAGGAAGCTTTCCCGTAATAGTCAGTGGGCCCTCTTGAATGCTCACAATGTCAGCTATGATCTATCGATGCAAGCATTTTTTCGTGTTCACTGATGTTGGCAACCAATTTCACAGGAGAGAGAACAGAACTGGCAGTATCTTTCTACTACAAAACATTTCGGAGAACTCTACTTTGGCAATAAAAATATATTCAAAAGTTAGGCTCCTATACTTATCGGCCACACTGCACGTATTGTCCTAATTTTCGACTGAGTGAAAATTCATTATTTTTCGATTCTCGAGGTCTTTGGTGGGACACGTTCGAGCGCTATGCACCGAATTCGCCTGGAAAAGAAAAAAATTTAGGAGCTCCACAACACTAATGGTTGACATTATATGCAGCTTTTGCCGGAAGCCCACTTACGCAACTCCTGCTTGCCACTGGAAATGGCACACATCATGCCTCGAGCCTAGATTTTGAATTCGCATTAGTGTACCTCCCCCCATTTTCGAACGTATCCCCAATATTTGTGAAACAGTGTACAGCAAATACAGATCCAAAAGTCATAGCAACATGGGATCACAGTTAAGAAAATGGGTTACTTCAATCCTATTAGGCCGGCAGTTGATTGCTTTTTGACGCTCTGCCCTTGGTGGTTTGCCCTCCTGCTTTAACGACAATGATCGAGATTTTTTGAACTTCATCTGCAATAATGGTAGTGAGCATAATAGAGTTCGCGCAATCATTTTAGTCTGATGAATGAACGGGGCTGCGGTGGTAGATCACATCGCGCGAATCGAAACCCCATTCTCCTGTGAGGCCGCCAACCCCGCACAGCCTGGTCCATGCGTCAGACTAAAATGGAAACGGAAACCATATGTGTACGACACCCTCCATATTACTCGCATACTCCGCCAACGCGTAGCTAGATGCCTCACACGGAAACCAGAGATGCCCGGGGTTTCGGAGGCATCTAGTTTAATTTTGACACGAGAATTTACGTAAATTACGGAAAGTTTAGCCTCAGTTGGTGAAATTTTAGCTACAGCACCCGCAGATTCTACGCTAATTCTCGTTGCAGCACTCGGTCGATCGACCCACCCAGTCTTTATCCGTACTAGAAAGACGATCCGCGCTGCGATCGAGTGCATCGCCGATTCTTCCCCGCGGCCTGCAACACACCAGCGGCCAAAATTATCATTAGCAAGGTCTTCCAGAGAGCGACGCGGGGTCACCCTCCACGACAACCCACAGAGTGTCAAGTTATCCGTGGATTGACTGGGCCAATACTATTCGAACTGCATCCCTGTGTTCCGCGTAGTGAGCGCGGGTTTGAGATTGCATTTCAACACAGGCTGTCGTTCAATCCGTAGATTCTCGCTACAAAATTGTAGCGAGAATATACGGGTTTAGCGTCAGAGAGAGCACTGGTTCGAGTTTAGCCTTCGTTTTTACGTAGAATACGCGTAGAATTTGCACCCTTGTAGCCTCGACACCAGAATATGCGGGTTTTAGCTATCGTCGCTAAAACCCGTAAATTCTCGCTACATGGAATGGGGCGGCGTTTCAGGCCGCGCCCTCGGAGGCATCTAGCTACGCGTTGGCAGAGTAGTAGATAAAATCGTTTGCGATGGAGGCCATTGTCGAAAATTGTAGGAAGTACATTTGACAAAGACGTCTTTACTATACTACATAATATCCCGGGAACGAACTCTTGTGAAACCAGCGCTTTGTTTTAGGTTTACGGTTTTCCTACTTCATGTGTTATACATTTTGACATCCGCTTCAGATATCGAAGACTATTGCGAAGAAGCTCTACTAACATAGGACCAACGCTGACTATAGTGAGCACCAGTCGTCCTTCTCCAAGTATGGATTCGGTAGTGCATAGAGATTAAAGTTCAAAGCAATTGTATAGCATTTGCATGCGACAAAACCTATTTTGCCGCATTTCTTCACTTTTGCCTATGGACTCATTGCCAGCAGTACACTCATGTATTCATGGAAATGCGCACATCTTCCTATTGCATGTGAACATCCCAATCCCTATGCAATTATTGGCTTCTTGCCAAAATTCCACTAATGTACAATCAATAATTAGCAGCTGTTTGGCAGCGAAATTGCAATCGAAATACGGCCTGCCATGGAGTTGATTCGTGATGTGAACCACCTCCAGCCACCAATGTATAGACGACGTCATTTAGCCCATGGTAACGACATCGAATGCACGCTCCGCCAAAGGATTTATTGAATTGAGCAGAGTCGCATCAGAGCTGCGGCAAACATTTGGCGAGTACGCAGTGGAGCACAAAAAAGTGTAAACCAGCCAAAGAAAGGACAACTGATGGATCACACGCCAGCAAACCGCCCAATTTATTCCAAAGTTCTCCTCTGACCTTCAAAGGCTTTAAAGGCAGTGGTCACGATGAAAAACGTTATCGAAAAAAACTAGAAAAATCAGCTTAGATCAAAAACAGCTGAAAAACTATGAAGGTAGCGCGGTGAAAAACGGTCTACAAATAGAGTTTCTAGGGCCCAAAGAAGCTAGTTCGTGCACACGTGCACAGCGATAACGAAACAGATCGCAGTCTCATGCCGAGCAGTCAAAAATCATCGACATTCAGAGGACGAAATAAATGCAAATTTAACGAATAAAAACAGTTGAATAATGAAAGCATCACTTCAGTCAATGTTTTTGTTTAGATGTGTACATAAATTCGAAGGTTCATTGATTGACATTCAATTTCAAGCCAGCTGATGTTCTTGATATAAGAGGTCATCGATGCCGATGATGTGGAGAGGGCTCGTCCACCATCAAAAGACAAGAAAATTCAGGTTTCGAATTCGGCCCAAAACAGTGGTTTTTTCGCGATTTTTTCTTATAGGTCCTACTACTCGAGAACCAGGAAAGGATTTGGAGAGAAAAAGACGACAAGCATATTTGATCGCGACCACTGCCTTTAAGAACGTGCTTAAAGCCACAGTCCAAGCTCAGAATCAATTTTCCGTTTTTCTGCCTATCTTGGAGAACATTTCATGCTGATCACAATGGTGTCTCCAAAATCGCTCAGAACCCGCTACGAACGGAGTTACGGCTCCTCAAAAATTTCAATTTTGAACGGCTAGAAGTTCGCGGACGAGTTGTCTCGAGCCTGTATTTTCTCGTTATTGGCAGCCATCATTCTGAAGCAGGTCACAATATAAAGCCAGACCGAAAACAAAAGGAAGAACATAGATTTTGAATAAAATCATTCGCGCGTCTCTTCCCTATTGAGGTCGGAAACCTGGCAGTGGGCGTTACCCATTTTTTCTTCAAAGGGGCGTGGCCGACTTTTTCCTAGCTTTTTCTCGGTTATTTGAGCGAATTGAGATTTCGCGCTTGGCAGGGTTGCTATAGGCGGCGACCGGACCATAATATCAAAAATTACCTCTGAGGTTGGACTGTGCCTTTAAAGGCAGCATACACGCTCACAAAAGTAGTTGAGATAACAATGGTAATTAACTCAGACGACCAATACTAAAACGCCTACGTCGTTGGAAGCATCAAAAAGGAGTCGAAGGGATCTTTTTGAAGCAATAAAGTTGTATGAGAAGGCGGGGTTCCACAGGCAAAGCGGGCGGGGCTGGCGTAAGGCCGGGATCATACTTCCAGCGACGAGCGACGCGAAGCAATATTTACCATCCTTATCCACCGAAAATCGATATGCCTGATATGCTCTGTTGCTTTCGCTGGTCGCAGGAAGTATGATCCCGGCCCAAGACCAATCGTAATCGCGCTCGTGTACCTTTGCAAGCGCATTGTCCGTTTTCAACCAAATCAAATAGGAACCCGTTGTCGCATCACTTCCATCAAAATTTTCGGAGTTTTCTCTTCAAGTCTCAATACTAGCAACTCTGAGCCTTCCATTCAAACCATAAAATCGATAGAATTTTCGCGCGTGTATGCTGCCTTTAAAGGCAGGGTTCTCGATGAAATCGGTTGTTGTGCTATCCTTATAGAATGGTAGTAGATCTGGTCGTCACAAAAGTGAAAAGAAGTAAGAGAATGGAGAAAAAACTCTCAGAAACAAGTTAATGCTTGGTGTCCTCCTCCAAGTTTCGAGATTTTTGTATGAGCCTGTTTTACCTCTTCAATTTTCCTTCTAAAGCAATTGCTGAGCACTTCTAGAAACTACTGGCTACTTCAAGTGCAAATTAAGAGACAGATAAACAAGCACTCATAAAAATCTCGTTAATTGGGGGGGGGGTGGGGTTGGCCGACACTAGTAATTAGCCGTGGCTTGGTTTTGTGCGTTTTTCCTGCATAATTTAACTTTTTTCACTTATTTCCACCTTTGCAATTGTCAGACCTACATTTTCATGATAAGAGTTCGAAAATTTCTCTTATCGCGTACCCTGCCTTTTAATTGCACTCCCCGAGCGCTTGGCATTTTTGTTGTACCTTCTTCATATAGGAAAGGACATCGAGCTGGCTACTCAGAAGATTCTGAACAGCTTGCGCACCACTTCGTCTCATGCATGCTGATTGCTTCAAAGAACTTGCTACTTCGTTGCGTGCGAGCTTCTCAAGTGGTGGCGCACAAGTTTGTTCCGTAGTGGCGCGCACTTTGTTAGGTAGTGGCGCGCATCTCGTATTATAGCGACGACCACACATACAGTGCGAAATAGATGGAGGTCCTCGGTTCTCACTAACAAGGTAAGTATGAACAGTGCACAATTCAACGGGGAAAGGATTACTATTTGAGAATGTTTTGTGCAAACTTCGTGTACTCTCCTACCAGGGGTTATAAGGGCCCGTAGCAACCCCCCCCCCGCTTGTTTTGGGAACTTAGCGCTGACTCCGCGGCACCAGCAGGCGCCTCACATTCAGGCAGTGAAACGTGAGTGATTTCCTATCTTAATGCACGCGGGCCACCATAGATAGTGACAATGGAGGCAGCCATTCGCCCCTGGTATGTGAGTCACACATGGACGTGAGGTAAGCACTGAGGTACATGATGGCGGCGCGATGTGCGAGGCGTCGAGCGAAATAGCCCTGATAGTTAAGAGAGTCATCCGTAGCCATCTCGGTCGTGGGTTGACTCTTTCCGGGGTGGTGACGGCGCCTGGGAGGCATTACTCTCTCTTGACCGTCTCCATAGGGATATGACCACCCGTGCTGCACTTAAGCGGAAGTTTGATTGTTGAACTAGTGATTTAAAAGTTCGCCAAGTGTGCTGTTAAATGGGTAGTGAGACAACTACATGAAAATGGAATGTCTCAAGAGAAGAATTTCTGTGAAGCCTGTCATCTTTTCAAAACCGTGAAATGTGGATTCGGCCAATGGCAACACCTTTGGTCGCCTTCCTAGAAGGCATTTAATCAGTCGCACCCATCACCTGTTTATTTTTCTCCGATCTGAGGTATTCCCATTCTTGTACTCTATTCTTGCTGTTTGCTTTATCAAGTTGTTTTTTCATGAAAGTGAATGTGAGGGTTTTGTATTCTGTTCTGTGAGCGTATCCAGCGCGTTTTATTCTGGAATCTGCGAATTTTATGAAAAAAGTTTTCGTGGAGCTCTACTTGGAGCGCTGACCATTTTTTTGAAACATTTGCTGCTTTACTGAGATTATTTCTGAATTACTAACATTTTTAGCTACTTGAAAGAAAAAAAGATCAGAGAAGGAAGCAAGTCACTTTATCGTTAACTGTTTTCTACATCTATTTTTTTGTAGAAATCGGACATTCCACAAAATTTTTCCTTCGCAGAACCCGCTTTGTATGCAAACCTAGAACGAGCTCTTTCACAGAATACGTTCAACTCCATACATGCAATATATGTGAAAAATCAACTTGAAAACATCAGACCGGCGCGGATACGAAAGAAATGGTGTACTGAAGTCTAGCGAAAATTAGAAGGTAACGAGGACTACAGTAAAAACTCAAACAGAAGGGGAAAACTTCCCGCCACCACCTTCCAAAGGCAGTAAAGAAATCAAATATCAGAGATCAGAAAAACTTCTATGGAAAGTAAATTCCACCTCTCCTTCTTTCCAGCGAGTAAAACCATCGAACGCATTTGTTCCGTGAAATAGTCCTTCTCAAGTGCAAACTTCCATGGCAGTGGTGCACCACTTCTATTGGAATGGAATGATACTCATTGTGAGGGAAAAAATCTTTGGTTTGCACATAAATGCGTTTATTAGCATAATGGCGAGAAAGATTCTTTGATACCTCTTTCGTCTGGAATACCACTCGAAGAGGAATTTAGGTGATCTAAGGAAAAAGTTAAAGAAAATGGAGAATTCAACTAGTTTTTAGGTGAGGAGGGCGGATTCACTTTCTGCGGTTTCAGTGAAGTTGATAAGAAGGCAAGTGCGAATACATTTACATTCACGAGCAAGGAAGTTGTACTCTGAGAGAACTGGCCGCTGTAGTACCGCAACCGTGCCGCGGTCCCCATAGTTCCGCAGTCGTACCGCAATGAAGATGCAGTGGGCTCGCACTTGTGTCAAATACCGCAACAGCGCCGTAATGATTGCGGTACTACTGCGGAGCTACTCCGGCAAAATCACAGTGCCGCTGAAACCAGCCATGCCACTTATCGATCCACTCAACCCGGCTTGCCACGCTGCTCATTCTTCGTCTTTCAGTTCTGTTGGAACGAAAGCGTGTCACTTGCGTTTGTCAAAATTCATTACCTCCCTTACTTTAGGGAAACACTGACACATTCATCCTCCTCACTCTGATAAGCGTTTATGTTGACGAAGTTTTGAATCCTTCTTTGCGTAAAAGTTTAGAATCATTTTTTGAGCTTAAGAAGCCTTTCCAGTTTTGAGCTTTTGAGTTTTTTGAGCACATTCGACCACACTTACCTGAATTCATGATCCTGAATTCTATAATATGCACATTCTATGCCAAGCCGCGGTCCCATAGTTGTCTCGCGTGAGTTTCCAGGGATAAGCGGATTTTTTTCAAAACTTTTCAGATGCTGTGTCCATGATAGAAAGCCGTATTCTAGTTTTCTCTGTTTTTCAGTGGGCTAGTTATCGATGTAGAGGATAATTGGGTAACGTCTTTATAAAACTTTTGAAAGCCGAATAAAAAAGTTCTTTAAAGAAAACCATTTATTAATTTTTTACACCTGTTGGTGTGTTTTGCGCACTGCAGACAAAACATCAGTCAAACGTCGCAAACTGTTTTGAGCTTTGAAATTGTTAGGTAAGTGACTTTGCTTTCTGTTTCGTGTACCAGAAACTCTTGAAAAATTAAGAAAGTTGAATGCCCATGTTTGGATCTTACAATTTCCCGGAATAAAGAGTATTCAAAAATTCGGAAACAGTTTCTTCGGTACTAGAAACTATGGACAACTGCCATATGGCTTGGGCGGGGTGATCCAATGGGTCGACTGGTTCACGAGATTTTCACACGATTCCTGGCCGTTTTCCGAGTTACTTCCATCCCTACTGTTCTCAGAAGAACCTAAGGCTTACTTTCCTGCGAAAAACGGGCAATTTTCTCATCGTGAGCACTGCCTTTAAATCGGATTTAAAAAAAAAACGTATGACCATCTCACAAGCGAAGTTTACAAAGCTTCGGTCGGATCTGCGGAAACGAAACGTATTTTCAGTATCTCTTGTGCATCTATAGTAAAACTTTGCAGTACCACGCCCTAAGCTGCTGGTTCCAAAAAGTTCATTCATTCATTCATTGAGTACGTCGTATAAGACAGACGCTAGAAAAAGTCGCAAAAATTCGGAAAACAATACGAATTACAAACACATCGAAGGCTTCAGTAAAATTCTAGCCATTCTCCGTTTTTATGACATCGTGGACCTGACAGTGAGGGTGGTTTTCCCCACGCGCAGATACGTTGACCCCGCTGAGTTGTGAACTTTGCTGAAATTTCACGATAAGGTAAGGGTATCATCAGGAGTTATTTGGGATGTTTTGAAAAAGCAATCGGGTTTACTCAAAACTTGTATGGAAGAGTATTCTAGGGTGCTGAAAACGAATCTGGGGTCTGTTTGTCGAAATGCTAGAAATACACCTCCTATTAGAAGTACACCTGTCATAGAGGTAAACCAAAAAGACGGGTCTCTGAGAATTAAAAGTACACCCTCTAATCGAAGTACATCTGAAATAGAGGCCTGAGGATTAGAAGTGCATGTACCTCTAAAAGAGAAAATTCGGTATATTAATAAGGTGTAGCAAGCGAAAGGTTTACTCTTCTTCTGTAGCTACTCCCCTAAGTTCCCTTCATTAAGTTGAATATTCATTCCACTAGAATGATACCGAGTCTATTCACTCTCTGGTCTCTTACCAAAGAATTTCTCATTCTGAGACGACACCCATTGATTACCTAAAGCCTGTCCGAATGAGACTCTCCACACACGCGGTCAGCCTGCGCAACGAGCACACGTCAAACCTAGTGCATACTTCCCGCGTTGCGCGATCGCGACAGTGCATATCAGCAATATCGATTTTCGGTCGATAGAGGTGACAAGCATTATGTCGCATCGCTCGTTGCGATAAGTATGCACGAGGTCTCACGAGAGCATTTTTTAGACGAGCTGACCGACGACTGAGATGCAGCTAACTGGAATATTGTTCCCAATTTGTCTGATATTCGTGGTAATTTACTCACGAATCCAAAAAAACCTTCCCTGCGGCCGGTCAACACGCCCACCGGCTGCTTGGGCGAGCAGCCTCATTCGGATAGACCTGAATCACTTTGTGGAAGTAATGAAAATTTTATTGATTCTACTGTGACAAGAAATTGAGTGTAATCGTTCCATACCAAAAGTAAATAGGCTTTCAAAATAGCAACAAGTTCATCGGAGAAGAGGTATGTAGGGACAAATAGCTGCATGTAGCTGTGCTTTCTCGTCAACTATAGAGCCAACGTAACTACATAGTACGTATTCGTGGTTCAGGCAGCCGATTCTTTGACGTCCAGTGTGTGGATAATGCTACTGAAAGTGAATTAAAACTATGGGCCACGGGAAGATACTTTATTCAGTGTAGATTGTGTAAGAATCAAGTAAACGTGGCCAATAGTGACTTGGTGATAGCAGAAATGGTCGGAAACAAAATTATAGGCTCAGCAGGAGCGCCAAAGCTGAGACGAAAGCGCTATTGCGGTACGGTTGCGGGGCTATTGCGGCAAGGTCGTAGCTGCCCGCAATCGCCCCGCAGTCGTACCGCAAATGTGCCTCTGCGGCTCCGGCCGGGGCCGTTGAGGCACGATTGCGGTACGATTGCGGGGCGATTGCGGCCAGTCCTGGCAGAGTAGTCGGTATTCGGGTATTGGGCGACGTAAAGTTAGACTTTTTCCAACGAAAATCCATATTTGGATAAGGTTTGTAAAAACCTCGGAATTTTCGCAGCAGAAAAAAATGTTTGAAATGCACAATAAAAACAAAATGAGAGTATATGTATAGGACTTCGGTAATTCAGCTCCTGTAAAAGCTTCGAAAATGCGTAATGAAGAGAATAGCCACGCTTGATTCGTGATAGATTTAAAAAGGATGGATTGGGCTGCAGTCCTAGTACAGCGATCTAACTTCGAAGGATTCTCCATTCGTTCTACTACGTTTTATAACGGAGCACCGCTATCAGTGTGAATGATGCCGACGTCCACAAGGAGTGCTTAGCCCATTTGCTGCGCGCGCTGATAACGCGCACAGCGATTGTGGTTCGACACCATCGTAATCCAGATTTCGGCAAAGAAGTAAGTGCTGTCAAATGGGTCGTAATGAGCTGGCAGCCCTTGATGGCACCTAGGCGCGTTGGAGGTGAGGTTTGTTGCCTTCTCTAGATGGTGACGGCGGGGGAGGGGTTTGCTACGTGCCCAGGGACCCTTAACTCAAAAACGATTTCGGTTTTTAGCTTTATTCAGAAAGGAGTTCCGGCGGATAAAAGGCAGTGTTCTCGATAATTTTCACTTCCAATATCTCCACGGTTTACAGAAGGTCTGGTGCCCTATATAGCGAACCACACTTGAGAGGGACGCGAAAGTCGCATTTTTGAGCCAAGATAGGTCCTCTCTTGTTTACGTTAGATTTTGAACGCGGAGGAATTGACCGCAACGAAGGATGATGCCTATTAGTGTTATCGAATGATCAGGTCACATATCAGCCCTTCCTTTACTGGATTATTCTTGTAATCTGAGTATTCATTTGTTCATATCGAGGGGCGGAACTGGAGCACGGGGCAGTTCTAGAACGGTTTCCGGGCATCTCGTCCCCGCCGTCCCCGCCACCAGCCAGCCGCCGCCTGGCCCTCGCGCGTCTGGCACTCTCCCGTCTCTCGCCTGCCCTGCCTCGTCTGGTGCTCCTCTCTCTCCAGCCCGAGTCTGAGAAGGATCTGAGGCAACGTTCGACGATTGTTCTGGGAGGAGTGCTTACATTACCGATGCGAGTTGGAGGGGGGGGGGGCAGGGACGCCGATTAGGGAAGTTGGCTGACTTTCAAGGGTTCATTTGAGCAATTTGTGCCCGTGAGAACAGAATTCATTTCTTTGCAGCAGGGATTCGCAATGTTCATGTGATAGAGTAACCGAATCATATATCTTGATCACTTCTTCCAGTCCGCAGAACTTTTGAAGATGTATTTTTATGTACTCGCGTAGCTTGAAATGAATTCTGAGCACAAAATTCGTAAGCAACGTCAACCCGAAGGATATCCGCCGTCTTATCTCTTCATTAGAAAATGTTCGCTCTAGGCGTGACCAAATCGTATAATCAATTCATTCGACACTTCGGAAATAGAATTCCTTCCTAAATACTCTTTCAATTCAAAAATTAATTCGAAAATTCAGAGGTTCATCATCATTCAAAAATTTAGAGATTCATCCTGAAATTCTAACTTATAGTTTCTTTCCAAATGTTTGAATTATTATTTATCAAACGTTTCAAATATTTTCCAAATGTTCGAAATGTTTGCATTATTGTTTCATTTTTAATGATTTTTCCAGGCGACCATTTCATTCAGATATTTTCATTTATGCAATTTTCGAGATAGTTCGATTCAGTCGAAAATTCCTAGTTGTATACTTTTTCGATCAATCGATTTCTTCAGAAAATTTGAAGAATTTTTTCATAGATTCGAAAATTGAGATTTCTCATTCTTAATTTTTCCCAAAGATCTATTCATTTGAAAGAATCTGTTTTTGATTCATTCGTAAAATCGATTCAATAGGGAATCGAATTATTCAGTCTTAACTAATATTCGTTCTGTTCGGAAAGAACAAATTCGCGATTTTTCGAATATTCTACCATTCGAATATTCTGGTCATGACCTTCAAATATTCAGACACGGAAACAATCGCTTACTTATTTTTTATACGGTTGACAACCTCTTCCAAGGTCTATTTTCGAATATTGAAATAAATTCTCGAATATTCATTACAGTCGATTTGAAAACAGCTTCTTGGATTTTTCATTCTTTAAAAAATTTCAGAAACACAATCGAAATCAATTTGGAAATTCATTTAAAAAAACGGATCCGCATCCGTTCATTTATTCGATAATTCAAAAGAATGCTGATTTTAAAAGGCTCATTCATTCGCAGATCTTGAAAAGGTGTTATGCGAATTGTTCACCAATTCCCAGTGTTTAAAAAGAGCGAAAATAAGGTTTTTAACCGCTTAATCTCACCCACCCACTCCACGATTGCGTCGAATTTTCGCAGCCGTTATTTCGTCACTCCTGGCTCGTTTTCTACCGTTCTTTCATGACTGGGAGCCTAAGGTCCTTCTCGCCTGTCATTTCACTGCGAAAGTTACCGATGATGATCATCGTGAACGCTGCCTTTGAGATAGCTAAAAAGCATTATATCTACCATAAGTTATTGTTCTTAGGTTATTACTTCTCGAGATCAAGGATTAGAGGCGAGGTACGCAGGCTTATGTACTATGACAGTCTTGAACATTCTCAGGTAGTATCACATTTTCCCTGTTCAATCATACACTATTTATGATTTTCTCGTTTGTGATAACTGATGCTTAGCGCCTATTTCACACTGAATGTGTGATCGTCGCTAGAATACAGACTGCGCATCTCTACCCAATAGGCTCCCCTGTGGGCACAAGTGAGGCTGTCAGGTTCCTTCCCTGTTCCTGCTCCTTCCCTGTCGATCATTCACATATTATTTACCTTCGGGTTTTATTCCACTACGACTTTCTCCCAGCATTCAAAATGCATGCATACATGGGTTAGATTTCGTAACCCGTTTTACTGCTCATTGTTCGTCGACTTCGTTCGAAACAGCAACGATTGTTTTTCTTAGGCAGTTTTGTCTTGTTCCTTTCTTTTCGGCAAAGTGTAATATTCGTTATATCCGACTTCAGTCACCTCTCAATAAAGCAGGACTAGAGTTCACAAATTGAATGTTACATCAGCGGTGACATATGTACAATACCGCCCGCGACTTCGGGAAAAACGGCGTTTTCGGCGCTTTTTTCCGCCGAAAAGCGCCGCTTTGTCATAACTTTGTGCAAAGTGGTCCGTTTGAGTTGCTAAGGGTATATTTGGAATAAGCATCGAGAGCTCTTCGTTTGGAGCTTACACATGTCTTACCCTGCAAACAAGGCATATAGGGTTAACACAATCAATCGAGTGTATAGAACCTGAAGCTAGATATCAAATTGGTGTAATTTTTTGACTTCATATAGATCAAGGACGAGTTATATCCAAGTAAATGAGACCAATTCATGGAGATGGCGAGAGTGAAAATTAATGTTCTTTAGCCGTTTCATCGCCTCTGCAGACACACGCGCTGCCCTTCGCTCGGCTGCAAAATGTCTGCGTTCACAACCGCGCTCAATGTAGACTCTTTGAAAACTGAAGCAGCCTATCTAGAGGCATTTCCTGCCTAACGCCACCCCAGTGATTTTGGCGTCGAAAAACGACTGCAGATACCGGCCCTAACTTGTGCCCCGAAGCGCGTCGGCGACGCGAAATCGCGTCAAAAACGCCGCTTTTGTTCGGAGTGGACATTTTCAATATATAAAAAAAACCATTCGATTTTCCTCGAAGAGCTGATTCCGACGATGTATTCTGACGTGGGAAAAACTCATGTCTCCACCTAGTTATGACCTATTTACCCTGGAAGGAGAAATTTTTGAGACTGATTATTTTCAGAATTCGAAAACATCACTCGCTTCGTTTCGACGTCCTGCTTCCGAACATATACGCGTATTTAGAAAAAATATACTTCTTAATCTAGTTATGGCATATTTCGCAAACCCAAGAAGCTGGAATTCTTCAGCAATGGTGAAATTTGAGCCTGAGCATAACAAATAGATATGTGTCGTATTTTTACCTTCAATTGTTCCCTACCTCTCTGGCGCACTCCTCGCTGTGGTACTGCCTCGCGCGTATTAGGAAACCTCGCAAGGCCATCCCCACCATTTCAAAGATGATGAATGTTTTCTGGGGCCGGATTCATCAATGTGCAAACCCACGGTTAGCGCCCCTAACCTACCAACCCAGCGCCATTTCAGCGATTCATCAACCTACCAACCCATGCGCTGCTCGGTTGGTTACTGGGTCAGCGCTACCGGGCGACGGAGGCTGGTAGGCGGCTAACCATCCCACTAGATGTCGTGCGCCAATGCTAATCGGCGCGTGCGGTAGTGCGCAGCGGCGTCTGGAGCATTGCCAAATTTGATATCGATTCACGAGGACTGTTATTTTGAGCATATTGCTACTCTGTTAGTCATTCTCTGGCTATTTCTCGACTGTTGGCATTATTCTTCGATTACTACGACTCCTATTATTCAACTGTTGGCTATTCCACTGCTATTTTACCCATTTAGAAATTCTTAACGTTTCGATGAAGTTTTATGCTACTTATACGCCGATTTCTTGGCACTATGGGTTCATTTTTTTTCCAAAACACTTACCAGTAGGTTTTTAAAAGTAAATTATTAATTTTTCCGTAGCCATAATTTCTCTTGAAACCGTTTTGGAAGTTCTATAATATTTCCTTGAATAGAGCTCCTTTCTAAATTTTTTCGTTGTTGTAGTGAATAAGTGCACTCGAACATTTCAGTAATCAATGCAACAATGAAACAGTGTTATCAAAATCTGCTGGAAATATGAATATTAACTGATATGAAATTGAATAGTAAATATTATTTTATCGGCCTGCCACTAATAATTTCAGAGTGAATTCTATTCAGCTTTTCTTCAGCTCTTCAGTAACTTTTCTCCCATTTCCTTGACGATTTGTATCTGCTGCCCGTGGTTGTTCTCACACTAAATTTGATGTTGTGAGCCTTCTACGGTTTGCTGAATACAATCCTTCCTTGCAATCCATGGTGTTATCTTTGTAAAACTAATTTTCTTTTTTGAATACTTTCAACCATTTTTTTCAATATTTCGCTTACAAACTTGAATATTTTTTCATGATTAGCTCATCACAGAATTCAAACCACGAAGAGCATCCATTCTCATTTGAAAAACATGAATGGTCAACCAGTTTCATAACAGTGAGTTGATGCAGGACCACCAAGCAGGAGAATTTTTTGTAGATAAAGAAGCCGTACATTGTTTTTTTCACGTGAAAATTTTTTTCTGTTATTTTTAGACGACAAGAGTGTGTTTCAAAAGCTCTATGTACGCACAGTATTAAGCAGTTTGAAGAAATGCTCCTCTTGTGATCCAACGCAAAAGAAAGAAAGAAAAATTATTCACACTTTTCCACTGTATAGTAAGAATGAGATGTTTCGTAATGCAGACACATCAAAAACTATAAGGAATATCTTGAAACTTCTGGGAAAACGCATCCTTTCTGCTGGAAAGCTGTCGTTGTGTCACCCTTTTACGAGAAATTCCATCCATGCTGGTCTTCCATGAATTTTTAGGATTTGGCGGTATTTATCGTGTGTTGTGTGCACTACAATTACTGCTGACGCCTAAAAGTCTCGATCAGCGCAACCTACACTGATTTGCGCTTGGTGAATCAGGATTGAGGGTGTAGGGTAGGTTAGGCACTCGGTCAGACTTACCGTGGGTCAACCCAAACCCAATTGAAGATTGATGAACCCGGCCCCTGGTCTATTCTGACTCGCTGTCTCCTAATCTGACATCGACTTTTGCTGCGGGCACCGCTGAACGAAGTTATGAGCGTTTTTAAAGCTTTGCGAAAAGGTAAGGGTACCCATCAGCTAATTTCCAGGGTGTTCGAAACAATTCTCTCGGAATCGACACAAAGCTTACAACTGGGGGCTATTTGGAGCGCTGAACGCAAATCTGGGGACTGTTTATCGCTAGACTTAGGGTTACTGTAGGTTACGGTAGGCAGACCTTGCGTACCATAGCTTAGCATTTCGAGACGTTGCCTACCTTAGCATTTCGAAAGTCGAAAAATGAACATCAAAATCGTGTTCGGCGTCCCATTAACACCCGCAGAGAAATTTTTAGCCAAATCTGAGACTTTCACCAAGCTACCGTACACAGCGTAACTTACCGTAATATATCGAACATTGATAAGCGAACTGCAGATTCGTGCTCGGCACTCCAGAAAACCCACACATAAAAATTTTGGGCCTTATTATCGAACCATTTCGGAAATAGTCGACTATCACGTTTTGCCCTCATAATTCCCCCCCCCCCCCTTTGATCAAGAGAACATTAGATTCGTGATCAGCATCTCAAAAAGACACCATAGGGAAATTTTGAGTCAGTTCTGGAAAGTTTCTCTAAAATGCTTTCAGAACCGTACACTTAAAAAAGGCGCTAAACAAACAGAAGCTTCTAGTCTTTTAAAATCTGTAACTCATAGATCCCCAGCGTATTCTTTTGAAAATGCAGAAACCGACTTAGTATTCAAGCTTAGAACACTAATTAACCCTGCATTGGAATTTCCGAGCCAAATTCATCCAAGAGCCTCAAAAGTCTCGTTCAGCTCAGCTACAGGAAATACAAGCTTTGACCGGCTATAACTTCTCCTCCCAGATGTCCGCAGCAAAATCCGAGTTTGGACTCATTGAGAGCGTGCCACTGTTGACCAGAAAACATTCATCAGCTTTCTGATCCGGGGGAACCTCATGCGATGCTCGTTAGGTGGACAGGAGACAAATAAAGACGTATAATCAGTCAATTCTGAGACCACACCCTGAATTTCAATGCGAAGCTTGAAGAAGAATGAGTTGCACTGAAAGCGACAACCAGCCCCAGATTAAGAAAGGAAGCGTTCTAGAATGCTATGTGTAACACACTTAGCCAAAAAAATTGAGTGGAACGAGAGCAATGTTTGAAAAAAAGTGCAAACTTTTAGACCAGCTCAACAGTAAATCGAGAATCAATTTATCAGTCCAATTCTTTGATTCCTTCAGAGCATCAGGCTGTCGTGCTCTTTAGAAAGGCTTTCCAGACAAGTCAGCCTACATATGTAGTAGCTTCGTTTGATGATCTACTTCATGCCCTCGAGAAACTCAAGAGGTGATCGAGAAATCTCAAATAGTGGCACGTGGCTGCAAATCAGGGTCAGTGAAAACAGGGACAGAACATGTTTTCCTTGGGGGGAGAATCAGCAGAATAACAAAATGTGCTGCGGGCATAAAAAATCAGGCGGAAGTATGCAGAACATGACCTAGAGAATCCTTGTCCGCTTTCCAACGGCTTCAGCCTTCTACTAGGGGCCATACGATCCAAGTAGCGTAGTTATCTCAACAACTTTTTCGAGCGTGTCTGTTGACTTCAAAGGCAGTGGTCGCGATGAAAAAAGTTTTTGAAAAAAAACCATAAAAATGAGAGTGGTTCGCCAATGGCTTAAATACCGGGAGGGTTACGGGGCAAAAAGCAGGCTATAATCAGAGTTATTGGGTTCTTTGTTTGATGTAAGGAACTTTCGTGCACACATGCACATATCCGCCTAAAAAGATCGGGGTCTCATGTGTTCAAAATTCACCAAAATTCAAGTGCAAATATAAATGCAAATTCAAAGAATAAAAGCAGTTGAACAATGAAAGCAAGCGCTTCATGCAAAGTTCTGACTTGATAAAGACAGAAATATTCGAGCAGGCTAGTCTTAAAGGCACAGACCAAGTTCAGGGGTAATTTTCGATCTCATATTCCGGCTGTCGTGTATAGCAACCCTGCCAAACGTGGAATCTCAATTCGATCAAATAAACGAGAAAAAGCGAGGAAAAGCCGACCACGCCCTTTTGGAAGAGAAACTGGGTGACGCCCACCGACAAGCTTACGAGCTCAATTTGAAAGAGAAGCGGGGATGTTTTTATTCAAAATCTATGTTCTTCCATTTGTTTTCGGCCTGACTTTATATTGTGTCCTGTACCAGAACGATGGCTGCGAATAACGAGAAAAAAACAGGCCCGAGACAACTCGTCCGCGAACTTCTCGCTGTTCAAACTTAGAGAATTTGAGGGGCCATAACTCCGTTCGTAGTTAGTTTTGAGCGACTCTGGACACACCATTGTGATCAGCGTGCAATTTTCTCCAAGGCAATCGGGAAAACGAAAATTCGATTGTGAGGTTGGACTGTACCTTTAAAGGCAGTGGTTGCGATCAAATATGTTTGTCGTCTTTTTCTCTCTAAACCCTTTTCTGGGTCTCGAGTAGTAGGATCTATAAGAAAAAATCGCGAAAAAACCACTGTTTTGGGACAAATTTGAAGCCTGAACTTTCTTCTCTCTTGATGGTGAACGAGCCCACTCCACATCATCGGCATCGATGACCTCTTGTTTCAAGAAAATCATCTGGCTTGAAATCGAATTTTAGTCAATGAACCTTCGAATTTATGTACACATCTAGTCGAAAACATTGTCTGGAGTGCTTTCTTTCATTGCTCAACTGTTTTATTAGGTAAATTTGCATTTTTCCCTCTCTGAATGTCGATGATTTTTGATCTTTCTGGTCGGCGCTGTGCACGTGTGCACAAACTGGCTTCTTTGGGTCCTAAAAACTCTAATTCTAGCCCGCTTTTCACCGTGCTACCTTCATAGTGTTTCAGCTGTTTTTGATCTATGCTTATTTTTGTAGTTTTTTCGATAAAGTTTTTCATCGTGACCACAATAAGGCAATTGTTCATTGACTGATATATGATTCCGAGTCAGCTGATCTTCTTGATACTGGAATCATCGGTGCCGAAGTTGTAAGGTGGGCTCGTCCACCATCAAAAGACTTCGAATTTCAGGCCTAAAATTAGTCCCAAGACGTGGGGTTTTCGCGAAATTTCCTCGTAGGGCCTACTACTCTGAATCCAGAAAAGGGTTTAGAGAAAAAAAAGAAGACAAGCACATTTCATCGCGACCACTGCCTTTAGAGGCAGTGTTCTTGATAACAATCGTTTTTCTGTATTTTCGCCTATCTTGAGAACGGTCACATGCAGATCCCAGAGATGATGTCTCTGGAATCGTACAAGACCTTGTGAGAGCGGAGTTATGGTGCCTCAAAAATTTAGCTGGGAAAGCTTGGTGGACGAGTGGTCCGAGGCTTGAAGCTTCAGTCTTTTGCAGCCGATGTATGCGAGCTGATCTGAGTAAAGCGAGAAATTGAGAGTGAACGGAAAAACCGGGTTACTTTGGAAAAAGCTCATCTCACCATCTAGAGGTTTTATTTGTTAAAGGCAGTGTTCATGATCAAAATCGTTGTTTTGTTTTCTCGCCTATCTTGGAAACGGTCACATGCTGATTCCAATGATGTTTCTGCAATCGTACAAGACCTTCTGGGAACGGAGTTACGGTCTCTAAAAAATTGAGCAGGGGAATCATGGTGAACGAGTTGTCCGACGCTTATAACTTCCGTCTTTTGCAGCCGATGTATGCCATCTGAGCTGAGTAAAAAGAGAAGTTTAGAATTAAGGAAAAAACGGGGCTATTGATCGGAAACCATCGCTTATGTCACAATCTCGAGTTTTCATTTGCTCACGTCGTAGGGCGGGCTTTGCGATTTTGGGGTTCGCCTTGCGCTCAATCTTGCACAACTTCGGGCTCTTCTGGGGGTCTCCCTGGCCCGCTTTCATGCGTTCTTTCAACACTAACGTTACAGTGTGCCCCTCAACTACCCATTCCTAGTGGAAGCTGTTCTGTCTATCTCAAAAACGGTCCCACGCTGATTCCAGTTATGCCTCTGATGCGTAAAAGATTTCCTAGGAACGAAGGTATGACCCCCCAAAAAGTGAACTTCGAAAGCATGGTAGACGAGTTGTCCGAGGCATGTAACTTCCGTCATTTGCAACCGATTTATGCGAGCCGACCTGAACAAAGGGAGAGGTTGAAGATGAAGGGAAGAACGAGGCTTTCGATCGGGAACCGTCACTCATCTGGCCACTGTTGAGCTCGAAACATCGTAAAAGGGGCGTGCCAAAGTGGTTTCCTGATGTGGGCGCCACTGGATGGCTTCCTCCCATATATCTCGCTTATTCGGGGGAATTGAGAGCTCGCACTTGGCAGGTGTTATATAGGGTGGGTCTGCTTCATCATCGGGGTCTCAGATTTCCTCCGTGAGCTTGGACTGTGCCTTTAACGTGCAGACTAACGGTCTGTATAGCATCAGTAGAAAGTCTTTGATCGCGACGGCAAACCAGGATGCGGTCTATCTGTGTTTTGTTGTTACCACTGTGCAAAATATGAGACGTGATTAACACTTACAAAATTTATTTTTTGCAATGACTAGGTCGCTCGAGTCTGCGTATTTGAGAAGGGGTTCGCCCTCACCATTTCGCGTCCCCCACCCTCGTGCATCAGTGCCCAGATTTCGTCCTTCACTTGATATTAGTTTACCCGGTCTGTGGAGCCTATGCTGGAAATATGCGGTACCATCGCTCTTCTCTGACGATAGCGATCTTCATTAGTCGGTCATCAAAATGTTGAACTTCGGCAAACGAATCGCGAGATCGTTGCAAAACAATTATTCGCACGCCCTCTTTATTTCCTGGGCTACGTTGTAGATTACTTCGAAGCTACAGCCAAAGTCCATCAATTTGCTACCCGACCATCTTGTTTCCTGCACTGCACAAAAATCCATTCCTCGACGCTCGAATGGGGCTGCTAATGCAAAACGAGCGACCCGACAATGCTCATGTGTTCAGCGTTGCGACGCGGGTCTTGACAACGTTGCAGGGTTTCTGGACTAGCTTAGTTGCCCTCTTATGTCGTCCTTGTATCAGAAACCCTCGCATTCCTCCTTCAGTCATGGGGCTTTGTAGGTGGCTGTCGGCTCCCTCGGACGCCGTAGCTTCCATACAAGTTCTATGAGCCGCCACCATGAGATGTGATATTGGTCGTCCATTGGTCGGCTCGTCACGCGTGAAAAGTCTGTCGCTGGTAAACCACTGCCCGCATTAGGTCCTAGTTATACACCAGCGGAATGAAAAAGTCTCGCAATGACATTGCCGCCGCTTGCTGCGTGGATCAGGGACTCGTCTGCAATATTGCGTCTCTGACGTCTGTGACGCAATATTGCAGACTAGAAATTTCCGGGCGTTTTAATTGTATTTTATCGATATTTCACGCCTCTATCATATGTTTACTGCAGAAAGTCATAAGAAATCTATTACCCTTGTCATAGCAGTGCTCATTATGTCGGTTTGGTGATATTCTAACAAATTTATATCCAAAAAATAATCAGCTGATGGAAATTGGCAACTGTCCAACGGGGTAGGTCCCGCCAGGATACACAGTATACAGTGCCTCGGCGAGTATAACTGCTTGGTGCGGTCTTCCGGCGCGTTTTTCTAGGACAACTCTTCCTTTTGGCATGCCTCAACAAAGTTGGTACGCACATAAGTGGGAGTTGTCGTACTATTTCCGCAGCGTCCCGCCGGTGTATAAGTACGGCCTTACCTCAAGCCGGCAAGTGTCTAGGAGCCTCCTGTGGCACCAACTAGCGAGGGTGGCTCGCCACCGAACCATCCTCTAGATAAATGTCAGTGACTTCGACAAAGCTCTCGTGTCAATCTACTTATTACTCCTTATGAGCAGCCAGGGTATATGCCGTCCTCTTTAAAAACGTCGCAGGCATGTATAGCGTTTCTCCGAATTTTTTAGGTCAGTCTTATGTGTTCCACGCACGCAAGCAGACGAGTGATGAGCAAGGCTGTGTGGAACAGTTCCGTTTCCGACTCCGTTTCCGTATTTCCGGTGTTTTTAGGGCTGTTCCGTTCCGTTTCCGAGTTTTTGGGCCCGGAAACGGAATAAATTGGTGCAACACGATCTATGATAGTGGGTCTTGGCAAGAATTTTCGTAGGTTTCATACGTCGCTGAAAATCACACCTGACCCCTTGTGTTCCAGCGAATATCTGAGCTTGGCCGCGACCATTTACGACCCTTGGGGACCTGCGATTGGAACCCTATAAAATGATGACACGAAATGGGCGTGACAGGAATCTGAACGCCTTTTGAGATTTTTCTTCTGAAAATGTGTAGCTTTTTCTCTGAGATTCAATGATTTCTCGAAGTTTTTCTTCTAAATTCCGCTTCTTCGCTTGTTTACCGCCACGACTGCGAGAAAAATCGAGATAGATTGTTTGCACGCGCAGCCTGTCTTCCAGAAAGGAGTTTCGGCTCGCCTTTTCGAAAAACCCAGAAGCCAGATCACGGAAATGTTGAATGCCTCGTTATTTTGAATAAGTATTAGTTTATTGACTGAAATCAGTGGTTACTGAGTGAGAACTGCGGGAAATGGGCAGCAGCAAAGCGTGAGAATGAGACATCCCGAAATTTTTTTGGTGTCTTCCGTTTCCGGATTTACGTTTCCGACATTTTTTTGCCATTTTTCTTCCGTTTTCGGTTCCGAAAATTTTGAAATGGAATCCCACACAGCCCTGGTGATGAGACAATAGAGAATTATACGTCGGCAGGCTCTAAAAATGGATACACCCTATATCATAGACGTGAATGAAGCCCTTACTCTCCAATTTTTCGCCTCAAAGCAATTCTTTAACCCATTCCTATTTATAAATCTATGATAACGTATGGTTTTCGCCTACTCTCCTTAACCTTGTCAGCTTGCTGGTTATTGCTTTAGAAGTGTCAAAAGCGAGTGAAAATGGTTCGGATTTCGAAAAGTATTGCTTATTATTACATATGTAAATATCTTCATAAATTGAGTCATACCTCAGATTTGCATATAAAAGCTGTACATCATTAGTTGTTTCACTCTATTGTTCATATACAACAATAGGTTCTTCTTCATTAAATTCTGGAGAGCCATACCAGATGTCAGCGTGTCGTTAGACACCCTGCTCTTGATTCTATGAGCTTGGGAAGCCCCGCCTTCAATCCTTCTTAGTCCAAAGGCGACTATGTAAACACGATGTTTGAGAAGCTGCAGGTCTTTCGCCAAGAGCCTACGTTCAGCTTCTGCAAGTTCTCAATATACGAGGGCTGTTAGATAACATTTAGACTGTGTATCATTGAATTTCTCCTCCGCTCCAACTTTCTTCGTTGGTGAAAGTGCATAGAGAATTTTCCTTTTTTTCTCTTCCTGTGAGCGTGTGCACATTTGTTATTATCCGTCGACCACCATAATGGACACGTTGAAAAGAGGAGGAAGCCCTTTTCAGTTCGGGGATAATACAGCCTATTGCCAAATAGGGCGCAAAGATAGCGCGTACCCTAAGAATGTAAATTGATGCACTGTTTTTGTTTAAAGCTACCAAATTACGCTTGTGTACTTGTGTACGCTTTTGTACTAAAAAATCTGCGTCGTCCCAAAGCTTGCGTTTCACAGGTAAGGCCTTGCATTAATTATTGCTCGCTGAAATTTTTTTTCTGACACCCTGGAAGTAGACATCAGTTGCCACTCGAAGACGTCGCAAAGTATCAACACTGGACACATTCTTGTTTTTGAAAAATCAGTCCCGTTCCTTGCCAGCAGCACCTACGATCGTCTTCATAGCCTGGCAGTCAGGGTTCAGCAGGTGTGGATCAGGGGTGTGCGTTTTTCGTTTTTCGAATTTTCGGTTTTTTCGTTTCTCGCCTTTTTTGGCGAAAAAAATCAATATCGAAAAAAAACCGAAAAAGTTTAAATTCTTTTCGGTTGTTTTCGGTCTGAAATTTGCGTTTCTCATTCGACTTACAATCGATCCTTCACTGTCTAACGTCTACAGACGTCTGCAGCAAGTTTGCACTCGTCTGTCATTTGAATTCAGAATCATTTCGCGTAAAAGCATATGTATGTTCCGCCCCTTGCACAACGGTTCCTTCTACTACATCACTTTCGATGAAGAAATTAGACTAATTGGGTCGGAATTTCTTAGATTTCCTGTTTTTAATCGAATCAAAACGACTACTGCGCATCTTTTGAGCATGGTCATAATTTCCAGTAATAATCCTCCGAAGAACAAAAAATATAAAATTCAACAGGCGGAAACATCACCAATCTAATAACGCTAATCGATTCCGCATAGCTGATAACCTGCATCGGCACTCTAAAGGCAGCGTTCACGGTAATCATTCACGGAGACATTTCACAGTGAAATGATACGGGAGGATACTTCTGTGCTCTTAGTGTCCAAAGAGCGGTTTAAAAAGAGCTAGGATTCGCAAAATACCGGCTGCAAACAAACGCTCTGAGGTCACCGAAACGTCTCATTCCCCCTTTCCGCCCCCTCGACGTGAAAAAATGAACACTGGTAGTGATTACATGAAATAATCAAGTTGAGGAAGTGGTAGTGATTACATGAAATAATCAAGTCGAGAAGTATGGTAGGCGAGTTAAACCGCGTGATTGCATTTATAGGTATCATCCTTTCGTACTATCCCAGATGGGGGGCACCAAGGTGTAAAGACAGAAATGAACTGAACCACCGATTGGAAACGCTATCAATCGAAGTATTTCTATTAAGTTTCCACAAAATAACAAAAATTGATTGCAGTGTCAAGCATCTTTTATGAGAATTTTCTTTATTTTTATGGATAAATCTAGGGTGCCCCCCCCCGTCTGGGATAGAGCCCGCCCTTCATAGCGGTTAATTCCTCCACGCTCAAAAGTCAGCGTAAGTAAAGGTGACCCTATTTTAAGGCCGGAATCATACTTCCAACGGCGAGCGACGCGACGCAATGTTTACTATCCATATCGACCGAAAATCGATATGCCTGATATGCACTGTCGCCGTCGCTGGTCGCGTGAAGTATGATCCCGGCCTAACACAAAAAGACGGCTCTCGCGTTCTCATCAAGCATGATTTGCTATATAGGGCACCAGACCTTCTGTAAACGGTGGAGATAACAGACGTGAATTCTTTCGTGAATACTGCCTTCTGGTCGGGAAAATTCGACTCCGTTCAAGATGTTCATAAAAAAGATGTCGGGAATCGCTCTTGGGAGGCTCCTAATTTTCAAAGGGAAGCTTCTCCGAAATTTCTGGGAGCGACCTAAAATCTTTGCACCCTCTATCAATCCATAACAAAAAAAAACTGCAAATAAAAACATTCTTAGGCAAACGGCATCGTGTATAGTTTCATCCAGCGAAAGTTGTTGAGCGCAACCCCTGTGTAGACACCACGACTCAATAAGTGTGGTCGTGTCGCGGCCATTACCGTCCAATAGCGCCCAGGGAATGAGCTACTGGTTAGTGCTGACCACGATGCGACCGCTCACACTGAAGTAGAGTTCGCGCAAAAATTTTAGCGTGATGAGTGGATGGGGTGCGACGGTAGATCACCCCGCGCTAATCAAAACCCTTTTCTCCAGTGAGGCCGCCAACCCCGCACAGCTACCCGCCTGGTCCATGCGTTAGACTAAAATGAAAACGGAAACCATACAACATGACAGCGCAAGAAATTTACGTAAGGGTACGCTATGCATCAGGAACTATTGACGTTCGTCTCTGTACAACGTTTGTTCCGTTTGGACCTATGACTTGCCCACGATTTTCAACTTCTACGAATTCGGTTTTTTCATAAAGTTAAGGACGACCTTCGGGCCCACAGATTTGACCAAAAACGCGAAAAAGCGCGAGCAAAAATGTTAAGAGAATCTCCGCAGTTTCGAACAAAAAGTTCACAATAAGCATTTCAGAAGGTGTTCAGCGCTACAATTTTGTAATGATTTGCTACTGCAACAGGGGGAAAATCCCTCACATTAATACGTTGATTGCGTTTTGTTTCACTGAAAAAGCATAATTCTGTCATTACTTGAAGCAGTTCGATTACGTTACCTTATCTTTCCAGTCAAAAATATGTAACCAAGAAAAGAAGACATGCAAAAGATAAAAAATTTTTCGTTTTTTTTTTCGGAATTTTTCGAACTCAAATCCGAAAATTTTTCGGTTTTTTCGGTTTCGAAGTTTTTTGCACATGCCTGGTGTGGATGGCTTGCCAACGAGTGGTGGGGGAGGGTCGTAAAATTTCCAGGGAAAAGACGAAAAATTGGAGGGGATCGTAAAATTTTTGGGTGAAAAAAAGATATAATTTTTTTTTAAAGATACAAAAATGTTGTAGTATTCGTAGAAAACTGGTTTTGACGAATCTTAAACATAAGTGCAACTGTTTAAAACCTGAAAAAACCAGTTCCAAGTCCACTAAACTGTTTCAGATCCCCCTGTAGGCGGAAATTTGTTGTACTTCATCTTAAAAAAGCACTATAAGACGTATGACCCTCCATTAAAAATGAAAGTTCCAACTTCAAAAAAAAAGCTGGATTTCCCAGAGGATCCCCACAAATTGTCACAGTTCACTTCCCAGTCCGACTGGTGTACAGGAGTTTATACGAGGTAAGGTGGCGGACGTTGGCAAGCCACGTTGGCAAATCGCAGGGTTTTTGCCATCATTATCCAATGGGTGGCATCCTTTCAGTGCTAGAATTTCGGATCACGAAAGGGCTAGTTTTTTAGGCCTTTGGACTGTGTGAAAATTTGCACACAGCTTTTTCTCGCAGCCCCTCTCACTTTCGAAAAAATTATAAAGGAAATTCGCTCAAGGCGATGGAATTAATGCGCCCTAATCTCAACGCCGCGCCGCAAGCGCTGAAAATATGTACTCGGCATTTATTCAAACGTTTTCTAGACTCTTCCTCATCATTTCTGCTTCCTTTCTTTTTATGTTGTTAATACTTTTTATAGTATTCCTTTTGTCCAAAATTAACTGATTACGCGAGAACTGGCCCACACCGCGTTTTCCTAAGCTCTGATGCTTGGGATTTCACTCAAGCAGAAAACCTGACTTTGTGTGAGAAATTATGTTATCAGTCCTTTAAGCTATCCTGATTTTGACAGGGGAGGATATCCTAGAAGGTATTTTCAGGTATGAATTCTGACTGGGTCATCGGCGGACTGTTTTTTTGCAAAGTTATTTTTTTCGATTTTCGCGCATTTCAGCTAGAAAATATGCTAAAAACAGCCCGTCGTAATGCCCGATTTTAACATTAACACCCCACACCAATTTTCAAAGAAAAATTTCCAATCTCTAGAGAGGGGGGGTCGTCAGAATTCTAGAAAACTCTGAACGCGGACTGACCACAGAGGGGGGGGTCGTAAGAATTTCGCTCCTCTTGCCAACGGGTTGCTGGACTCTGCTGGCAGTCGATAGAAAAAGTAGAGAAAATATCAGGACGTGCTATGATTCCTCTAGGTAGGGTCAACTGTGCGAGGGCGCGCGATTAGGCAAAATCGATGTTCATCGCAGTCGCTTTGGGAAGATGCAGCAAGTTTTGAGTCTGCTGCCACATTTCTACAGCAGGAGATCTCTAACCCGTTCCAATTCTGTTGCTCCCGCATTCTATAATGAAGCCTAGCTTGATTGGATGAGTCCGGGCGGGAAAAGCAACGGAGCGGTCGGTCATGGCTAGTAACAATAGTGATAAGGAGAGTTTGGCATGATAAACCCGATAATCCTTACTTCGACCGGCTCAAAAAGAGAGAGCCTGGCTTTGTGTACCTTCGCGACGATTGTGATCCGCGAAGAGCAGACATTCGCGTCCTGAATTAAGTGATTGATCACCAGATCAAACGTTGTCATTTGAATCGAAAGGAGTCAAAAAGTGTTTGCCCGTGACGATTCTCGTGAGCGGACGCCACTTGCGTTGTGGAGCGTTGAGAAGCGCAAAAAGCTGTGCAACGTATGAGAGCTTTCTCAAACCTAACAATAAGTGTTAGGGTCAATGATCAAGCAGTTGCGGACGTCGGTGTCAGGTTGAAAGGCGTTCAACTGCTACTGTGATCACGCTTGGAAAGCGAAAATGGACGGGTTAGCTTCCAAAACTCCCCCGCTTAGGCCGAAAGCTCTGCGTAGTTGCCTCCCACCGACTTCACACGTCACATCGTGCCTGTTCAAATCGAAATATTCCGCGTGACCACTTGCTACACAAGGGAATCACGACATCATATCCTATCCAAAATTCTGACCTTCTTTCCAACTAAAAAATAACTTCATCACGTTACCAGAATACTGACGTCTACCACTTGTGCAGTGGCCAGCGTCGGAGGCGGATCTGAGAGTTTGCACAGATTGGCGATTTCAATGTGCCACCGACGCACAAGAGTGCGCCAGGATTCAAAGGAACGGCTGACGTAATCTGCACAGACACAGGACTCTTTAGGCAGCGCATGTATTGCGGGCTGCCTTTTTCGTGTTCTGCAAGTCAGAGTTTCAAAGGAAGACATTGCAGACACTAGCGGCATCTCGCCCCGAAACCTCCGCCAGATACAGTGCTCCACCCAGGATTCGCCGGCAGCTTTGAGGCATATAGGAGCGTGCTGAGTTCAAGTCGCGGCATTGCTTCCAGCAGCGAACAGCGCTGGGTGATGCAATATCAATTAAATTCGGCGACTGGAGCGACCGAGGCGGCGTGAAGGGCGACGAAATGGCACCGCAGAGTGTCTGATGCTTGCCACTCGCGTCACTGCCAGCGAGCGGCAACCGACGCCGCGACGATCATGTTCGAAAACATTTTTGTCGCCGTGTAAGGTCAATGGTATACTTTGTTGCTGTGATGAGCTACAGCCATGACATTTAGCAGAAATCGTGGTGAGACCTGCATAGGAGCAACGGCACTGGCCGTCGTAGGAACAGTGGCCGCGTGTCCGTCGCAGCGACGTGTCGCGGAGGGCTGGCATACTGCAAATCTGCCGATGCCTGTCGTTGTCACTGTCGCTGTTGCTGTGCAGCGCGCTGCAACAGCGATAGATTTAGAGGCAAGGTACGCGCGAAAAAAACGTGTTCAAGTTTTTCACTTTTTTGCGCATGTAGGCTCACCAGATTGTGATATATCGCAAAAAAATCCACTCAAAACACTCAAAGTCCGGAGAAAAACTCGTTAGAAAATCCCGGAACATTCAGCTTCCATATTTCCACGTCTGTGCGGAGTGTCTTGTGTAATACACAAATGTCGGAAATGCTGGAGGGTTTAGCCTCTGTAACTTCTCAGGCAGACTATTTCTTTCGGCCTTTTCAGTGTCAGATCTCCTCTAAAGAAAGGTAGCTCCCGATACATACGTTTGAACGCAAGGATTTTCTCGAAATAAAGAATATGGAATGTTGGATTAGCCGGAGCCTGTTGTGGCGCTTCTGCTCTTCGTGCTAGATGATCGACCGGGAAAACGCCTTCTCAGACCAAGGACCGGTTTTCAAGAGGCCATAGCATTGTGAATACGCAGCATTGAGGTCCCAAGCTTTTCCGACTATATTCAATTGGTTCAAACATTGGGTTGAGAAGGAAAAACCAAGTGCGGTTTTCTGTTTTCTTTCTTCTTTAAAGGGCGGGAGCTCCGCGACAGGCGGTCGCTGTCGTTGTGCATTGCTACACGACGGCGTGTAGCAAAAGTGTACCATTGGCCCCAAGGTTGACTCTCGGTGACCACTCGCCGGTCACTGCGACTCTGCAGACCCCTTATAGAAACGCCCGCTGTTCAGCCAGATTGGTCTAATTGGAAAACGGACGTTCTGTAATCGTTCTGGGGACAAGTTTTCCCGGTACGATTATCGTCCTGTTGCGTGATACAACAGCCGTTGTCCGCACATGCGGACAGGAATTTGGCTCCGAGAACGAATGTACTAACCTTATTGGAGAGAAATTTCGGTTTGCCGTTGTGAACAGACGCTCCTGCAGCACTAGGGGCCACGGTAATAGGTTCGCTGGGGTGGAGACAGCGGTCTGAGAGGTGGAGGTTGTTTAGGATACCTGATTGGGGAATGTTGAAGGTTCCCTATAGACTTGCAACTTCGAAAGTTGACGTTTTCTCAATCCTTTTTTCCATTCAGTATAAGTATATTTTTCTTTTTAATCATTAATTTTGAAAAAAAATTTCGTTAGATGACCTCATCTTGAAATTCACTATTCTTAATGAAATGATCTGCCTAGGTCATGAAAAATTCCCTCTGAGCTGTCCTGGAGTCAAATTTTTTCGGAAATTTTTTCCAAGCAATTTATGAAAAACTACCCATTCTTCGCTCATGAAAATTTTGCCCTTTAAGACGAATCTTTGAACGGAGCTGTTTCCAAAGTCTCCATAGGATTGTGCGTCGAATAATGTTTTCATGTTGAGAAAAATACGTTTCCAGTCTCTCAGCCGATTCTAATTTATGAAGTAACGTTTCTTTCACCAAAAGCAGTCAGTTTTTCGTTCATAACTTATTCACTCTAGAAGATAGCCTTTTGGTGGAGGTTGTTTTCGGAATCCACATAAAATTCTGCATCGAACAGTTTCAAAAAATACCTTCCCAATCTTCCAGCCAATTTCAGTTTATAAAGTGCATTTTTTTCGCTTGAAATTTTCGGTTTCTCGTCCATACCTTTTTTGTGCTTGGAGATAGACCTTTGGTGAAGGTTGCTTTCGGATGTTCGATGGAATTCTGCGTCGACAAGTGTTTCAAGTTTAGAAAAATATTTTCTTGATCTTTCAGCCTAATTCATTCTACGAAACACCGGTTTTTCGCCTATAACTCTTTAACCGTTGAAGATAGGGTTTTGGTAAAGGTTGTTTTTGAAAATCCACGTAAAATTCTGCGTCGAATGATATATTGGGTTACTAACCTTGCTTGCCCCATAAGCCACCGAGCAAGCAAAGTTAGTGTAATAAACGTTCTCCGGGCCCTGGAAAACGTCTATCCTTCCACCCGTTCTGGTCACTCACTGTATCGTTAGCCTTCACTCTGATACAACCTGTATTTATGGTAGTACTCAGTTTCCTAGATCTTGCCTCGGAACAGAACATCGATGAATAAAATAGCTTAACTGGGTATAACAAAAACATAATTGGAATCGGCAAATACTGCTACATTTCTACTACTTGTAAAAGCTAATTTAGAAGGTCAATAGAAAAGGAAGAAAAGGTACTTACGGATAGACTTTGAGAAACGGAGGGAGTTGGGGAAAGGGGGTGAGGTCACCGCCAGCCGCGTGACCAGGACGAGTCGGAAAAGGAGACTATCCATCAGAGTGGTCTTTAGAGGCGGAGCAGCATCTGCTCGATAAGCATTTGTGGGTTTTGTATCTAACTCTGAGTCTCTACGATCATGCTCTATTTCTACACTACATTAGGAACCCGATATGTCGTTCAACGCAGAATTTTACGTAGATTTCAAAAACTACCTTCGCCAGAACCCTCTCTTCAACAGTTGAAGAGTTATACGCGAAAAACCTGTGTTTCGTAAAATGAATTAGGCTGAAGGATCGAGAAAATATTATCCCAAACTGGAGACACCAGTCGACGAAGAATTCCATCGAGATTTCGTAAACAACCGAGTTGGTAGACGGGGAACGTATTTTTTTGAAACTGGAAACGCTGTTCGATGCAGAATTTTATGGGGATTCCAAAAATAACCTTTAGCGAAAGGCTGAAAAGTTATGGCCGAAAAGCCGGCAGTGACACCCACCCAATCTTGGAAATGACTTGCATGAGTGATGCGTCACTTTTATTTTTTTTCGGGGCATTTCACCGGTTGTCACCGGTTTTCCCAATGGTGAAGGTTCCCCACTTAACCTGTCCAGGGGTGAAGGATGTTGGAGTACATGGCTCCACCCAACGAAGGTATGGCCACGGCGCATTTACCCTTTCTCCCAGCTGCGTGCGCAACCGCTGGTGATTGCTGGGGCGGTAGTAAACTAGCCGAAACTGAGAGTTAGGAACCGTTATCATGTCACGATAATGAAGAAGAAATGAGGTGTTAGACATCAAAGTTACCTTCGAACCAACTGGGAACTGCCACATAATCGTTCGCGAAAATGGCTCCCACTGGGAAACGAACCCGCGAACGCCGGTCCATCAACAGCGACACATCCTTCTGCACTAGATTGCTATGCTCTCAAATTACGAGAACTAATTGTCATCATGAACTAATGCACATGCATGTGTAAAGGTCGATGACCGCGGATCTGAAACCGTGATCGCACTGAAAAGAGCAGCGCGACTTTGCACTACGCCACGCATTCACGGCCTGACAAGGGAAGTATACAAAGCGTAGGTCGGATCTGCCAAAACGACTAGTATTATTAGTATCTCGTGTGGCTGAATAGTGAAATGCCAAGAAGTTACAAGCTAAAAAGGTCGTTTTTTGTGCTTTTTGTACCTTCCAAAAAGCGCATTAGTCTTTGGAAAATCCGGAAACGTACCTTATTAATGTGTCCAGCGCCCAAAACTACCCCTTCTGAGCAGAGTTTGGGTGAAGGCGCATTCTCCATACTTTGTCCACACTGACGGCGCTTTGGACTCAAACGAATTTTCGGTTGGGCGCTTATTTATACCGATTAGAGGGCTCTGGAAGCGTTTCAGAAAAATGTCCCAGATTTGACTTAATATTCCCCCAGGGGGGGGGGTTGGAGCGCTGATCACAAATCTGTGGTTTATTAGTCGATTTTCCAAAGTTCGAAGCTTCCCAACCTGGGAAAATTTTGAGGGAAAAACGCCACTTTCGAGATTTCCGGATTTCTACGATAGATATGTCTCAAAGTCATTCTCTGATTTATTTGGAAAGCTTAACACGAATCTGGAAACCGTTATCGATTTTTTGCAGATTACGGTAGATTATGGTGGGTATACGGTGACTTACTTGACTTAATCGGTTGGCTTTCGCCTAACGCGGTCATTCCGCATCTTCACCGAGGTGTGCCGTCCTAGTAGTCAGCCGTGTCCATTTTTCACGGTCTTCAGCCACAATTTGAACACATTCCATCCAGCTGTCACTATTCCATTTCCTGCGAAACGAAACATCGCGCCTGAACTGTCTTTCGATGCCGAGTGACTTCAAATCCTCTTTAACCACATCCGTCCAGAACTTTCGACTACGCCCAGGTGGCCGTTTCCAGACAGGATTTGGAAGCATTCTTAAAGCGTGTTGTACGAGACGATCCGGCGTTCTTCTTAGTATATGCCCGAGCAGGCGAAGTCGACTTTCCATTGCTGCTTGAGATGGCGTTAGGAGATGCTGGCACCTCCCTCGTGTCAAGCGTTGATGTACTGCGTCGATTTCCTTGTAAAGGTCTTCGTTATGGCATACACGCGGCCAGAAATATCCAAGCAAACGCCTAAAAAGCTTCCTCTCCGTGCAATCCAACCTTTCCATCCGCGTCCTCGGTGCTGCCCACGTCTCCGATCCGTACATCATGATAGGGCGAATAGCGGATAGGTAGACGCGTAACTTGACTTCCTTCGCGATGGTGGTAGACCACAAACACTTGGTTAGAGAATTGAATGCAGACGTAGCTTTCGCACATCGTTGTCGAATATCCGCTGCATAACTACCATCGTTCTTCAGCAAACAGCCCAAATAACAGAAATCGTCCACCAGTTCGATACGTTGTCCGTCCACACAAACTCCCGCTGAAGGCCTCTGAGAGACCCACATCTGCTTGCATTTGTCGGGACGAAGACGAAGTTCATAGGCTGCGGCATACTTCGAAACGAGGTTCACAATCCTTTGCAGTTTTCCGTTGTTTTCAGCGAATAACACAATGTCGTCGGCGTACTCCAGGTCGACAAGGGAGCGTCCTGATGGTGTTAGGATCACATCCACAGGAAACTGTTCTGCAACTCTACGCATGTTGTCATCAACGGTGAAGTTGAAAAGAAAAGGTCCTGCAACGGCTCCTTGCCTTACTCCTGTTTTCACCTCGAAAGCTGACGTAAATCTGACAGGTGTACGAACTGCTGCTGTTGTTCCTTTGTTCATGTCCTCGATTAACCGAACATACTTTTCCGGGACTCCATCTGCTCGCAGAGCATTGAGCAATCGATCACGATGAGGAGAGTCGAACGCTGCTTCAAAGTCCAAAAAAGCAAGCTCTAATGGCTTCGAATACCGCTGCCACGATTCAATTACTCTTCTCACGACGAACACTTGGTCGATGGTCGATCTTCCAGGTCGAAAACCGGCTTGCTCATCTCTGGTCGTTCTTTCACGATGTTTCGTAAGTCGCTCGAGAATGATACGTTCTAAAACCTTGTACATGACACGAAGTAGAGAGATTCCTCTGTAATTCTTAGGATCCGTGACGGATAGCTTCTTGTGAAGAGGTACGATGATCGCATGTCCCCACGAATCGGGAATCCTTTCGCTCATCCATATAGCACGGATAGTGTTGGTCACTTCACGAATCCCAGACGGAGGAAGAGCTTTCAGCATTTCAGCAGCGATGTTGTCATCTCCACCTGCCTTTCCATTCTTCATTTCCGGACACAATCCAAAACTTCAGACTCAGTCGGCGGTTCCTCACTGACATCGTAATGTGCTCTCTGAACATGCGGGAGCTCAGGTACTGATGGCGCTGGACGATTCAGTAGTGAACTGAAGTAATCCTTCCATATTGGCAGCGCCGCATCACCAACTGCAACTCCATTGGTAGTGTTCAAGACAGGAGAACATCTCTTCATCTTCCCGCTATACTGTCGCAGCAACGTGTAGGCTTTCCTCGGATTCTTCTCCTCCCAAGCCTTCTCGAACTCCTTAGCTCTACACGTCCACTCTCGTTCGCGGTCACTTTGAAGCTGCCGACGCAACTTCTTCCTCAGACGCTTCTCCTCTACGAAGTTTCTTGCAATTCGGAGAGCACATACTCTGTTGTAGGTAGATGTTGTTTCTTCTGAGACGTAGGCGAACTTCTTCTTAGGCTGTGCAACCGGGAGTGCTTCTTTCGAAGCGTCCTGGATGGACTTGACAAAAGAATCCGCGTCGCAAAGTTTCTTTTTAGTCCGTACTCCGATGTGAATAGAAACGCGTTGTCGAAAATTCCTTCTGCACTCTTCATCTCTGAGACTTGTCATGTCAATCCTCTGGAGAGGCTGAGCCCCTCGCTTCCTCTTATGAATCTTAGCAGTGAAGTTCAACAGAACAGGACGGTGATCCGAATCGAATGCGACATCCCACACAGCTCTAGATCTTCGAATGTCCGATACTGGAATATTCCTCGTCAGGACATAGTCAAGCTGTAGTTTCAAAGTTGTCATCTTCCGCTTCCGCTGCCCTTCTGGAGATAGCCGGGTTGGTCCCTGCCACGTAAGCTGATGGTGGCGATGATTCCTCTTGAATGTCGATGCAATAATCAGACCAGTGCGTTCACAAAAGTCGACAAGGCGGTAGCCATTGTCCGATGTTTGCTCCACTGGGTAGAACCATTTACCGAGTACTTCGGATTCCTGATCAAGTCCCATCTTCGCATTTGCGTCAATCCCCACGACAACAGCATGTTGACAAGGTATCCTGGCCAGCAACGTATTGAGTTCCTCATAAAACGCATCCTTCGAATTGTCTTCGGCGGTTTCAGTGGGCGCATGAGCACTCACTATCCACAGATTGAATCCTCTGTGATCCCGAATGCATTCCGGCACGACGTTGAGCCGAACTCCTTGACCATACCATTGAAATCCTTCCTTACAGCTATTGCACAGCCTCCCACTCCTATCGTCAGCGTTACCGCAGTAGATGGTGTACTCTCCGACGCTGATGACGGGTCTATCCTTGAGGCGGGTTTCCTGCAAAACAGTAAACGGTGCATGGAAATAGCTCAGAAGTCTGGATAGCGCAGTTTTTTGGATATCACTCGACAGCGATCGACAGTTCAGGGTGGCGAAACTGTGGCTTGTGACCAAAGACTCCATGAACTCCCTAGGTACGGATCCTAAGGTGTTATGGACCAGAGGCCTTGGTGTGCCGGACGGCGACACCTTTATGCAATGTGCGGGATACTTTCGCGATATAGTTGTGAACGCTATATCGCTCGAACGTTCCCTGTGTACACTCAAACGTCTGCTGGGTTCAGTAGAAACAGGGGCACCAACGAGCAGGTACCAACAGACTTGTATACACACCCCCGGCTATACGATAAAGTGGTCGAAATCACAGATTTTACTTAAAAAGTTGTATACGGGAGTTATTCGGGGTGGAGAATACGAACTTAACGTCCGTTTGTCAATTTTAAAAATCGCTCCAGCCGCGAAGCGGCTGGAGAGGTTTGGTTTTGCCCGGGACTTGTGATCACTTAGAATTCTGTAAAGTAGTCAATAAAACCTGTTAAACAAATTCTCCAGAGAGTTCCATCGGGATATAGGTGAGAGGGTCCAGGAGGCACATGCTGACAAAATTTGAGCCAAATCGGTTCAAAACTAACAAAGTTGGATCGGCGATTCCTTATCGAAAATTCTTGTTGTGCGCTGTTACTGCTTCGTCCGTCGTCCTTCGTCCGTCGTCCTTCGTCCGTCGTCCTTCGTCCGTCGTCCTTCGTCCGTCGTCCTTCGTCCGTCGTCCTTCGTCCGTCGTCTCTTCGTCTGTCGTCCTTCGTCCGTCGTCCTTCGTCCGTCGTCCTTCGTCTGTCGTCCTTCGTCTGTCGTCCTTCGTCTGTCGTCCTTCGTCCGTCGTCCTTCGTCTGTCGTCCTTCGTCTGTCGTCTCTTCGTCCGTCGTCCTTCGTCTGTCGTCCTTCGTCTGTCGTCCTTCGTCCGTCGTCTGTCGTTCTTCGTCTCGTCCTTCGTCTGTCGTCCTTCGTCTGTCGTCCTTCGTCCGTCGTCCTTCGTCTGTCGTCCTTCGTCTGTCGTTCGTCTGTCGTCTCTTCGTCTGTCGTCCTTCGTCCTTCGTCTGTCGTCCTTCGTCTGTCGTCTCTTCGTCTGTCGTCCTTCGTCCGTCGTCCTTCGTCCGTCGTCCTTCGTCCGTCGTCCTTCGTCCGTCGTCCTTCGTCCGTCGTCCGTCGTCCTTCGTCCGTCGTCCTTCGTCCGTCGTCCTTCGTCCGTCGTCCTTCGTCCGTCGTCCTTCGTCCGTCGTCCTTCGTCCGTCGTCCTTCGTCCGTCGTCCTTCGTCCGTCGTCCTTCGTCCGTCGTCCTTCGTCCTTCGTCCGTCGTCCTTCGTCCGTCGTCCTTCGTCCGTCGTCCTTCGTCCGTCGTCCGTCGTCCGTCGTCCGTCGTCCTTCGTCCTTCGTCCGTCGTCCGTCGTCCTTCGTCCTTCGTCCGTCGTCCGTCGTCCTTCGTCTGTCGTGGGTCGTCCGTCGTCCTTCGTTCGTCATCCGTCGTCCTTCGTCCTTCGTGCCTCGTGCTTCCTCGTGCGTTACGCATCCTTAGTAGTGGTCACTGCCGATGGTCGCAGGCGATCAGTTGAACAGGCAGGAAAGTTGGTATGTGGATAGATAAGCAGGATGGTGAGTGAGTAGACAATGAGTACTTACTGTTTAACATCAACTACTTCACTTATTACTGCTTATCATATCATGTGATATTATCAGTTGGTGGATCAAATCGCTAAAACACGTTGTAGGCTGTACTTTTCGATGGGAAGGGACAAGGAAAGTGACTAACAAGTGTGTTACTTACTGTTTAACATTAACTACTTCACTTATTACTGCTTATCATATCAAGTGATATTATCAGTTGGTAGATCAAATCGCTAAAACACGTTGTAGGCTGTACCTTTCGATGGGAAGGGACAAGGAAGGTGAATAACAAGTGTGTGACTTGCTGTTCAACACTAACTACTTTACTTATTACTGCTTATCATATCAAGTGATATTATCAGTTGGTAGATCAAATCGCTAAAACACGTTGTAGGCTGTACTTTTCGATGGTTAGGGACAAGGAAAGTGACTAACAAGTGTGTTACTTACTGTTTAACCTTAACTACTTCACTTATTACTGCTTATCATATCAAGTAATATTATCAGTTGGTAGATCAAATCGCTAAAACACGTTGTAGGCTGTACTTTTCGATGGGAAGGGACAAGGAAAGTGACTAACAAGTGTGTTACTTACTTTTTAACATTAACCACTTCACTTATTACTGCTTATCATGTCAAGTGATATTATCAGTTGGTAGATCAAATCGCTAAAACACGTTGTAGGCTGTACTTTTCGATGGGAAGGGACAAGGAAAGTGACTAACAAGTGTGTTACTTACTTTTAAACATTAACTACTTCACTTATTACTGCTTATCATGTCAAGTGATAATATCAGTTGGTAGATCAAATCGCTAAAACACGTTGTAGGCTGTACTTTTCGATGGGAAGGGACAAGGAAAGTGACTAACAAGTGTGTTACTTACTGTTTAACATTAACTACTTCACTTATTACTGCTTATCATATCAAGTGATATTATCAGTTGGTAGATCAAATCGCTAAAACACGTTGTAGGCTGTACCTTTCGATGGGAAGGGACAAGGAAGGTGAATAACAAGTGTGTGACTTGCTGTTCAACACTAACTACTTTACTTATTACTGCTTATCATATCAAGTGATATTATCAGTTGGTAGATCAAATCGCTAAAACACGTTGTAGGCTGTACTTTTCGATGGTTTGGGACAAGGAAAGTGACTAACAAGTGTGTTACTTACTGTTTAACCTTAACTACTTCACTTATTACTGCTTATCATATCAAGTGATATTATCAGTTGGTAGATCAAATCGCTAAAACACGTTGTAGGCTGTACTTTTCGATGGGAAGGGACAAGGAAAGTGACTAACAAGTGTGTTACTTACTTTTTAACATTAACCACTTCACTTATTACTGCTTATCATGTCAAGTGATATTATCAGTTGGTAGATCAAATCGCTAAAACACGTTGTAGGCTGTACTTTTCGATGGGAAGGGACAAGGAAAGTGACTAACAAGTGTGTTACTTACTTTTAAACATTAACTACTTCACTTATTACTGCTTATCATGTCAAGTGATAATATCAGTTGGTAGATCAAATCGCTAAAACACGTTGTAGGCTGTACTTTTGATGGGAAGGGACAAGGAAAGTGACTAACAAGTGTGTTACTTACTGTTTAACATTAACTACTTTACTTATTACTGCTTATCATGCCAAGTGATATTATCAGTTGGTAGATCAAATCGCTGAAACACGTTGTAGGCTGTACTTTTCTGATGGGAAGGGACAAGGAAAGTGACTAACAAGTTTATTACTTACTGTTTAACATTAACTGCTTCACTTATTACTGCTTATCATATCATGTGATATTATCAGTTGGTAGATCAAATCGCTAAAACACGTTGTAGGCTGTACTTTTCGATGGGAAGGGACAAGGAAAGTGACTAACAAGTGTGTTACTTACTGTTTAACATTGACTACTTTACTTATTACTGCTTATCATGTCAAGTGATATTATCAGTTGGTAGATCAAATCGCTGAAACACGTTGTAGGCTGTACTTTTCGATGGGGAGGGACAAGGAAAGTGACTAACAAGTTTATTACTTACTGTTTAACATTAGCTGCTTCACTTATTACTGCTTATCATATCATGTGATATTATCAGTTGGTAGATCAAATCGCTAAAACACGTTGTAGGCTGTACTTTTCGATGGGAAGGGACAAGGAAAGTGACTGACAAGTGTGTTACTTACTGTTTAACATTAACTACTTCACTTATTACTGCTTATCATATCAAGTGATATTATCAGTTGGTAGATCAAATCGCTAAAACACGTTGTAAGCTGTACTTTTCGATGGGAAGGGACAAGGAAAGTGACTAACAAGTGTGTTACTTACTGTTTAACATTAACTACTTTACTTATTACTGCTTATCATGTCAAGTGATATTATCAGTTGGTAGATCAAATCGCTGAAACACGTTGTAGGCTGTACTTTTCGATGGGAAGGGACAAGGAAAGTGACTAACAAGTTTATTACTTACTGTTTAACATTAACTGCTTCACTTATTACTGCTTATCATATCATGTGATATTATCAGTTGGTAGATCAAATCGCTAAAACACGTTGTAGGCTGTACTTTTCGATGGGAAGGGACAAGGAAAGTGACTGACAAGTGTGTTACTTACTGTTTAACATTAACTACTTCACTTATTACTGCTTCTTATCAAGTGATATTATCAGTTGGTAGATCAAATCGCTAAAACACGTTGTAGGCTGTACTTTTCGATGGGAAGGGACAAGGAAAGTGACTAACAAGTGTGTTACTTACTGTTTAACATTAACTACTTCACTTATTACTGCTTATCATGTCGAGTGATATTATCAGTCGGTAGATCAAATCGCTGAAACACGTTGTAGGCTGTACTTTTCGATGGGAAGGGACAAGGAAAGTGACTAACAAGTTTATTACTTACTGTTTAACATTAACTGCTTCACTTATTACTGCTTATCATATCATGTGATATTATCAGTTGGTAGATCAAATCGCTAAAACACGTTGTAGGCTGCACTTTTCGATGGGAAGGGACAAGGAAAGTGACTGACAAGTGTGTTACTTACTGTTTAACATTAACTACTTCACTAATTACTGCTTATCATGTCAAGTGATATTATCAGTTGGTAGATCAAATCGCTAAAACACGTTGTAGGCTGTACTTTTCTATGGGAAGGGACAAGGAAAGGGACTAACAAGTGTGTTACTTACTGTTTAACATTAACTACTTTACTTATTACTGCTTATCATGTCAAGTGATATTATCAGTTGGTAGATCAAATCGCTGAAACACGTTGTAGGCTGTACTTTTCGATGGGAAGGGACAAGGAAAGTGACTAACAAGTTTATTACTTACTGTTTAACATTAACTGCTTCACTTATTACTGCTTATCATATCATGTGATATTATCAGTTGGTAGATCAAATCGCTAAAACACGTTGTAGGCTGTACTTTTCGATGGGAAGGGACAAGGAAAGTGACTGACAAGTGTGTTACTTACTGTTTAACATTAACTACTTCACTTATTACTGCTTCATATCAAGTGATATTATCAGTTGGTAGATCAAATCGCTAAAACACGTTGTAGGCTGCACTTTTCGATGGGAAGGGACAAGGAAAGTGACTAACAAGTGTGTTACTTACTGTTTAACATTAACTACTTCACTTATTACTGCTTATCATATCAAGTGATATTATCAGTTGGTAGATAAAATCGCTAAAACACGTTGTAGGCTGTACTTTTCGATAAGAAGGGACAAGGAAAGTGACTAACAAGTGTGTTACTTACTGTTTAACATTAACTACTTCACTTATTACTGCTTATCATATCAAGTGATATTATCAGTTGGTAGATCAAATCGCTAAAACAAGTTGTAGGCTGTACTTTTCGATGGGAAGGGACAAGGAAAGTGACTAACAAGTGTGTTACTTACTTTTTAACATTGACTACTTTACTTATTACTGCTTATCATGTCAAGTGATATTATCAGTTGGTAGATCAAATCGCTGAAACACGTTGTAGGCTGTACTTTTCGATGGGAATGGACAAGGAAAGTGACTAACAAGTTTATTACTTACTGTTTAACATTAACTGCTTCACTTATTACTGCTTATCATATCATGTGATATTATCAGTTGGTAGATCAAATCGCTAAAACACGTTGTAGGCTGTACTTTTCGATGGGAAGGGACAAGGAAAGTGACTAACAAGTGTGTTACTTACTGTTTAACATTAACTACTTTACTTATTACTGCTTATCATGTCAAGTGATATTATCAGTTGGTAGATCAAATCGCTGAAACACGTTGTAGGCTGTACTTTTCGATGGGAAGGGACAAGGAAAGTGACTAACAAGTGTGTTACTTACTTTTTAACATTAACCACTTCACTTATTACTGCTTATCATGTCAAGTGATATTATCAGTTGGTAGATCAAATCGCTAAAACACGTTGTAGGCTGTACTTTTCGATGGGAAGGGACAAGGAAAGTGACTAACAAGTGTGTTACTTACTTTTAAACATTAACTACTTCACTTATTACTGCTTATCATGTCAAGTGATAATATCAGTTGGTAGATCAAATCGCTAAAACACGTTGTAGGCTGTACTTTTCGATGGGAAGGGACAAGGAAAGTGACTAACAAGTGTGTTACTTACTGTTTAACATTAACTACTTCACTTATTACTGCTTATCATATCAAGTGATATTATCAGTTGGTAGATCAAATCGCTAAAACACGTTGTAGGCTGTACCTTTCGATGGGAAGGGACAAGGAAGGTGAATAACAAGTGTGTGACTTGCTGTTCAACACTAACTACTTTACTTATTACTGCTTATCATATCAAGTGATATTATCAGTTGGTAGATCAAATCGCTAAAACACGTTGTAGGCTGTACTTTTCGATGGTTTGGGACAAGGAAAGTGACCAACAAGTGTGTTACTTACTGTTTAACCTTAACTACTTCACTTATTACTGCTTATCATATCAAGTGATATTATCAGTTGGTAGATCAAATCGCTAAAACACGTTGTAGGCTGTACTTTTCGATGGGAAGGGACAAGGAAAGTGACTAACAAGTGTGTTACTTACTTTTTAACATTAACCACTTTACTTATTACTGCTTATCATGTCAAGTGATATTATCAGTTGGTAGATCAAATCGCTAAAACACGTTGTAGGCTGTACTTTTCGATGGGAAGGACAAGGAAAGTGACTAACAAGTGTGTTACTTACTTTTAAACATTAACTACTTCACTTATTACTGCTTATCATGTCAAGTGATAATATCAGTTGGTAGATCAAATCGCTAAAACACGTTGTAGGCTGTACTTTTTGATGGGAAGGGACAAGGAAAGTGACTAACAAGTGTGTTACTTACTGTTTAACATTAACTACTTTACTTATTACTGCTTATCATGCCAAGTGATATTATCAGTTGGTAGATCAAATCGCTGAAACACGTTGTAGGCTGTACTTTTCGATGGGAAGGACAAGGAAAGTGACTAACGAGTTTATTACTTACTGTTTAACATTAACTGCTTCACTTATTACTGCTTATCATATCATGTGATATTATCAGTTGGTAGATCAAATCGCTAAAACACGTTGTAGGCTGTACTTTTCGATGGAAGGGACAAGGAAAGTGACTAACAAGTGTGTTACGATGGGAAGGGACAAGGAAAGTGACTAACAAGTGTGTTACTTACTGTTTAACATTGACTACTTTACTTATTACTGCTTATCATGTCAAGTGATATTATCAGTTGGTAGATCAAATCGCTGAAACACGTTGTAGGCTGTACTTTTCGATGGGAAGGGACAAGTAAAGTGACTAACAAGTTTATTACTTACTGTTTAACATTAGCTGCTTCACTTATTACTGCTTATCATATCATGTGATATTTTCAGTTGGTAGATCAAATCGCTAAAACACGTTGTAGTCTGTAGTTTTCCATGGGAAGGGACAAGGAAAGTGACTGACAAGTGTGTTACTTACTGTTTAACATTAACTACTTCACTTATTACTGCTTATCATATCAAGTGATATTATCAGTTGGTAGATCAAATCGCTAAAACACGTTGTAAGCTGTACTTTTCGATGGGAAGGGACAAGGAAAGTGACTAACAAGTGTGTTACTTACTGTTTAACATTAACTACTTTACTTATTACTGCTTATCATGTCAAGTGATATTATCAGTTGGTAGATCAAATCGCTGAAACACGTTGTAGGCTGTACTTTTCGATGGGAAGGGACAAGGAAAGTGACTGACAAGTGTGTTACTTACTGTTTAACATTAACTACTTCACTTATTACTGCTTATCATATCAAGTGATATTATCAGTTGGTAGATCAAATCGCTAAAACACGTTGTAAGCTGTACTTTTCGATGGGAAGGGACAAGGAAAGTGACTAACAAGTGTGTTACTTACTGTTTAACATTAACTACTTTACTTATTACTGCTTATCATGTCAAGTGATATTATCAGTTGGTAGATCAAATCGCTGAAACACGTTGTAGGCTGTACTTTTCGATGGGAAGGGACAAGGAAAGTGACTAACAAGTTTATTACTTACTGTTTAACATTAACTGCTTCACTTATTACTGCTTATCATATCATGTGATATTATCAGTTGGTAGATCAAATCGCTAAAACACGTTGTAGGCTGTACTTTTCGATGGGAAGGGACAAGGAAAGTGACTGACAAGTGTGTTACTTACTGTTTAACATTAACTACTTCACTTATTACTGCTTCTTATCAAGTGATATTATCAGTTGGTAGATCAAATCGCTAAAACACGTTGTAGGCTGTACTTTTCGATGGGAAGGGACAAGGAAAGTGACTAACAAGTTTATTACTTACTGTTTAACATTAACTGCTTCACTTATTACTGCTTATCATATCATGTGATATTATCAGTTGGTAGATCAAATCGCTAAAACACGTTGTAGGCTGCACTTTTCGATGGGAAGGGACAAGGAAAGTGACTGACAAGTGTGTTACTTACTGTTTAACATTAACTACTTCACTAATTACTGCTTATCATATCAAGTGATATTATCAGTTGGTAGATCAAATCGCTAAAACACGTTGTAGGCTGTACTTTTCGATGGGAAGGGACAAGGAAAGTGACTAACAAGTGTGTTACTTACTTTTTAACATTAACCACTTCACTTATTACTGCTTATCATGTCAAGTGATATTATCAGTTGGTAGATCAAATCGCTAAAACACGTTGTAGGCTGTACTTTTCGATGGGAAGGGACAAGGAAAGTGACTAACAAGTGTGTTACTTACTTTTAAACATTAACTACTTCACTTATTACTGCTTATCATGTCAAGTGATAATATCAGTTGGTAGATCAAATCGCTAAAACACGTTGTAGGCTGTACTTTTTGATGGGAAGGGACAAGGAAAGTGACTAACAAGTGTGTTACTTACTGTTTAACATTAACTACTTTACTTATTACTGCTTATCATGCCAAGTGATATTATCAGTTGGTAGATCAAATCGCTGAAACACGTTGTAGGCTGTACTTTTCGATGGGAAGGGACAAGGAAAGTGACTAACGAGTTTATTACTTACTGTTTAACATTAACTGCTTCACTTATTACTGCTTATCATATCATGTGATATTATCAGTTGGTAGATCAAATCGCTAAAACACGTTGTAGGCTGTACTTTTCGATGGGAAGGGACAAGGAAAGTGACTAACAAGTGTGTTACTTACTGTTTAACATTGACTACTTTACTTATTACTGCTTATCATGTCAAGTGATATTATCAGTTGGTAGATCAAATCGCTGAAACACGTTGTAGGCTGTACTTTTCGATGGGGAGGGACAAGGAAAGTGACTAACAAGTTTATTACTTACTGTTTAACATTAGCTGCTTCACTTATTACTGCTTATCATATCATGTGATATTATCAGTTGGTAGATCAAATCGCTAAAACACGTTGTAGGCTGTACTTTTCGATGGGAAGGGACAAGGAAAGTGACTGACAAGTGTGTTACTTACTGTTTAACATTAACTATTTCACTTATTACTGCTTATCATATCAAGTGATATTATCAGTTGGTAGATCAAATCGCTAAAACACGTTGTAGGCTGTACTTTTCGATGGAAGGACAAGGAAAGTGACTAACAAGTGTGTTACTTACTGTTTAACATTAACTACTTTACTTATTACTGCTTATCATGTCAAGTGATATTATCAGTTGGTAGATCAAATCGCTGAAACACGTTGTAGGCTGTACTTTTCGATGGGAAGGGACAAGGAAAGTGACTAACAAGTTTATTACTTACTGTTTAACACTAACTGCTTCACTTAATCCTGTGATATTATCAGTTGGTAGATCAAATCGCTAAAACACGTTGTAGGCTGTACTTTTCGATGGGAAGGGACAAGGAAAGTGACTAACAAGTGTGTTACTTACTGTTTAACATTAACTACTTCACTTATTACTGCTTCTTATCAAGTGATATTATCAGTTGGTAGATCAAATCGCTAAAACACGTTGTAGGCTGTACTTTTCGATGGGAAGGGACAAGGAAAGTGACTAACAAGTTTATTACTTACTGTTTAACATTAACTGCTTCGCTCATTACTGCTTATCATATCATTTGATATTATCAGTTGGTAGATCAAATCGCTAAAACACGTTGTAGGCTTTACTTTTCGATGGGAAGGGACAAGGAAAGTGACTGACAAGTGTGTTACTTACTGTTTAACATTAACTACTTCACTAATTACTGCTTATCATATCAAGTGATATTATCAGTTGGTAGATCAAATCGCTAAAACACGTTGTAGGCTGTACTTTTCTATGGGAAGGGACAAGGAAAGGGACTAACAAGTGTGTTACTTACTGTTTAACATTAACTACTTTACTTATTACTGCTTATCATGTCAAGTGATATTATCAGTTGGTAGATCAAATCGCTGAAACACGTTGTAGGCTGTACTTTTCGATGGGAAGGGACAAGGAAAGTGACTAACAAGTTTATTACTTACTGTTTAACATTAACTGCTTCACTTATTACTGCTTATCATATCATGTGATATTATCAGTTGGTAGATCAAATCAATAAAACACGTAGTAGGCTATACTTTTCGATGGGAAGGACAAGGAAAGTGACTGACAAGTGTGTTACTTACTGTTTAACATTAACTACTTCACTTATTACTGCTTCATATCAAGTGATATTATCAGTTGGTAGATCAAATCGCTAAAACACGTTGTAGGCTGCACTTTTCGATGGGAAGGGACAAGGAAAGTGACTAACAAGTGTGTTACTTACTGTTTAACATTAACTACTTCACTTATTACTGCTTATCATATCAAGTGATATTATCAGTTGGTAGATAAAATCGCTAAAACACGTTGTAGGCTGTACTTTTCGATAAGAAGGGACAAGGAAAGTGACTAACAAGTGTGTTACTTACTGTTTAACATTAACTACTTCACTTATTACTGCTTATCATATCAAGTGATATTATCAGTTGGTAGATCAAATCGCTAAAACAAGTTGTAGGCTGTACTTTTCGATGGGAAGGGACAAGGAAAGTGACTAACAAGTGTGTTACTTACTTTTTAACATTGACTACTTTACTTATTACTGCTTATCATGTCAAGTGATATTATCAGTTGGTAGATCAAATCGCTGAAACACGTTGTAGGCTGTACTTTTCGATGGGAAGGGACAAGGAAAGTGACTAACAAGTTTATTACTTACTGTTTAACATTAACTGCTTCACTTATTACTGCTTATCATATCATGTGATATTATCAGTTGGTAGATCAAATCGCTAAAACACGTTGTAGGCTGTACTTTTCGATGGGAAGGGACAAGGAAAGTGACTAACAAGTGTGTTACTTACTGTTTAACATTAACTACTTTACTTATTACTGCTTATCATGTCAAGTGATATTATCAGTTGGTAGATCAAATCGCTGAAACACGTTGTAGGCTGTACTTTTCGATGGGAAGGGACAAGGAAAGTGACGAACAAGTTTATTACTTACTGTTTAACATTAACTGCTTCACTTATTACTGCTTATCATATCATGTGATATTATCAGTTGGTAGATCAAATCGCTAAAACACGTTGTAGGCTGTACTTTTCGATGGGAAGGGACAAGGAAAGTGACTGACAAGTGTGTTACTCACTGTTTAACATTAACTACTTCACTTATTACTGCTTGTCACATCAAGTGATATTATCAGTTGGTAGATAAAATCGCTAAAACACGTTGTAGGCTGTACTTTTCGATGGGAAGGGACAAGGAAAGTGACTAACAAGTTATTACTTACTGTTTAACATTAACTGCTTCACTTATTACTGCTGATCATATCAAGTGATATTATCAGTTGGTAGATCAAATCGCTAAAACACGTTGTAGGCTGTACTTTTCGATGGGAAGGGACAAGGAAAGTGACTAACAAGTGTGTTACTTACTTTTTAACATTAACTACTTCACTTATTACTGCTTATCATGTCAAGTGATATTATCAGTTGGTAGATCAAATCGCTAAAACACGTTGTAGGCTGTACTTTTCGATGGGAAGGGACAAGGAAAGTGACTAACAAGTGTGTTACTTACTGTTTAACATTAACTACTTTACTTATTACTGCTTATCATGTCAAGTGATATTATCAGTTGGTAGATCAAATCGCTGAAACACGTTGTAGGCTGTACTTTTCGATGGGAAGGGACAAGGAAAGTGACTAACAAGTTTATTACTTACTGTTTAACATTAACGGCTTCACTTATTACTGCTTATCATATCATGTGATATTATCAGTTGGTAGATCAAATCGCTAAAACACGTTGTAGGCTGTACTTTTCGATGGGAAGGGACAAGGAAAGTGACTGACAAGTGTGTTACTTACTGTTTAACATTAACTACTTCACTTATTACTGCTTCATATCGAGTGATATTATCAGTTGGTAGATCAAATCGTTAAAAGACGTTGTAGGCTGTACTTTTCGATGGGAAGGGACAAGGAAAGTGACTAACAAGTGTGTTACTTACTGTTTAACATTACCTACTTCACTTATTACTGCTTATCATATCAAGTGATATTATCAGTTGGTAGATAAAATCGCTAAAACACGTTGTAGGCTGCACTTTTTTGTAGGGCAGGGACAGGGAAAGTTTTACTAACACTAACAAGTTTGTTACTTTCTGATGACATCATCAAAGTGCATGGGGCATGTGATTACGTCATCAGGACGTCGTGCCAATTACAAGGGGCTTCCGAAAACGTTATCAGGACGTCGTGCCCAGGTTTGCCAAGTGCATAGGGCATCTGATGACGTCAGCAGGACGTCGTGCCAAGTACATAAGGCATCTGATGACGTCATCAGGACGTCGTGCCCAGGTCGTGCCAAGTACATAGGGCATCTGCTGACGTCATCAGGACGTCGTGCCAAGTGCATACGGCATCTGATGATGTCATCAGGATGTCGTGTAAAGTACACAGGGCCTCTGATGACGTCATCAGGATGTCGTGTAAAGTAGACAGGGCATCTGATGATGTCATCAGGATGTCGTGTAAAGTACAGAGAGCATCTTATGACGTCATCAGGACGTCGTAAAGTGAGTCGCGCGTCACTTGCAGCGTGCGTAACAAGTCGATTACTTACTGATTATCATATCAATCCATCCTATTGGAAAAATATCGAAGATTTTCCAGAGATATTACTTCGTAATAACAAGAAAAAGTGAACAATTCTATCAAAAAGAGGTCTTCCAAGCGAAAGAGGTTTGGTTGACGTCAGAAACGTTCCAACAAAAAGGGAACAATATTCAAGTAGGATGATGAGAGTCTACAAAAAGTGAACAATATTTTCTGAGACTGATTTTCTTGGCCGATACTTCTTAACAGCGAAAACAAACCGTTGTGGTATTTTACGAGGAAGAGTTTAGTGTCTTTCGGAAAAAGTGCTTCTATTCTTTCACGAGATTTTACGGGAGTACCCTTGCTCAATGCTGTAATTCTATTCTATAGTTTCCCTTTTCCTTACAGCTAGACTTAACCGTCTGTGTAGGTCTTTACGACATCATCTTCTATTCTGATGGTAAGTATTAGGTTTACATGCACATACATTTTAACGGTTCTCGCGTAGTCAGGACCATTTTTGGAACCACAATGTGCTTCCGTGTAGAACACCGCAACGGTTTGCTTTCGCTGTTAAGAAGTATCGGCCAAGAAAATCAGTCTCAGAAAATATTGTTCACTTTCTGTAGACTCTCATCATCCTACATGAATATTGTTCCCTTTTTGTTGGAACGTTTCTGACGCCAACCAAACCTCTTTCGCTTGGAAGACCCCTTTTTGATAGAATACTAAAGTAGGGTTTGCCCCTGAAATGGCATGTCACCTGCCGTAACTTACATTAAACCTCTAAATTTTGACAAATGGACTCCAGATTCGTGTTCTCCACCCTAGATTACCACTACATACAACTTTTGAGCTAAATCCGAGAAAAATTTTGGAAACTTCAAAAAAATGCCTGATGGGTACCGGCCTAAAAAATTCTTAAAACTTGTTCGAGCCTGCAGCTCGGGGCGGGATACTGCGCATTTTTACTACTGAGCCATTAGACATACCAACGATACTAGTCGTTTTCGCAGATCCGACCTACGCTTTGTATACTTCCTTTTTGAGTGAGATCGGAGAGCCTCTCCTAGGTTCTTCAACCCTGCTCCTTACACATCAACAGTTAACACATTCTCAGTAGAGCTGTAGTAATGATTAGAGCAAAAATAATAGTTTCCGATTAACTTTCAATCTTCTCGTGTTCAGTATATGCTTGTTTTCTACAGACTCACTCCTTCTCGTCTTCTCGCCTTAATTTCGTTGATTGATCAGTTCAGTTAAAGGATCTATGTACTACCTCTGTTCAATTTTTCTTCATCTAGTTTTGATGAGTATTAAGTGACCCTGATTTTTCTTGTCAATGTTTTCAATTTAATGGAAATCGTGGATTCAGGTGAAACTGGCCGGTGAAATCTGTCACAGGAATTGCTAGGCTAAAACTTGCTGAAAGGTTAATATGGAATTCTTTCAGAATATAAAGGCATCATACGCGCTGAAAGCCACTCACCGTTTCTTGAGTTTGACTCGTTTGTTGGGCCCGCCTAATAACGTGGGTAGAGTTTCTCGGGTCACGGACGCATCATTCGGAAAATATGGGGATCGAATGACTCGAGTTCCACCAAAAGAGGCCGGCCTTCCGACGGCCATGTGGCCTCAAATGAGAATAGAAGGTTGCTTATCAACAAATGATACATCAACTTCCACTCATTTACGCGATATAGCTTGTAAAGAAGCTTCTTTCTTTTTCATTTTATGCCACATGGCTGTCAGAAGGCCGGCCTCTTTTGGTGGAATTCGAGGCATTCGATCACCCATATCTTCCGAATGATGCATCGGTGACCCGAGAAACTCTACCCACGTTCTCAGGCCGGCCCAACCAATGATTCAAACTCAAAAAACGGTGAGTGGTTTTCAGCGCGTACGATGCCTTTAGGGTCTACTACGTTTTTTTCACAATCATTGATTATGAGAACCTCACAACTCACTTTTGTGATGACCCTGCAAAATATGCTTTCTCGAGTACCTAGAAAAAAGAGAAAACACACACATTGTCATTTTTGCCTCCGCAGTATCTTTATTACTTCGAAGCCTGTCTGGAGGAATACTTTTGAAAAAAATACCATCAAAAGAAATTTCTGAAAAATCAATCCAAATCATCATTGGAGAACCGGTTTTCGTAATTAATTATTAACTAGGCAAATTTGAAAATTCTTACTTCGAGATTTTATCAGAAACTTGTGTTAAATAACATATTCATTCACGAGTTTTTGGAAGGTAATTCGCAAATAATTTTTTGGAATCACATGCTCGAAAAAGCAAAATTTCGGACGTATCAAAAAATTACGAATGCAAATGCTTGAGTCGAAGCAATGTACCCTCTATAAAATGTCGTAATTCACATCATTCGACGCGCAAGCGGCGCGCGCGGTGCCTCAGCCCCCTACTGTCCTCCGCTCTCTCACAGTCTCCAACCTCCGCTCGGCACCAGCACGCATAGGAACCATGTGAATTTCGCCGTTGTATAGCCTGTATATATGTATTAGCTACGAGATACGAGCATTCCACAATATGCTTCAAATGAATGATTCAAATACTACCTTGAATAAAAGAAGAGTTTGATTAATCTACTGCGAAAATTTTCGAATGATTTTACTCATTCATTGAAGCTTTTTCGGAAATTCTGAATGCTCGAACATAGTCGAATAATGCCTCACGTTTTTTTTTTTTTCAAACAAAAAATGAACTCGAAAACCTGTTCTCCGTTCAAATTGAAGGAATGATCAGTATTTGCTCTCAAATCCGAATTCTGGACACTCAAATGTGCCCTGAAGTTGGCCGCGCAATCGAGAAACCGAATAATAGAAAATAACGAATGAATCGATTACTCAAGAACCCCAAATGGATCGAATATTAGAAAAACTAATAATTTAATTAACAAAACGAACTGAATAATCGGAAGAACACAAAATCGAAATCCCCGAATGAATTAAACATTCAAGTAATCAAATTATTCGACTAATTACTTGCTTCGGTTTGAATTCTAGTCAACACTGCGGAGACTAAAATGACAAGGCACAACTTTTCTCTGTCTTTTTAAAATTTGCATAGAAAAGAAAACAGAAAACAAAGCCTGAGAAACAAAAAATACATGATCACAACAGAAGTGAATAGAAAATTTTCCATTAATTTAGGCGAAAGAAAAAAAAAACAAAATTGGAATTTGGAGATAGAGACTTCAAATCTGAAATTTGGAGATAGAGACTTCAAATTCAAATTTCAGCGGGCTCTGGTCTAGTTAATCCACTGACAGGTTTCTCGGTAACTATAACCTCAATTCGCAGTCCTCGTAAAATCCAAGAACGCAAGAAAATCGAGAACGCAAAACACTCAGCGAAGACTCAGATACTCGCGGCTTAGTAAGGCAGCACGAGGGGATTACTAACGCATTTACTCGTCGAGGTGTAAGCCCCTTTCGTTTCCCCAACTGCTGCCCAGGGCAGCACGTTGTGTCCTCTTGCTCCGCTCACTGCCCCAACTGCTGCTCGTACGGTTGCCCCACCTGCTGCTGCAGTCGCCCCAACTGCTCCAGTCGTCGCCCCAACTGCTGCTCTTCATTGTGGCCCCAACTGCTGCTCCTCGTTGTGGCCCCAACTGCTGCTCTTCTCTCCCCAACTGCTGCTCTTTATTCTCGCCCCACCTGCTGCTCCTCATTTATGATCTTTTCTTTTTCCTTATAATTTTTCTTTCGCAGGTGATATGTCGCTTTCAGCAGCAGCGCTGCAGCGACCCATCAAAGATAAAGACCCCAGTGAGGCCTATTGATATCCCTAACGGGTGTTTCATCCTTGATTATACCCTTTGATCTTCGCCACCGATCGAGGAATTGATGCTCGCATTGCCGACTGTCTCATGCCCACCAAAGACTGCCTCGTATCTCGCACGAGTTTGCGAGGGCTGTTCAACACAGGCCTCGGTCGGTAGTGAATGTGAGTGTCCCAAAAACATTCCTCAACAGAGAATTTCTCTATTCTTTAAACAAGAATCTATTTTCACTCGATGTCACAAGGTAGCTGAGTTGAATACAAAACTTAGGTGTTCAACTCAGCTACCTTGTGACATCTTGTGATTATATAACATGCCAAAAAAACATCAAAACATTCTAAAAACATCAAAACAATATTTTCACTCGGTTTTGTGACTGTAGAGATGTGAATTGAGCGCGATAATCTATTTTTCTCGATTTTAAAGACGAATTATGGCTTCATTTGGTAAAGATTATATCTACATGGATGAAGATTCCCCGAAATTGTTCTTAAATCGCTGAAATTCGCACTGATTAGAGAAATCTCTAGGGCAAACGGAATTTCAAATATTAGAGAATTCATCATTCAATGATCTCTTTATAAATGGTGATTTCTTCCCTATGAAAAAACAATGAATCAACGAAAATTTGCTCTTATTTCAAAATTAGTGTCGTGAACATTTTCAGGATGGTTTAAAATTATTGAATTTATTGCGAAGCAATTTTCGAGAACTCTCGGCTTTGAATTTTGTGAGCATTGTTTTCCATGAACAAACGTTTTTTTTTCAGAAAAGGTTCAATATTTCAATTTTCGCTGAATTTTTGGCAAGCCATCACCGCTCAGTCATTGAAAAATACTAGTCCTCGTCCAAAACCAAAAAAATATTTCACTGGGAAATGCTAAGTCCGAAGTCATGAAAACGCATATCGAAGTAAGGAGGAGATTTTTCAAAGTTCTCGGCTTGTACCTTCCAGATTTAAAAAAGGAACGCAAATTATTGTCGAATCTTGTAAAAAACACTGAATAAATTATTTTAAAAGAGTTGAACATCTCTCAAATTTTCGGTCGGTTCCACACGATCATCATCCTATGAGAATGACGACTCACCATTTTTTTCAGTTCAATTCATCAGTCTTTAACAGAGCTGTACCATTCACATTGCTCGCAAGGGAATATTTTACTCGAGTATCAAACCTAACGAAAATCCTTTTTTTTCCAGACGGCGTTTGATTTGATGATCAATAAAGTACCAGATTTTTTTTGGAAGACTTGATGCAACGAAAATGTGTATTTCGCATAAAATTACCACGTTTGAGGTGGCCGCGCAGGTGAACAGGTAAATCGCTTACGCGCAGAACTAAACTGTGTACGGGCAAGACCCCAGACTCAGACCGTGCCAAAAACTCCGCGTGTCCGCCTCCCGCCGAGCGCATGCCCACCCTACTTATCCAACCCGTACGCTCTCCTGAATACAACCTTACTTAATTTCATCGGAAATGATAAAAAATCACCGAAACATGTTTGGTAATTCAGTTTTCCTAGTTTATTACAGATTGAATGATTTAAAGACTCTCCATTTTTTAGTCCAATGTGAGCAATCTAATCTTCGGAGCCTTTCCATAGAGCTCAGGATTTATATTACCACCCACAGCGAATTACTGAGGCATGGAAAAATATAGCGGTGCCTTCCAAATAGATAGTGATCTGCTTACCGATTGGGAAATCCAGTTGGGCCCTAATTTCTTCCGATGGCAAACTGTCTCATGAAAAAAGGACGTTTTTGGTGGAGCTTAAAATAGATTTGGAGCAGAGTTTTGGTGGTCAAAGTTTAGCGAGTAGAAGGAGGCACACATTCCCCAAAATCTACATAAGCTTACGATACCTATGAAGCAGTCCTCACACCTAAGTGTGATGACTGCTTCATAAGTATGTTTTGTGTTCTGTGTCATTTCTGGAAGATGGCTGCAAAGAAACTCGACTTCATCCGTGGTTTGCTTTTCCTTCCTACAGACTTCTGGCAAGCTTTCCCATATGCGACAGTACACTTTATACGATTTCGACATGGATAATTCGTAATGCGTCCTCTCATAAAACGCGGTGAGAACACCTGACTCCCCCCGCACCCCCCCCCCCCCCTAAACAAGCGGTCGTGTACCTGGAAGGTACAGAACACCCTCAGACATGAATTTTGTGATTTTTATTTGATTTTATAGTAGACTTCTCCTATATAAGACGTGCCAAGTGCGAGATCTCAGTTCCTTTCACATTAGCGAGATATAGGCGACCACATTATGCCCGACCTCCTTCGCCGACCACCTCGAGCCACACCCCCTACCAGATTTCCAAACTCTGTAGCGGCTAGATGAATGGCTGAATTCTCAACAAGTCGTCGTTCTTCAGTCCATTGCCGGACTGTCTTCTTATCCTGGCTCGCTCTCGCACAACGATTGCGAATGATGAGAAATACAGGCCTGAGACAACTCATTCACCAATTTTCACACTTAAAATATAGGCATATTTAAAGAGCCATAACTCTGTTCAGAGGGGGTCTTGGACGATTGCAGAGATACCGCTGTGATTATAGTGTGACCCTCCCCAAGATCAGCATAAAAACTAAAAAATAATCTTCTGGGTGTTCTGTGCCTTTGAAGGCAGCTTCCGCGCGGGAAAACCGCATTTGGCGTTTTCTTCTCACTCCAATGTTTGAAACCAAGTGGAGATAGCGAAACTTGAGACCTCAATATCGCGCATTCATAATGCTATAAACTCGTTAAAACTGCTCCGTGGTCTGAAAATGCGTCATCTGACACGAGGAACAGAAGCTCCACTACAGGCTCCGACAGGCCGCGGAACTTCGAAAGTCTTTTTTCTTTATTCCGAGAGATCCTCGAGTTTAGACGCGAGTATTAAGAGCTTCTTGTTTAAGAGAATTTTCGACAGCAGAGAGGCGAAAAAAATTACGCAAGACACACCGAACAGGCGTGAAAAAAAGAAGCTGTACGGGATTTAAAAACGAGTTTTGGGTGGCCTTTTTGCGGAATGTCCCAACCTGGTAGGCCTACCTGTCCAAATTTTCAAAAAAAGAATACTGTTAAGAATAGCAGTTTAAAATCCACTGTTGTACCGTAGTTCTACTAATGTAATAGCCTAGGCGATTTGATTTCCGTTCAATACCTGTTTCTTAACTGTTAATTTCCTCTAGTACCTCGTTCCTATGTTTTCCTCCTTGGCTTGTTCTTGTCATCATTCTCCGTCGATCGATGGGCGCGGAGGGTGGATGCGGGGAGGGGCATCTTATGTATGCCTCGCGCTCTCGTCTGCCCCCGTGAGCCTTCGTCGCAGGCGGGGCCTGCGATCGGAGGCCGCGTCCGCTCCTTCTTAAGGCGGCTCGTTCAGTTATAGAGGCTCATTTTTGTTGTTATAGAGTGGTACGGAGAGGTGACTCTCCTCAATAAATAGTTGTACCACAGTTCAGTCTACAACAGTGCAGTCGATTTGGGGGCCGAACCGAGGCCGAAGAAGAGGACCAGCGATCCGCCCTTAAGCCGTTGTCAAGCGGTTACGGCGTGTAGTCTTGCTCCTATTCGGAAGCAGCGTATCCTCATTCACGCGGTGCGGTCGCGTGTGCGTGCCCGTGTGGTGAGACGCATCAGTGTTATTCACGGAATACACTTGTGTTTCGTCGCTGCGTGGGTAGCGTGCGTGTCGATCGACGCCGTCACAGAGTGGGGGTACGTTGTAGTGACGCTCGTCGCTGTTCCGTGTAGGAGCCCGACTACAAATTGATCGCTATTGTCTCGCGGCCGATAGCCTAATCGCCAGTGACGATTAGTGATTGCAGAACAATGCCGTCAAGCAGCAACGCTCAGGAAGAAGGCGTGATGGAAATGCAACGACTGGCGCTGAATGAGCCCACAACATCCCAGCAGCTGGCCGAGATGCGAACCATGATGAATGTACTCATGGACAAGTTCAACGTGCTCTCTAACCGGAGGGCCCGAAAGGTGGGGAGATCCGAAACGGTCAAACCTTCGGAAGACCCCGCTATCGCCATGGAGGAGCAGCGTGAGCAGTCTGCTGAAGTCGACCATTGTCTGCGGCAACTGTGCGAGCTGTTCAACGTTGATGCCACAGAGGTTGTGAGCAAATCGAGAGCCTTCGTGGAGATTTGTCAGCAACATGGGCAGTTGGATCAAAGTAATAGTGAAACTATTTGGGATCAACCAGCCAACGATGTTGTCACAGATGCTCCAAGCGCCACGATCGAGCCGCTCACATTCGACCAAGCTAACAGGGGCTTCGTGAACCATGCAGAATTCGACTTCAACGCGGCAGCAAGTGGCGATTCAAGAAGACCTCTAAGTGTCGGTCTTGAGTCGGAATGCTTCCCACTTCAACCGCCTCATGCTTTTCAAAGCATTGCAACCGGATCGCAGCAGCAGAGAGAGATGGAATCGAACTGGCAGACTCGAGTGAATCCTTTTCTCAATAGAGGATATGAAAATCTCGAATGTCACCAAAACTTGGGGCATATGTTCGCTGCCATGAGCTTACCAGAGGTGGAGACCTTTGCAGACCCCAAGGGAACACAGTTCAACGACTTTGTACTCAGGTTTAGGATGAAATATTTGAACCTTGGGTTAGATGACGCTATGCTTACTCACCTCTTCCTCTCCAAGCTTGACGGATTTCCTAAAGCAGTAGCTGATGCGCTGCCAAGAAGCATCCGCGAAGGAAGTCTCGACGGAATCATCGATGGAATGCGGATGAGTCTGAGCGCTAGCGATCCTGCGCAGCAAATGAAGGCCTACATGGAACTGAAGCACTTGAAAAAAGATGTCGACGTCACTCGATTCTGTATCGAGCTTGAACGACTGACTCGGATGGCTTATCCAGATGCCTCCGATGAAGTGCTGTCGAAGACACTAGCTGTGGAACTCGTAACACAACTCACGGACTGGCCCGAGTACTTGCAGCTATATTCAACGCTGGAGGCTGCACCAGAAGGGTGTGAATACGAGATGGTCAAAAGATTGGCTCAGCGCTGTGAGCGAAGTCGAGATGCCGCTTCAGCGATGCGGCAAGCTGCACAGCCATGCCGATCAAAACCCGCCGAAGTAGGCAAGGACATGTTTTCGCCGTCGAAACGAGGAAGTCAGACACATACTAGTCCCGCTAAACTAGAGCCAGTTAACTGTTCTGTAGCTGTGTCGTCAAGTGGAGAACCAAAGAAACCGTTGAAGTGCTACAATTGTGGCAGGACTGGCCATCTTTCCCGTAAATGCCGAGCTTCTAGAGAGCCTTCGCAGCGTGAAGGTAGTGGAAGCAATGGGGCAGCAGAGGAAAGACCAGTGAAGAACTTCACGGCTTTGCTGAACAAGTGGATTTGTGGAGCCGCAGGCTCATCCAGACCACAGGACGAATTAGTGGGAAGACAAATGTCATCTGAGGTACATCTCCTAGGATTCTCACGACAGGCTTTGTTGGACACAGGTTCCCAAGTAAGCATCATCCCTCTGGAGATGTTGGAAGAAGCTCTTAAGTCAAGGTTCGATTTGGATAACGACGTTGAAGAGATTCCACTGAGAGGATGTGCTTCGGTGTACGACGCTTCTGGGAATGCTATGGTCTTCAAGGGAGCGATAAGGCTTTCCATGCAGATTGGAAACAGCAACAAGCGAAGGATCGCATGCTTCGTGATGAAGGGAGGTGACGGATCGCTAGTTCTTGGCACTAACGCCTTAGGCAAGTTGGGATTTAACCTTAAGCGGTTTAAGAGAGCGGCGATCTCTCCCAGCAAAGGCGAAACCTTCAGTGCAGTTAAGAACAGGCGTACTCAGAAGCAGCGGAAGCAGCCGCAAGACCCCGTTGTTCGGTCTGCTGGTGCAAAAGTCAGGAACAGTCGAACGACTCCTGAAGTCCATGCTCCTGTCGCTGACACCTTTGTGGGAGCAAAAGTCTTCAAACAAGGTGAAGACGAAGCACCTTGCGGAACAGCAGACATGGTGCCCACAGACAAGGTCGAGTTGCCCAGGAAGCTTTTGCGCTCGAAGGTTAAGCGGAAGCTTGAGTTGAAATGTTGTGCAGCAACAGATCAAGGGAAAGGCGCTGAGAATCATGACCGCGATCAGTCAGGAGCTTGCCGGAGATGGAGGCGATGCAATAGCGTCATGCCTGAGAGGCGCCGAGATCATAACTCATGGCCTGGACCTGACAAACCCAGCAGAGTACAATTCGATGCGGTTCAGAGGCTACCTGAAGGGGTATCAGAAGAGCCCGTGCACCCTGCTAGAACTCGTAGGAAGCGGGGTAGGCCCAGAAAGAACCCCTCCGCAGAGATTCAAACGAGTCGGAAGATTCGATGTTCCAGAACGAGTATCGGCATAGAGCATCCACTCAACCTGCGTCATCGATGTGACTGCGGTTGTTTTGGGCAGTGTGTTCATGTCGCTGTTCACAGTCCGACACACAGAATGGCGCGATCGAATAAAGTGGCCAACAGGTTCGAACTGGAGAACGACGCCTCTGCTGGAGAACAAGGGAGCTGGAGTGATGAAAGGAAGGAGTCGAAGCTCCGAAAGGTAAAATCTACGCATCTCACTCCACATGGTCCCGCCGCCGCCACGAAGGGGTGCAGCCACCTACACGTCAATTATGTTGAAGCCGTGGAGGCAGCAACAAGAGTGCGGTTCGAGCACAGAGTCGGTCCCAATTTGGCAGTTTGCCATGACATTGGAGCTAATGCCACGAATGCGATTGAAGTGTGGGAACGTACGAAGCACAGTTGTGGTTCTAACAGTACTGCTGATTTCAGCGTCAAACCGGATGGAGAAGATCGACCCAGTTCTTGTGACGTCGGGAAGAGTCGTGACAGTGGTCGAAGGAGCAATGGTATGGAAAACAGGAATGTTCGGAGAGGAGCCTAGTGATATCATTAGTGATGTGAGTCGGGACGACTCTCCTGTTAGTGCGGGCATGTTAAGAATAGCAGTTTAAAATCCACTGTTGTACCGTAGTTCTACTAATGTAATAGTCTAGGCGATTTGTTTTCCGTTCAGTACCTGTTTCTTAACTGTTAAATTCCTCTATTACCTCGTTCCTATGTTTTCCTCCTTGGTTTGTTCTTGTCATCATTCTCCGTCGATCGATGGGCGCGGAGGGGTGGATGCAGGGGTGGGGCATCTTATGTATGCCTCGCGCTCTCGTCTGCCCCCGTGGTCTCTCGTCGCAGGCGGGGCCTGCGATCGGAGGCCGCGTCCGTTGCCTTCTTAAGGCGGCCCGTTCAGTTATAGAGGCTTATTTTGTAGTTGTAGAGTGGTACGGAGAGGTGACTCTCCTCAATAAATAGTTGTACCACAGTTCAGTCTACAACAGTCCAGTCGATTATACGGTTTTTTAATTGCTGAACAGTGGTCCACTCGGACCACTGTTGAGCAATTTACCACACGGTGCTGGCCGCAACAGAGATCAGCAGCTGAGGAGACGAATGGAGAACGAGGGCAGCACGTGCTCCTCAAGCAGGAACTCGTCCACTTGTGCTGCCCTCGTTGTTCTCGTGGAGCTGAGTGCCAATTGTACCCCATTACAGCCCCACGATCGTTTAAGATGAAGACCGATTGTTTTGCTTAAACTCTGCGCACATTATTTAGGAGAAAAACAGAAGATGTCAATTGATATATAGATATCCAGAAGTCTAAATGTACATGCTCAAAAGAAAGAACTCTTCAAGCTGGTTATGAATGTCCTTGTAGCTGCCCAAATGAACCACTTTGAGCAAAGTTACCACACTGCGCTGGCCAAAACGGAGAGCAGCAGCTGAGGCGACGAATGGAGGACGAGGGCAGCACGTGCTGCTGAGGGCAGCACAAAAGCAGAACGTGCTGCTCAAGCAGCAGCTCTTCCCCTCGTGCTGCCCTCGCTATCCTCGTCGAGGTGAAAGCCTATTGTGCTCCATTACGACCCCACGATCCTCTGAGGAAGGATGAATTAGTGGGAAGCAGGCAGCTGAACGAGGGAGGCAATAATTGGCTATTGATCGCGTTATCACTAGGCATGACGAACGGTGCCCCAGCCGTATATTAAGACACCTGTTGGCCCGATCACGGCTTCAGTGATGATGGGTGAGAAACCCGGAGTTGCCGGGTCAGGGTGAAAAGTCCTCTCGAGGACTTTTCACCCTATCCCGCCATCTCCGCCTAGCGCATTCCTCAACATGCGAATTTGTCTCACTGTTGGCCTGTAGAAAATGCCGATTAATGAGCGCTAGGGGGTAAGAAGGAAGTTAAGGAGCAGTGACTTCGAACTTTCACTGCGAGATTTTTGTAGTAGCTTATTTTAGCTCTAGATAATAGTATGCCGATTTCAATCAAGACTAATAACCTCACAGTTAACAATGATGTTCAAAGCCTTAGGTAACATCGTAGTTTGCAAAACGGCGGTAGTCAGGCCAGCGTGTCTCACCGGTGGGACACACGCGAAACCCCACCATGGATCACGTGTCGCCCAGGTGGGACATGCTTGCTAAATCGATTTTTTACCCCACAAGAATGAGTGCCCAAACCTATATGTGCATTCGATGTTCTGTTCTGCATTATCTATAAAGTTTATTGAGGGCCAAAAAGACATGATATTACTCGGTTTCTGCTGCCTTTTTAAGTACTCTGTCTCCGAACTCTCGAATTCCCCGTTATCTCGAAAACTGTGAAGGGAACAGTCCCGGCCGAATTTTTTAAGTAGCACGACCTACCTTATATAACCGAAACACAGAAAAATCGAACAAGCACCGTAATCCTCTGTAAACAGCAAGCATTGTCGAAACTGATATTAAATGAGGAGCATAAAAGCGAGGGAAGAAGGTTTGCATTCATTTTAGCACCAATCTTCTCAATGGCATGGTGAAGTTAGGAATCTAGCGTGGAATTTCAGCTAAGAGCCTATAGCGGTTATCAAGGTTATCAAGACATGCGCAACCAGAATGCCTTCCTATGCAAATCGCCAATGATTTTTCCTATTCAATTTCTTTGCATTTGTTCACAGCGGATTACGGTGCTTATTCAATTTTTCTCTGTGTTTCGGTGCTTGTACACGACCTATCCAATTTTTTTCATAACGCCCTTCTCCGACGTTGCGCTGAATTTTTCATCGAAGCTCCGCTGAACCCTCGCTGAATCATTCATTGAATGAAATGACGTTTTTTTGTCATACGCGCAGCTGAACTGAATAAGTCCTTGCTGTTTTATTGATATGACAGAGTTCTCGATTCGAAAATATCAATTTAATTAAAAATCACATAGCTCGTTGAATGAGCAGCACCTCGCGCGGCCCGCGAGCCGAATGGTAACGGGTGGCGAGCGCTAGCATGCTGGCGCTCCCCACCCGCTCCCCACAATACGGCGGTGCGCTCGCAACTCCACGTCGGCGCGCTCGCCTAGCGCCGGTCGCCGACGGAAAGATAGCGAGTGGCGAGCTCTTGAATGTGGCTTTCATGCAATACCTGAATTTTCGTATTGGTTCTCTGCTCTTATCGCCTGCATGGAGGGGGGGGGGGGGCTTGGTAAAGCGCTTGGCTAAGCCCATTTTTCCGTGCCGCCCCGCAATTCAAACACCAACCCATGGTTCTTCTCCCATTCCAAAATCAAAGAAGTCGTTGCGGCATGAAAAAGTGGGCGTGGCTAAGTGCGATATGATGGTGCCCCCTCTGTTGCGTTGGCACCAATTATTCTTTCTCAGTAACAGTACATATATAAAAAACTGGTAGGGTCCAGGACTGTCAAGAATGATTTATTATAGTTGTCGCATTGAGAGGGATCACAATTCTCTAAAGCTCAACAGAAACTACGGCGCTCAAATAAAAAAATTATCGATCAAAAATTCAGTTCATCCAGGCAATCATGCCACTTCCGGGCTCTCTTGTGGGTCCTTTTCCATAGCTTGCGAAGGCTCCGAGGCACTTGTAGACTGTTGACTTGCAGACTGACTGCTCTTTGAGTTTCCACGCCTCTGAAAAATTTTGATATATTTAAAAATGTTTGGTTATGATGAAGGAACAACGGCAATCCACTCACTGTGTTAGGAATCCAATGAAAACTGCCGCCTTGCTGCCGAAATTTGCGGTTGGTGGCCATCGTGTGTCAACACCCCTGAGGACGCGGGAGAAACGGGGGAGGAGCGAGGTTCCTGATTGGACGCAACAAGGAGGAGCCCCGGCCCCCGGCTGTTGCGTCCAATCCGGGACCTCGCCCCTCCCCCGTTTCTCCCCCCTCCTCAGGGGTGTTGATACACGATGCCCACCACCCGAAATTTGCAGCTCCGGATGTCTCTTCTGAAGTGAGATTTCAGCATTACAAGCCGAAAACGATAAAGAGCTGAAAAATGAACGAACAACTTAGAGGTCTTTTCGAAGCCCTTTAAATATTTCCGTTCTCCATTTAAGCCTGTCCTGCACTAGAGCATCGAACGCTTGAATGGAAGTTTTCAGAGGGAATTTGTGGTAAAAAGTGGGTAAATTTCGCGGCAACGCTTATGAGGTAACGTGCTGTGTGAAAAGGAATATCTAATCGTAAAAACTAAGTCGATCAAAGTTGGCCCAAAACAGCGGTTTTTTCGCGACTTTTTATTGTAGGTCCTACTACTCGAGACCCATAAAAGGGTTTATAGAGAAAAATACGACAAGCATATTTGAGCGCGACAACTGCCTTTAAGGATCCGTCCATAGAGAAGGCGCATACAGCGTGTACGAGGACAGCACGGGGTCAACGATGGTATTGATATATTTAGTGACAGCCACTGCTGCCGCTATGCTTCCATCGTCAACGATCGGCCGGCTGCAGTGGTCGTTGGGGAGTCAGATCAATAACAAATGTTGAAGATGCAAACCCCCAGCGTCACTTGACGCTGGGACGTCTGCTATGGACGGAGCTTAAAGCCGGCCTTAGATCGGAACTTCTCATCATCAGCGCAGCAATTCTCACGGCGTACCCCCCCCCATATCACTCCTGGGGCCGTATTCATCATTGAAATGCCGGTTAAATCTTACTTTACATTTACCTTACCCGAAGCCGATAACTTACTCACTGCGAAACGGTATTCATCACACACTTACCTACTATACTTGTTCCGAATCGAATAATCGGATGAGTATCCGACTGTTTCAGTCGGATAAAAAAGTCGACTTTTTATTCGAAAAGTCGGATATTCGAAAAAGTGCTATATCCGACTATAGTCGAAAAGTCGAATATTCGAAAAAGTGCGATATCCGACTACAGTCGAAAAGTCGAATATTCGAAAAAGTGCGATATCCGACTACAGTCGAAAAGTCGAATATTCGAAAAAGTCCGATATCCGACTACAGTCGAAAAGTCGAATATTCGAAAAAGCGCGATATCCGACTACAGTCGAAAAGTCGAATATTCGAAAAAGTTCGATATCCGACTACAGTCGAAAAGTCGAATATTCGAAAGGGTTATATCCGACTACAGTCGAAACGTCGGATGTTCGAATAATTCAAAATCCGAATATTGTCGCAAAGTCGGATCTTACAACCTCACCACAAAAAAACTGCTTGTCAGGTAATCTGTATTTGATTTTAGTTATTATTTAAACACAATTTTTATTTATATTTGCTTTTGAGAGAAACTTTGTGGGTGTAGGTCAGATGGGAGCGTTTTTTTAAGAAACCTTTTTGATGTTGCTAACAGACTTCTGCTATTTGTTGGACGACTACGGTGCGTGTCCAAACTATAGAGACACCATACATGTTTTCGTGCGACCGATGGATCGTTGTGGGCACCCTTCTGTGCGTCTGTCAAGTTTTCCTTTCGTATTCAACAGCTCAAAACTCTGCCCGTGGGTAGCAAAGTGCCTTCAAGGGAGCGGCCTGTTACGCTCTCTAATTCCGTAGTGCAGGAATTTTCGGGTCCTCGCGACGCTCGCTAAAGCCCGCATATACTGCATCAAAGGTGTAAGGGTGCAATCTCTAAGCATACTCAACGCAAAAACAAAGGCAAAATTCTCTATTTTGATCTCGCTGTCGCTAAGCCCGTGAATTCTCGCCTTAATTGTTGCGAGAATTTATGGGCCAGTGTAGGGCAGGCTTGCGAGAGGTCGCAACGGGGAGGTCGTAAAATTCGGGTAATTTTTGAACAAAAAAGAAAATTTGAGGGGGGAGTGGGCTGGTAAAATTTTCTGAAAAAATGGCGTTTAGCTTCCAACCACTTGGAAAGGTAGAATGAGGTAGGAGTATTAAGTCGTGTAGTTGGTAAGTGGTAAGTAAATTCTTTTTTTTTCCAATTTTATCCATGAAAAATAACCGTTGCGTCTGTAACCCCCGGGTTGTATCTATGGCTCAACGCCGGTCCCAACGAGGATTGGCCTAAAAAAGGAATAATTCTGCGAAGGTAGCGAGTTATGTGGACTTCAAGATGTCAAATTAAAGATATTTAGTACTAATTATAGGGGCCACGATTTTGGTCGTGAATTTTTTTTCATCCCAAGAAGGGGGGGGGTTGTAAAAATTTTGGTCCACAGAGGGGTCGTAAAATTTTGGTCACCGGCCGCAACGGCCTGCTCAACCATGTTATGGGATTAGCGACAGCCTGTGTTGAACAGCGATCTCATCCCGCGTTGGCTACGCTGAACGCATGGACGCCGTTCGTAGTGCTGGTCCAGTCCTCTCGCAAATCGATTACTCGATACTCTGTGGCTGATCGTGGAGGGTGACCCCGAACCGCTCTCTGGAAGACCGTGCCAACGATACATTTGACCGCGGGGACGCTGCAGGCCGTGGGAAGAAACGGCAGTGCGGTCGATCGCAGCGGAGATCACCCTATAGTACTGATCAGGACAGGGTGGATCGATCAAGGCGAGAATCTTCCATCCTTTTTCCCGCATTCTCGGTAAGAATTTCCGTAGTTCTTGAAGGTGACGTTGCTAAAATTCCACCAACTGGGGCTAATATGTCCGTAGTTTATGTAAATTCTCGCGATAAAATTAGACGAGATACCTCCAAAGCCCCGGGAATCTAATGTACTCGTGTGAGGCATTTCGCGACCCGTCGGCAGACAGCAGATTCTCCCAGGAAGAATTATTTCTAGCAACTTTTGAAACTTCTATGTTTTTACGTTTTTCCCAAATTGTAGAGGCTCTTTTCTCCACGGTAGTAGAACACTGAATATGTGACATTTCATAGGAAATCAAAATGTGATAGGCTCTCTACCGCAATAATCAACTTCAAAAACAAGGTTAGGAATAGAATCAACCTATTTCTTTACAAGAAAACCGGACAGCTCTGACTGATCGGCGAACGTAAGGTGCGTCCGAATGAGACTGGCGGCCCATGCGGCCAGCGTGTTTGGCAGGCGGCCGTCGCGTTTGCCGCTCTTGGACGAGCATGCGAAAAGTCCCTACCGCCATCGACTACAAACGGGGCCGGCACCGGCTGGCAGCAATCACTGCGCCGATCAATCTGCTCTGCAGACGGTTGGAGAGGGGACGGCCGTCCTTGAAATCCAACACTCGTCCGAGGGCGGCACATGCGACGGCCGCCTGCCAAGCATGCCGGCCGCGTGGGCCGCCATTACCATTTGGGCACACTTTATTCGTTGCGAAGTGCCTTTTTCACATCTAAATGGAAGAATATAGCACGCTAGCAGCATATAGCTACGGAAACTCCGCCAGATCTAAGCTCTTACCACGAAACCTGTGGCAAATACTATGAGGCACGCCTAAACATCTACCAAGCAGCCATACTAGGCATGGGAGCGGTTAGTCCGCGGGTAATGTCGGTTGCCCCTTCCTGATCATCCAGCGTGTAACCGATACTGTTCCTCCGTACAACCGCACAGACTCATGGGCGGCTACTCGGCGGGGGAACGTCGGTTGATCGGCTGGGGCATCTGCTGGACAACCGATCTTCCACCGCCATTCAACCGATATCACACCGCGGTACAACCAAACCAGATTTCCGGTCACGCGCTTTCCAATACATCCTGGGTATTCACGGGTCCGCAGAGGGGACCCAGGGGAAATCCCTATTGGCGTCCCCACAAAAGAGGTGATCCCACGGTCCACGGTGGGGTGCACCCTACTGCGGACCATGGGGAGATGACCCTACAGTTGGGTATCTATCACCCCCCCCGAGCCCTGGGGAGCCCCCTCCCCTCGGCGACAAAAATTATCCTCCGGTATCCGGTGGATCTTCCGGGAGGTGACTCGAGGTCACCTTCCAGGTCCAGCTCCGAAAAGCTGACTGAGGCTCACGGTGAGATGAGGAGCCTTTTATACCCCTATCAATGTTAATACTTTTGTCTAAACATGTTGGTGCCGGCGCACCCATCTTTTTTGGTCCGAGTTGCGGAACGTGTCACATATTTGACGGTAGAGCACGTCCCCGCCGTTGCACCGTCAACCCCTTTTCCACCGCCAAATAACCGTCTCAGTGAATTGAATTTCTCTCTATCTGCGGTACAACCGGCAATTCGACTCCTCCCCATTTTGGCTCCCGCCGTCGCACCGACAAGCCTTTTTACCCCGCTGAACAACCGTCAGCGTGTCTGAGTATCGGTCTGATTTTGGTTTGAAAAGTGATGCTTTAATCTGTCAGAACGCCCGCGAGTGGATGAGTGAGGAATCGACGTGTTTTCATGTGAAAAAAAAACAGTTACTTGCACTTCAATTATTTTCATAGTCGGATAAAAAAGTCGACTTTTTATTCGAAAAGTCGAATATTCGAAAATGTCTCATATCCGACTACTGTCGAAAAGTCGAATATTCGAAAAAGTGCGATATCCGACTACAGTCGAAAAGTCGAATATTCGAAAAAGTGCGATATCCGACTATAGTCGAAAAGTCGAATATTCGAAAAAGTACGATATCCGACTATAGTCGAAAAGTCGAATATTCGAAAAAGGGCGATATCCGACTATAGTCGAAAAGTCGGATATTCGAAAAAGTGCGATATCCGACTATAGTCGAAAAGTCGAATATTCGAAAAAGTACGATATCCGACTATAGTCGAAAAGTCGGATATTCGAAAAAGTGCGATATCCGACTATAGTCGAAAAGTCGAATATTCGAAAAAGTACGATATCCGACTATAGCCGAAAAGTCGGATATTCGAAATGAATTTCATTTGGAACAAGTATATTACCTACCCGGGTAAGATCCAGCGCAAAATGTGTTTATTGTGCACTCACCGAAAGACTGAATAGGCGTCGTTAATTTGAAATTCTTTCGCCGATTCATACTTTTTTTTATTCAAAGGGGATAAAGAGAAGTGCATTGGTTTGATGATTAATGAAAACTTTGAAGTACATCATAGGGGGTCCCTACTATATAGAAAATAGCATCATTTAACATTACTGACTATTCAATTTCTTCTAGCGAGATTCTTCCAAAGGCACTCGTCAATTTTTTTTTCTAATCGCTGTCCTACTCTAGTGGAGGATTACTCTATGATGGAATTTTTCCTCTAGGAGTATTAGGTTGTAGATAAAGCTACCCACTATTCATTTTTGTCTTTTTTCGGTCCAGTTTTTCAGCCAAATTTGATACACCGTTCAAAAGCGCCCATTTGTTCCTATCTAAGATTTTTTTGAGCTCTCAGCTACTCTTGGTGGGTCACGAGTCTCAGGGGAAAATCTGGTAAATTTTTTGCAAAAGTTCACCGATCGGCCAACGATAAATATGCCCTTTCGTGCGTAATACAAATCGACGAAAAAAAAGCCGAAGGATTCTTCTATATTGCGTCGTGCTTATTTAATTGTAGAGAAAAAAACTCAACCCCATTATTTATTCGGCACAATAAATTTTGGCATTAGAAAGGCGGCTCTCCCTCTGTCGTATACTGCTGGAAGTTTTCTTCTAAAAATCACTTCATTGCGAATTGTCAAGTATTTTTTTTCAAATTTCGAAGAAAAAGCAGAAATTGGTGGCAGAAAGTTGACTATTCGCAAATTATCTATGGTGGATGAGAATATTACCTGTACAAACGTACTGTGAGATTCGAGGTCCAAACTCATTGCACAGAAAAAAGCTCGAAATGCGAAAATGTCGAGTACTTAAGCCATAAATTGAATTCGAGCGTTAGGATCACAGATTATCATTTTCTAGAAGGAGCGTCAAAAGTATTAGATAAAGGAACGACAGCGTTCTCGGCAGCTACACTATTAACATATGACCTGAGAAATTCAATCGGGCCAAGGATATTGTTTTCTCAAACTATTACTTTTGATTCAGTACAATATAATCTAACTCAGTAAGAGTTCGGTGAACATTGGCACGAAGAGTATAAAGCCGAGAAGAAAATCTTTAGTTGCATTTTCTGATGCATTCAAAATTTGGTAAAGAAATCTAGTGGACAGAAGCAAGGAAAGTCTACCGCTTTTTCACGACAGACAACAAAAACCAATGAGAACACGCATGAAAAAACATTTATAACTTTCTGTTTGTGGAAAGAAACATTGAATTAATCATAAAAAAGGCAAAATAACCTATAATGAAACGAGTAGTTTTAATTATCGATGAAAATAATGCGCTCCATTGCTGTTTCCGCGGTGAGTGCGGCTGTAGCCGGCTGGGAGTAAAATTTACCCGGCTCCATACGTCGGGTGAATTTTACCTGGATTTTTACTCGAAAATCGCGAGTAAGTAAGCGTGTGAATACCGGGTAAGTGCCAAATTCGAAGGACTTTACACTTACCTCGCGGGTAATTCATTGATGAATACGGCCCCTGGGAACCATCGTGGGTGTTACATAGTATAGGCAACATATGCAGCAAGGACATAGAAGTGTTGAAAATGCCATAAAAATTTTACCTCCATACGCTCGCTCCCCCACGTGGTTGACGGTGGCTGGAACGCGTACCAACGGTGGTTGGACCAAGCGAAACTTGGGCATCCAAAATATCTTTTTAGGGAGCTGCAGAAAAGGGAAACGGAACAAAAACAACACTGAGAAGCTTTTTTCTTCTAAGAATGCGAATGTTCTAAATCTGATTTCACTGTTCCTGAAGAAAAGAGATTTCCAATTCAGGTTGCCTAGATAAGCTGTTAAGTGAGCACCGAGTAAAAACAATGACTATGAAGAGTTTGACATTCATGATATTCCAAAAAAAAAAGCCAAACAACAAACAGAAGGATGATGACAAATGATGTAGAGGGAAAATTGAGGAAACTGTTGCGAAATATTTTGAAGGACGAGAACAACTCAGCGGGCGGCTGGCTAGCGAACAGCTCGCGATCCGCTACATCACCTCTCCTCGCGCTGGCGACCCGCTATACCCATAGCGGGTGGCGATCAAATACGAAGGGGTAGCTGGTGGCGAGCTCCGAGTTCCTGAGAAGGGAACTGCTGTAAGTCATACTAACCATTTCAAATGCAATGTACTTTCGTAGAACCAATTTCGGACGTAGAGTGCAAATATGCTTTTTACAGCTGCCAAGAGTCACTCTTGAACAAGTTATACCCGTTTTTTTCTTTTTTTTTGTACCAATTGTACCCTCCAAAAAGCGCATTAATTTTATGAAAATCCGGAAACGGATCTCATAATCGTGTTCAGGGCTCAAAACAACCCCTCTTAGCGAAAATTGGGTGGAAGCACATTTTCCGAACTATGTGCAGACTGGTAGCGTTTTGGACTTGTACGGATTTTCGGTTCAGCGTTCAATTACATCAAATACGGGATACAGAAAGCGTTGATGAAACATTCTCCAGATTTGACTCAAAATTCACCCTGGGAGTTATTTGGGATGCTGATCACAAATCTGAGGGTTATTTGTCGTTTTTCCAAAGTTTCGACTATATTTGTTCAAAGCTTCCCACCGGCAGAAAAATTTGACGGCAAAATCGACTTTCGACGATTTCCGGGATGTGGCGAGAGATGTGGCTCAAATCGTTCTTCTGGGGGTTATTTGGAGTGCTCAAACAAATCTGATGTCCGTTTATCAATTTTTGACAGCTTACGGTAGATTTCGGTGGGCATACAGTAGTTTGGTCAATGTCACAGTCTTGTCTCAAAATTTCTACGTGGGGGTTATTTGGGCCAAAGTAACCTACAGTAAAGCTCAAAATTTCGTCAAGCGAATTCCAGGTTCGTGTTCAGCACCCCAGATCACCCCTAACTATGGTTTCCGTTTTCGTTCTAGTCTGACGCATGGACCACGCGGCTGTCCGTGCGGGGTTAGCGGCCTCACTGGAGAATGGGGTTTCGACTCGCGCGGGGGAATCTACCGCCGCAGTCCGTCCATTCATCAGACTAGAATTATTACGCGAATTCTACACGTTTTTAGCAGAATACGGAAAAAATGAAAAACACCCTAAAAATTTCAAAATTCCCTAACCTTGCCGCGAAGCTTTAAAAACGCTCATAACGTTTTTTCAGAGTGAGTCTAGGCAGCTGCGATGGGCATATTTGAACTTTACGTCCGAAAATGGTTCTAGTAAAGTACATTCCATTTCTGATGGTTATAGTATGACTTATAGTAGTTCCCTTGTTAACTAGATTTCACGTACCGTATCCTCTGGTTCGGGGTTAAATTTAGTTTGTGCCATTGCGGGCTCGCGCTGCGGACACGCGACGCATCGAGTTCGTACGAGCGTCCGCGCCCGCCCTCATCAGCTGATCATATGGGTTTTTTCTTCATTTCAATAGTTTCCTTTATTTCTCGCGTCGTTTTTCAACAGATTGTGATTATTGAATTGTTATAATAGTCCCGTTCGCGAAAGTTTAAAGGCAGTGGTCGCGATCAATTATGCGTGTTGACCTAAAAGAAAAAATCGCGAAAAAACCACTGTTTTGGGCCAAATTTGAAGCCTGAACTTTCTTCTCTCTTGATGGTGAACGAGCCCACTCCACATCATCGGCATCGATGACCTCTTATATCAAGAACATCAGCTGGCTTGAAATTGAATTTCAATCAATGAACCTTCGGATTTATGTACACATCTAGTCAAAAACATTGACTGGAATGCTTTCTCTCGTTGCTCACCTGTTTTTATTAGGTAAACTTGCATTTATTTCCTCCTCTGAATAGCGATGATTTTTGACTGCTCGGCATGAGACTGCGATCTTTTTTTGCGGCTCTGTGCACGTGTGCACGAACTGGATTCTTTGGGCTCTAGAAACTCTAATTCGAGCCCGTTTTTCATCGCGCTACCTTCATAGTTTTTCAGCTGGTTTTGATTTAAGCTGATTTTCGTAGTTTTTTCGATAACGTTTTTCATCGTGACCACTGCCTTTAATTTCGGGACGGTCGGCAACTAATGGGGTCAACCAATTTTTGTTCAGTTTTTTTTTTATTTCGTGATGTTACCAAGCTTGAACCCGTATTTTGTGCTTGTTACTCACTTCTGAATTTGATAGCAAGATCTTCATTGATTGTGAACCTTTTCAGAGTTGTCTAATGTTTAGGTTTGCCCGAATCTCCAAAAACCTTCCTAATGTGATTCTTTCGTTTGAATCTTTTTTAAAGGCACTGTTCGCGATAAACTTCATCCTCGAACTTTCCATGACAAACGCTTCTCGTGGCTCTCAGAAGCAGAACAGCGTCGAAAAAACGGGACGAAAAGCTACCCAGGAGCCGCAAAATGGCTTAGAAAAGTGGGCAAACCCCGCCATTGTGGGCAAGTCCCGCCTCTCTCCGCCCCTCGACGTGAACAAAGGAACACTCGAAATCGTGAGTTGAGCTATGGTTTCCAATCAAAAGCCCCGTTCTTCCCTTCATTCTCAACTTCTTTCTTTACTCAGGTCAGCTCGCATACATTGGCTGCAAAAGACGGAAGTTACAAGCCTCGAACAACTCGTCCACCATTTTCCCTAGCTCAACTTTTGAGGGACCATAACTCCATCCCCAGAAGGTCTTGTACGATTCCGGAAACATCATTGGAATCAGAATGGGACCGGTTTCAAGATAGGCAGAAAAACAGAAAAGCGATTTTTATCGCGAACAGTTCCTTTAAGGTTCAAATCAGTTTTATGATGTGTTTTTTGTTGTTTTATTCCTTTCAAACCTTTTTCCTAAATATGGGTCTTGCCCGAATTATTTTTGTTCACGTGGGCGCAATTTTCACCAGACCCTTGCATAATTACGAAAAAGGTTTCAGTGGAAGTATTGGTTGAAAAGTATTGAAAGCCTAAAAAAGAAAGAATGTGAACTTTTAAATGAAATTAGTTTTTTTATTCAATATAATCTCCCTTAACATCAATACACTTATTCCAATAATTCTGCAATAATTTTATACCATCTCTGTAATGATTTTCTGGAAGCTCTGCAAAATACTGTTCCATGGCTGAAACAGCTTCTTCATTCGATGAAAAACGTTTTTGTTTCAATTTAGGGTAATGGTGGTAGATCAAGGTTTCATCCGTAGTCACAGAACAACGCTCGAAATCGGTTTTATTCTTATTAAAAGGATTCAAATAATGCTGGCAAATTTGGTTTCATGTGAGTTTTTGTGAATTGTTAACGAATGCGCCACTAACTTTCCAAACAGCTTACTCCGCCAACGCGTAGCTAGATGCCTCACACTGAAGCCAGAGATGTCCAGGGTTTCGGAGGCAGTTAGTCTAATTTTGACACGAGAATTTACGTAAATTACGGGAAGTTTAGCCTCAGTTGGTGAAATTTTAGCTACAGCACCCGCATATCGCTCCAGCCGCGAAGCGGCTGGAGAGGTTTGGTTTTGCCTGGCACTTGTGATCACTTAGATTTTGGTAAAGTAGTTAATAAAACCTGTAAAACAAATTTTCTAGAGATTTCCTTCTGGATATAAGTGAGAGAGTATAGAAGACACCCGCTGACAAAATTTGAGCCAAATCGATTGAAAATTAACAAAGTTAGATCGGCGGAAGCTTAGCTAAAATTCGCGTTTTTTCTTGTAACGCGTCCCTCGTGTCCTGTTCCTCGTTCCTCGTCCCTCGTCCCTCGTCCCTCGTCCCTCGTTCCTCGTTCCTGCCACTAGCCACTGCCAGTGGTCGCAGGCTATCAGTACATAGGGCATCTGATGACGTCATCAGGGTGTCATGTAAAGTACATAGGGCATCTGATGACGTCATCAGGATGTCATGTAAAGTACATAGGGCATCTGATGACGTCATCAGGGTGTCATGTAAAGTACATAGGGCATCTGATGACGTCATAAGGGTGTCATGTAAAGCACATAGGGCATCTGATGACGTCATCAAGATGTCATGTAAAGTACATAGGGCATCTGATGACGTCATAAGGGTGTCACGTAAAGTACATAGGGCATCTGATGACGTCATCAGGGTGTCATGTAAAGTACATAGGGCATCTGATGACGTCATCAGGGTGTCATGTAAAGTACATAGGGCATCTGATGACGTCATCAGGGTGTCATGTAAAGTACATAGGGCATCTGATGACGTCATCAGGATGTCATGTAAAGTACATAGGGCATCTGATGACGTCATCAGGGTGTCATGTAAAGTACATAGGGCATCTGATGACGTCATCAGGATGTCATGTAAAGTACATAGGGCATCTGATGACGTCATCAGGGTGTCATGTAAAGTACATAGGGCATCTGATGACGTCATCAGGGTGTCATGTAAAGTACATAGGGCATCTGATGACGTCATCAGGGTGTCATGTAAAGTACATAGGGCATCTGATGACGTCATCAGGGTGTCATGTAAAGTACATAGGGCATCTGATGACGTCATCAGGGTGTCATGTAAAGTACATAGGGCATCTGATGACGTCATCAGGATGTCATGTAAAGTACATAGGGCATCTGATGACGTCATCAGGGTGTCATGTAAAGTAGATAGGGCATCTGATGACGTCATCAGGGTGTCATGTAAAGTACATAGGGCATCTGATGACGTCATCAGGGTGTCATGTAAAGTACATAGGGCATCTGATGACGTCATCAGGTGTCATGTAAAGTACATTGGGCATCTGATGACGTCATCAGGGTGTCATGTAAAGTACACAGGGCATCTGATGACGTCATCAGGGTGTCATGTAAAGTACATAGGGCATCTGATGGCGCCATCAGGGTGTCATGTAAAGTACATAGGGCATCTGATGACGTCATCAGGGTGTCATGTAAAGTACATAGGGCATCTGATGACGTCATCAGGGTGTCATGTAAAGTACATAGGGCATCTGATGACGTCATCAGGGTGTCATGTAAAGTACATAGGGCATCTGATGACGTCATCAGGGTGTCATGTAAAGTACATAGGGCATCTGATGACGTCATCAGGATGTCATGTAAAGTACATAGGGCATCTGATGACGTCATCAGGATGTCATGTAAAGTACATAGGGCATCTGATGACGTCATCAGGTTGTCATGTAAAGTACATAGGGCATCTGATGAAGTCATCAGGGTGTCATGTAAAGTACATAGGGCATCTGATGACGTCATCAGGATGTCATGTAAAGTACATAGGGCATCTGATGACGTCATCAGAGTGTCATGTAAAGTACATAGGGCATCTGATGACGTCATCAGGGTGTCATGTAAAGTACATAGGGCATCTGATGACGTCATCAGGGTGTCATGTAAAGTAAATAGGGCATCTGATGACGTCATCAGGGTGTCATGTAAAGTACATAGGGCATCTGATGACGTCATCAGGGTGTCATGTAAAGTACATAGGCATCTGATGACGTCATCAGGGTGTCATGTAAAGTACATAGGGCATCTGATGACGTCATCAGGGTGTCATGTAAAGTACATAGGGCATCTGATGACGTCATCAGGATGTCATGTAAAGTACATAGGGCATCTGATGACGTCATCAGGGTGTCATGTAAAGTACATAGGGCATCTGATGACGTCATCAGGGTGTCATGTAAAGTACATAGGGCATCTGATGACGTCATGAGGGTGTCATGTAAAGTACATAGGGCATCTGATGACGTCATCAGGGTGTCATGTAAAGTACATAGGGCATCTGATGACGTCATCAGGGTGTCATGTAAAGTACATAGGGCATCTGATGACGTCATCAGGGTGTCATGTAAAGTACATAGGGCATCTGATGACGTCATCAGGATGTCATGTAAAGTACATAGGGCATCTGATGACGTCATCAGGATGTCATGTAAAGTACATAGGGCATCTGATGACGTCATCAGGGTGTCATGTAAAGTACATAGGGCATCTGATGACGTCATCAGGGTGTCATGTAAAGTACATAGGGCATCTGATGACGTCATCAGGGTGTCATGTAAAGTACATAGGGCATCTGATGACGTCATCAGGGTGTCATGTAAAGTACATAGGGCATCTGATGACGTCATCAGGATGTCATGTAAAGTACATAGGGCATCTGATGACGTCATCAGGATGTCATGTAAAGTACATAGGGCATCTGATGACGTCATCAGGGTGTCATGTAAAGTACATAGGGCATCTGATGACGTCATCAGGGTGTCATGTAAAGTACATAGGGCGTCTGATGACGTCATTAGGATGTCATGTAAAGTACATAGGGCATCTGATGACGTCATCAGGATGTCATGTAAAGTACATAGGGCACCTGATGACGTCATCAGGGTGTCATGTAAAGTACATAGGGCATCTGATGACGTCATCAGGGTGTCATGTAAAGTACATAGGGCATCTGATGACGTCATCAGGGTGTCATGTAAAGTACATAGGGCATCTGATGACGTCATCAGGGTGTCATGCAAAGTACATAGGGCATCTGATGACGTCATCAGAGTGTCATGTAAAGTACACAGGGCATCTGATGACGTCATCAGGGTGTCATGCAAAGTACATAGGGCATCTGATGACGTCATCAGGGTGTCATGCAAAGTACATAGGGCATCTGAAGACGTCATCAAGGTGTCATCTAAAGTACATAGGGCATCTGATGACGTCATTAGGATGTCATGTAAAGTACATAGGGCATCTGATGGCGTCATCAGGATGCCATGTAAAGTACATAGGGCATCTGATGACGTCATCAGGGTGTCATGTAAAGTACATAGGGCATCTGATGACGTCGTCAGGATGTCACGTAAAGTACATAGGGCATCTGATGACGTCATTAGGATGTCATGTAAAGAACATAGTGCATCTGATGACGTCATCATGGTGTCATGTAAAGTACATAGGGCATCTGATGACGTCATCAGGACGTCGTGGAAAGTGAGTAGCGCTTAATTCGTAGCGTGCGCAACAAGTTTGTTGCTTACTGATTATTATAGCAATCAATGCTATTTGAAAATATTGAAGATTTTTTCATAGATATTACTTCGTAATATCAATAAAAAGTGAACAATTCTATCAAAAAGGGGTCTTCCAAGCGAAAGAGGTTTGGTTGGCGTCAGAAACGTCCCAACAAAAGAGAACAATAGGTAAGTAGATTGAGGAGAGTCTACAAAAAGTGAACAATATTCTCTGAGAGTAATTTTTCTTGGTGAACACTTCTTAACAGCGAAAACAAACCGTTGCGGTGTTCTACACAGAAGCTTTCTGTGGTTCCAATAATGGTCTTGATTACGCAAGAACCGTTTAAACGTATGTGCATGTAAACCTAACTCTTACCATCAGAATAGAAGATGACGTCGCAAAGACTTAGACAGACGGTTAGGTCTTGCTGTAAGGAGAAGCAAAACAATAAAATAGAAATACAGCATTAAGCAAGAGTAATCCCGTAAAATCTCGCTAAACGAATAGAAGTGCTTTTTCCGAAAGACACTATACTCATCATCGTAAAATGCCACAACGGTTTGTTTCCGCTGTTAAGAAGTGTTCACCAAGAAAAATTACTCTCAGAGAATATTGTTCACTTTTTGTAGACTCTCCTCAATCTACTTACCTATTGTTCTCTTTTTGTTGGGACGTTTCTGACGCCAACCAAACCTCTTTCGCTTGGAAGATTCTACGTAAATTCTCGCTGCAGCACCCACATATTCTACCCTCTATAAAACGTCGTAATTCACATCATTCGTGGAGCGAGGGGCGCGCGCGCGATGCCTCGGCCTCCGTCTGCCCTTCGCTCTCTCACTGTCTCTAACCTCCGTTCCGCACCAGCTCGCGTAGGAACCATGTGAATTTTGCCGTTTTATAGCCTGTACGATCATTCTCGTTGCAGCACTCGGTCGATCGGTCAAGTTTTCAGTGGATTGACTAGGCCAACACTATTCGAATGGCATCCCTGCGTTCCGCGTAGCCAGCGCGGGTTTGAGATTGCATTTCAACACAGGCTCCCGCCAAATCCGTAGATTCTCGCTACAGAATGATAGCGAGAATATACGGGTTTAGCGTCAGAGAGAGCACTGGCTCGAATTTAGACTTTGTTTTTACGTAGAATACGCGCAGAATTCGCACCCTTATAGCCTCGACACGAATATGCGGGTTTTAGCCATCGTAGCTAAAACCCGTAAGTTCTCGCTACATGGAATGGGGCGGCGTTTCAGGCCGCGCCCTCGGAGGCATCTAGCTACGCGTTGGCAGAGTACGTAATTCTTTATGTAAAACATGGAGTGCTCTTTCGTCTGACAAGGAAACCACAATAAGTCATAGTGGCCATTCCAAATGAAATGTACTTTCCTAGAACCATTTTTGGACGAAAAGTCCGAATATGCCCATCGCAGCTGCCTAGACCCACTCTGAAAAAAGTTATGAGCGTTTTTTCTGTGATTTTCGTACCTATTGTACCCTCCAAAAAGCGCATTATTTTTACGCAATTCCGGAAACGGACCTGATAATCGTGTTCAGCGCCCAAAACTACCCCACTAAGCGAAGTTTGGGTGAAGGAACATTTTCCAAACTTTGCGCAGACTAAAAGCGTTTTGGACTTGTACGGATTTTCGGTTGGGCGTTTATTTATTCCAATTAGAGGGCTCTCGAAGCGTTTTAGAAAAATATTCCAGATTTGACTGAAGGTTGGTTCTGGGAGGTTAATTGGGGTGCTGATCACGAATCTGAGGTTCATTTGTCGTTTTTCTGAAGTTTTCGACTATATTTGTTCAAAGCTTCCCACTGGCAGAGAAAATTGACGGCAAAATCAACTTTTGACGATTTCCGGAATGTGACGACAGATGTAGCTCAAATCGTTCCTGTGGGGGTTATCTGGAGTGCTGAACACAAATCTGATGTCAGTTTATCGATTTTTGTCAGCTTACGGTAGATTACGGTGGGTATACGGTAGTTTGGTCGAAGTCTCAGATTTGTCTCAAAGTTTCTAGAAGGGGGTTATTTGGGGTGCTGAATACAAATTCGATGCCCATTTGTCGATTATCGGAATATTGAGGTAGGTTTTGCCCTCTAAATGGCATGTTACCTACCGTAACCTACAGTAAACCTCGAAATTTTTAGAAGATTTTCTAAAATTTTCGTTTTCCCCAGATTCGTGTTCAGCACCCCAGATTACGCTTCCGTACATGTTTTTAGCAAAATGCGGAGAAAAATTTATAAACACCCCGAAAATTCCATGGGGGTACCCTTACCTTGCCGCGAGGCTTTAAAAAACGCTCATAACTTTTTTCAGAGTGGGTCTAGGCAGCTGCGATAGGCATATTCGGACTTTTCGTCCAAAAATGGTTCCAGAGAAGTACATTTCATTTGGAATGGTCACTATGACTTATTGTGGTTCCCTTGTGAGATGCCTATGGTATTAGCAAGTTCACGCTTAGTCAAACTTGGACCTTCACTGCCAATATATGCTTGCTCAATGATTTATGGTGTTTTTGCAGTTTTTGGTCGTCTACTACGTGGTTCATCTTCAACGCTTCTACGTCCACCTTTAAACTCTGAAACTCATCGGTGTACAATACTCGCCCTAATTTACTCAAAGAAGTCGCGAAAGTCGCGAAATCGCGACTTCTGCGACTTTTCGCCATAACTCGTTTCTTTCTCCATTTTCCCCCATAATGTGTGGTATCATTCGAACGTACACGTCGCCCTCTATCCGATTCGATGAAAAAGTTCTGAGAAAGTCCATTTTCGCACTGCTCGCCTACTCGAAGTACCTGAGGTGAGCCATAAACGGGCGCGCCCGAGATAATTACTCTCCTCTCGGCGAACGCATGCATGCTCACGAGAAATCGCCAGAGTCAGTCACTCACGTTCTTTCGTAGAAGCACTGTAAATAGAGATTGGCAGAGTAGTTGTTTTACGGAATAAAAATCAATTCACTGGAATTGAGGTTTAAACTTTGAAATGTAATGGCTTTTTCTAAATTCAATTGAGGGGCTGCAGACTTGTCACCGCACACTTTCCGCTAATTCGGAGAATTTTCGCAAACTTCCCATTTCAGGTTCAATGCGAACTTCGTGACCTTTTAAATAGCTGTTTACACTTATGTATGCACAATAATTAACCGAATTTAATAATAATTTTTTCGTTTTTTTACTTGAAAATTTTCAATTTCTTTCAGATTTTGAGAATTCGAGTTCAATTCAAAAAATTTGCATCCGATTCAATTTTTAACATTGGAAATTTATTCAAAGTTCGAAAATTCTGAGTTTTATTTAAAATTAATTGTGATTTTGAACTTCCTATTTTTTCAAATTTTCGATTTGATTTTTTTGGGAAACTCTTGCTTATTAAAAGTTTTGGAAGCTCGGTAATGGGGCCTCCTAAAAGGCAGCAGCGACCGTTTATCCATCTCGTTTTCAGCACTGAATACGCTGTAAGTTGGCGAGTTGAAACTTGTTGAAACTCGTAGAGCATTCCCACTGGCAGAACACTGAGATGGAACACGTATGGATGAACAGTCGCTGCAGCCTGTTTAGGTTTTCTCGTTGCGGTAATATGTTCAACTTTTTAATACTACAAATTCAATCAATTTCAATGAATCAGAATGTAATTCAATTTTATTTCTGATTTTCGAATTCGATTCTTTTCCGATTTTCTAGTTCACTTCAGGTTTCAGAAACCCACTCCACGCAGGCAACAACAATTTGTTGTATCCACTTCAGTAAAATCTGCGTATAATAATCAACTGAATTTAACAACAAGTTTTTTTCAGTTTTTTATTTGTGACTTGTCTCAGATTTTGCTAGTTTGAATTTAGTACGAAAACCGCATTTAATTCGATTTTTGACATTAGAAAACCAGACGAATTTGGAAAATTCTGAATTTAATTCAAACTCAATTCTGGTTTTTGAAATCCAATTTTTTTCAAGTTTATTTCAAATTTATTTTTAACGTCAAAATCCAAATTTATCTATGATTTGAAAATTCTCTTTTTTGGATTTCAAATTTATTTCAGGTTTTTTATAGGTCTCTCAACTGCTTCAAGTTTTAAAAGGTCGCCAGTTTATTCAAATTTTTACCACCGCAAATCTATTCGAATCGTAAAATTCTAAATTTAATTCAAATTTATTTCTGATTATTGAATTCGGATTTTTTATTTGCAAATTTTTGAATTTATTTCAAATTTTGAAAAAAAAATATATTTTAAATTTTGATAAACTGAGTTTGATTAAAATTTTGAAACTTAAAATTTTGAGCGAACTTTAAAATTCCGAACTGTCCAAATTTTTGAATTTAATCAAAATTTCGGATGTAGTTCAAATTTTGAGAGTGAGACAAACTTTTCAGCATTTGTAAACATTGTTGAAGAATAAAAAAAGCGAATCCTGTCAAATTTACCATTTTTCATCGCGATATTAATTTATACTAAATGTATTCAATATTTTGTTTTGTTTCATTTCTTTATAATTTCAAAATTTTCAATTTTACCTATTTATTGATTTTATCATTTTTATCTATTGAATACAATTTTCTTAAATAACTATTTATAACTTTATTGAAGCCACTGATCGATCCAAAAAGCACCCAGAAACGCAGAAGTTCCAAGATTTCAGAAGTTCTAGGGCTTTTACGAGTGGTAGTGTACAGATTTGGAGCCTTGCCAACGCTAGCCCTGTGCGTGACCCATCACCCCTCGCATGCCGGCCCATTTACCGACACGGGCTGGCCTTCTCCGCCGCCACTGACCAACACATATCGACTGGACGGCCCACACGAGACCGAAATATGAAAGAATCTTCAATAAAGATGCGTTCCCATACACTGGGCGGTCAAAATATAGACGACTTCAGAGAATTTTCAAACCTTTTTCTTAATTCAAAATTTATTTTTTCGTAGAATTCATGAAAATTTTATCAAAATTTATTCCATTTTAAATGTTATCAATGTACGTTTTTTTATGTGAAAATTTTTAATTTTTTCATTCTTTATATCTATTATATTAAATATTGTTAAGCATTATTTACTAATTTCTTGGAAATTTATTTTACTATGTATTAGGGCCACTTATAGATCCAAAATGCATCTAGTATCGCAGAAGTTCCAAGATTTCAGAAGTTCTAGGGCTTTTACGAGTGGTAGTGTACAGATTTGGAGCCTTGCCAACGCGAGCCCTCTGCGTGACCCTTCACCCCTCGCATGCCGGCCCATTTACCAACGCAGGATAGCCTTCTCCGCCGCCAATGACCAACACATATCGACTGGACGGCCCAGACGAGACTGAAATACGGAAGAATATTCAATAAATAAGCGTTCCTATTCACTCAGCGGTCAACATATAGACGACTTCAGAGAATTTTCAAACCTTTTTCTTAATTCAAAATTTATTTTTTCGTAGAATTCATGAAAATTTTATCAAAATTTATTCTATTTTAAATGTTTTCAATGTATGTTTTTTTCTGTGAATTTTTTTTGTATTCATTCATCATATCTAATATATTAAATATTTTTAGCATTATTTACTAATTTCTTGAAAATTTGTTTTACTCCGTATAAGGTCCATGCCCGACTTTGCTCTTTATTTTACGAATTTTGTGCAAGCATTCAAAAATTGTGAAATTAATCTAAATTCTGAATATTATACAAGTGTCAGAAATCGAGAACTCCATCTGAATTTTTAAACTCTGCATTTGCTTTGAATTTCAAATTCATATCGAATTTTGATTATAATTTAAAGTTTAAAAATCTGGATTGGCTGTGTGTGAGTCTTAAATTTTTTTTAACATTTCGACAATATTCGTGATTTTGATTTTGAAAATCAATCAATACATGGTATCGTGAGTTTTCTATCAAACCTGATAACTTGGTAACTACAATGAAACTTTTCCCAGATGCACTGATTTGCTGACCCATGAGAATTTTCATGTTTCCATGAACACACTGAACCTTTTTTCTTATCAACAGTATGGTGCTATATATTCCCATTTTTCACTAAGGATAATCTAAATGCAAGGTGGGTCTGATCTCCACTATTTTTCAATTCTAATTTGCTAAAATTTAAAATGTATGGCATTGTCCGTACTTGTTATATATTATTATACAAATCAACTTTACATACGTCGTAGTATAATTTATTGGAAAATTAAAATAGATCTTGCATTAATATATAGTGTAAAAAATATTATTTCTAAATTTCAAAAAAAGCTCCACAATTTCCTGAAGTCGTCTATATTTTGACCGCTGAGTGAATAGGAACACTTATTTATTGAATATTCTTCCATATTTCAGTCTCGTCTGGGCCGTTCAGTCGATATAACGTCGGCATGGATCGTGAAGAGACTTCGCGTTCACTGTTGAAGGTTGGCGCAAACTCGGCGCCATATGCTAGAACATAGGTGCACCGAATTCGCGCCAACCTTTAACAGTGAACGCGAAGTCCCTTCACGATCCATGCCGATGTTAGGTGTGTTGGTCAGTGGCGGCGGAGAAGGCCATCCTGGGTTGGTAAATCGGCCGGCATGCGAGGGGTGAAGGGTCACTCAGAGGGCTAGGGTTGACGAGGCTCCAAATCTGTACACTACCACTCGTAAAAGCCCAAGAACTTCTGAAATCTTGGAACTTCTGCGATACTAGATGCATTTTGGATCTATAAGTGGCCCTAATACATAGTAAAATAAATTTCCAAGAAATTAGTAAATAATGCTTAACAATATTTAATATAATAGATATAAAGAATGAAAAAATTAAAAGTTTTCTACATAAAAACGTACATTGATAACATTTAAAATGGAATAAATTTTGATAAAATTTTCATGAATTCTACGAAAAAATAAATTTTGAATTAAGAAAAAGGTTTGAAAATTCTCTGAAGTCGTCTATATTTTGACCGCCCAGTGTATGGGAACGCATCTCTATTGAAGATTCTTTCATATTTCGGTCTCGTGTGGGCCGTCCAGTCGATATGTGTTGGTCAGTGGCGGCGGAGAAGGCCAGCCCGTGTCGGTAAATGGGCCGGCATGCGAGGGGTGATGGGTCACGCACAGGGCTAGCGTTGGCAAGGCTCCAAATCTGTACACTACCACTCGTAAAAGCCCTAGAACTTCTGAAATCTTGGAACTTCTGCATTTCTGGGTGCTTTTTGGATCGATCAGTGGCTTCAATAAAGTTATAAATAGTTTTTTAAGAAAATTGTATTCAATAGATAAAAATGATAAAATCAATAAATAGGTAAAATTGAAAATTTTGAAGTTATAAAGAAATGAAACAAAACAAAATATTGAATACATTTAGTACAAACTAATATCGCGATGAAAAATGATAAATTTGACAGGATTCGCTTTTTTTATTCTTCAACAATGTTTACAAATGCTGAAAAGTTTGTCTCACTCTCAAAATTTGAACTACATCCGAAATTTTAACTAAATTCGAAAATTTGGACAGTTCGGAATTTTAAAGTTCGCTCAAAATTGTGAGTTTCAAATTTTTAATCAAACTCAGTTTATCAAAATTTAAAATATATACTAGCGAGACATAGCGAAGTTTTCGCTCAAGAAAACTTTTATGTGCGCCAACTCCCTGAGGCAAATTAGTTTGTCAAAACGATGTTGACTGGCTTCCGTATACCCGAAAGTTGCCATCCGTATGGACTCTCCTGAGCAGAACATGCTGCCGGACATTTATAGCAGGGCGTAAGGTATAAAAATGTGGCATAAAAAAGCAAAACATAAGAAGCCAGCTGTAGATCGTCAGTTGCTACCGGCATCACATTTACGGCCCCTTCCGTCCCTCCTCCCTTTATATCGCAATGCACTGCCCTCCCTTCCGATTTGTAAAGCTCCCAAGCGAATACTATCGCATTACTATCTCTGTCATGATGAGGAAAAACGTGTTATTTCCCTAACTGACCAACGATATGCCACTGTTCACAATAAATGAAATATGTCCCTACGCGGATGATTATCTTTCGAGACGCAGAATTCGATAAGCTCAGACATTCAGCGTGTATGAACTATTTTATGGAAGTTGGTAATTCGAAATGACTGAGCAGGTGTAATGAGTGGCGAACAGAGAAGGCGCGGGTGTGGAGCTGCTGCTTGTTTCCTCAGATTGGCGAGGAAATGTCTCCGGAGCTCTGCGCCCTCCACAAAACGCCTCGCGCGCTTCTAAAGATACACGTTTTCCTACCTGTTTTCTCCGCTAGAAACGGTTAAGAATCAGCATGAAAGAAAAACACAAAATCTCGTTATTTTTATTCTACACTCTCAGTGACATCCTGCACACTCCGATTGCGGTCCTGCAAACTTTTTATGGCCTCCTACACTCTCCCACTGGGAACCTATACATTTACTATGACATGCTTCACACTCCCATTGGAAACCTGCACATCCCTACTGGGGTCCCGCACACTTTCTACGACGTCCAGCGCACTACCACTGGGGTCCTGCACACTTTCTATGAAGGCCTGCACACTCCCATTGGGGTCCTGCACACTTTATATGACGTCCTGCACACTCCCATTGGGGTCCTGCACACTCCCACTGGGGTCCTGCACACTTTATATGACGTCCTGCACACTCCCATTAGGGTCCTGTACACTTTCTATGACGTCCTGCACACTCCCAATAGAGCCCCGCACACTTTCTATGACGTCCTGCACACTCCCACTGGGGTCCTGCACACTTTCTATGACGTCCTGCATACTCCCACTGAGGTCCCGCACACTTGATATGACGTCCTGCACACTCCCACTGGGGTCCTGCATACTTTATATGACGTCCTGCACACTCCAACTGGGGTCCTGCGTACTTTCTATGACGTCCTGGACACTCCCACTGGTGTCCTGCACACTTTATATGACGTCCCGCACACTTTCACTGGGGTCCTGCACACTTCATATGACGTCCTGCACACTCCCACTCAGGTCCCGCACACTTTCTATGACGTCCTGCACACTCCCATTGGGGTCCTGCACATTTTCTAAGACGTTCTGCACACTCCCATTTGGGTCCTGCGCATTTTCTAAGACGTTCTGCACACTCCCATTTGGGTCCTGCGCATTTTCTACGACGTCCTGCAAACTCCCACTGGGGTCCTGCTCACTTTCTATGACGTCCTGCACACTCCCAATGGGGCCCCGCACACTTTCTATGACGTCCTGCACACTCCCACTGAGGTCCCGCACACTTTCTATGACGTCCTGCACACTCCCATTGGGGTCCTGCACATTTTCTAAGACGTCCTGCGCACTCCCATTAGGGTCCTGTACGCTTTCTATGACGTCCTGCACACTACCAATGGGGCCCCGCACACTTTCTATGACGTCCTGCACACTCTTACTGAGGTCCTGCTGACTGTCTATGACGTCCTGCACACTCCCCAAATCCTAGCGATTCTGTACAGCGTCCCGTACACTGCAACAGAATACCTGTCGCTACGATTAGAGCGTAGCCCCTCTAGCGCTAGATGGCTCATGGAGGTTTTCATGACCCACGGCCAATTGTGCGCTCCACGGACAAATTTGGTTGCCCCGATTCGCGCAAGAGGTGGTTCACGCTGATTTTCTGGAAATCCAAGCGGACACACACACACACACACACACACACACACACACACACACACACACACACACACACACACACACACACACACACACACACACACACACACACACACACACACACACACACACACACACACACACACACACACACACACACACACACACACACACACACACACACACACACACATCAGGACATAACTGCTTTAAGTATAAGGACTTTTTCAAAATCTGAAATAAATTCAAAAATTTGCAAATAAATAATCAGAATTCAATAATCAGAAATAAATTTGAATTAAATTCAGAAATTTTAGATTCGAATAAATTTGCGGTGTTAAAAAAATTCTGAGCAACTGCCGACTTTTCAAAACTTGAAGCAGTCAAGAGACCTATAAAACGTGAAACAAATTTGAAAATCAGAAAAAAATAGAGAGAATCTTCAAATCAAAAATAAATTTGGATTTTGAGGCTAAAAATAAAATTGAAATAAACTTGAAAGAAATTGGGATTCAAAAATCAGAATTAAATTTGAATTAAATGGAGAATTTTCAAAATTCGACTAGTTTTCTAATGTTAAAAAATCGAATTAATTGCGGTTTTCGTTTCAAATTCAAATTAGCAAAATCTGGGACAAGTCGCAAAGTAAAAAAAAAAACTGAAAAAAACTTGTTGTTAAATTCAGTTGATTATTATACGCAGATTTTACTGAAGTGGATACAACAAATTGTTGTTGCCTGCGTGGAGTGGGTTTCGAAACCTGAAGTGAACTAGAAAATCGGAAAAGAATCGAATTCGAAAATCAGAAATAAAATTGAATTACATTCTGATTCATTGAAATTGATTGAATTTGTAGTATTAAAAAGTTGAACATATTACCGCAACGAGAAAACCTAAACAGGCTGCAGCGACTGTTCATCCATACGTGTTCCATCTCAGTGTTCTGCCAGTGGGAATGCTCTACGAGTTTCAACAAGTTTCAACTCGCCAACTTACAGCGTATTCACTGCTGAAAACGAGATGGATAAACGGTCGCTGCTGCCTTTTTAGGAGGCCCCATTACTTCCTTCCAAAACTTTTAATAAGCAAGAGTTTCCCAAAAAAATCAAATCGAAAATTTGAAAAAATAGGAAGTTCAGAATCACAATTAATTTTAAATAAAACTCAGAATTTTCGAACTTTGAATAAATTTCCAATGTTAAAAATTGAATCGGATGCAAATTTTTTGAATTGAACTCGAATTCTCAAAATCTGAAAGGAATTGAAAATTTTCAAGTAAAAAAACGAAAAAAATATTATTAAATTCGGTTAATTATTGTGCATACATAAGTGTAAACAGCTATTTAAAAGGTCACGAAGTTCGCATTGAACCTGAAATGGGAAGTTTGCGAAAATTCTCCGAATTAGCGGAAAGTGTGCGGTGACAAGTCTGCAGCCCCTCAATTGAATTTAGACAAAGTCATTACATTCCAAAATTTAAACCTCAATACGAGTGATGTTTATTCCGTGAAACAACTACTCCGCCAATCTCTATTTACAATGTTTCTACAAAAGAACGTTAATGACTGACTCTTCTCGTGAGCATGCATGCGTTCGCCGAGAGGAGAGTAATTATCTCGGGCGCGCCCGTTTATGGCTCACCTCAGGTACTTCGAGTAGGCGAGCAGTACGGAAATGGACTTTCTCAGAACTTTTTCATCGAATCGGATAGAGGGCAACGTGTACGTTCGAATGATACCACACATTATGGGGGAAAATGGAGAAAGAAACGAGTTATGGCGAAAAGTCGCAGAAGTCGCGATTTCGCGACCTTCGCGACTTCTTTGAGTATACAGTGCGTTCGGAAATGATAGGGACACCTCTAAAAAATGAGATTTTCAAAAAATTTCTGGGAATGGTGATGAGTACTGTTCATCAATGAATTCAGCGTGATAAAAAACCTCTGTTTGCAACTTCCTTGAAACCGTGCCTAATTTCATAAGATTTTTCCTTTACATTTAGAAAATTTCACCGTTCGGAAATGATAGGGACACCTTGCAAAAAATGGAATTTTTCACTTCGAACAAAATTTCCCGTTGCAAGTTCACTATATGAACGCAACACGAGGACATCCAACATCTTTATTCCAATCATGGGCCGTGGTACATCGCTTACTGTTTCCGAACAAGCCCAAATACGTGCCCTCAACGCTGCCGGGCTGAGCCAACGTCTAATTGCCTCCCAGCTCGGACGATCCCCCAAATGCATCAGCCAGTTCCTACGAGATCCAGACTCCTACGGCTTGGCGAAGAGTCCTGGACGCCCAAGAAAGGTCAGCGGCAGGGATGCACGGAGGATAAGCCGACTCTGCTCGAACAATAGTCTGTCTCTCAACCAAGTGACCCGCTCAATGTGTCGAAGACTACTGTTTGGAGCGTCGTCAACGCAGACGAAAACATCGTCCGCCAAGTGATGAAGAGGGCTCCATCGCTCTCAGAAGCCCACAAAGTAGCTCGACTCCGGTTTGCAAGGAACAACATGGCAACAGACTGGTCAGAGGTATGGGATTCTCTAAAAACCCGATATAATTTAAAAAGATAAAGGCGACATGTTCCAGGTAATTTTCTCCGACGAAAAGAAGTTTACCCTTGATGGACCTGACGGTGCTCGGTGCTACTGGAGAGATCTTCGCAAGAATCCGATGGTATTTAGTCGAAGAAATTTCGGATTCGGTTCGCTGATGTGTTGGGGAGCATTCTGCAGCGAAGGTGTTTTGGAAATCGCCTTCATTTCGTGTCGGATGGATTCGGAGGAGTATCAAGAAACATTGCGTGCGCATCTTCTGCCGTTCTTCACTGGAGACAGGCGTCAACGCTACATTTTCCAGCAAGATAACGCTGCGGTCCATGTCTCCAGATCCACAAAGGCGTGGCTTCAAGAAAACCGAGTTCGCGTGATGGAATGGCCCGCGTGTAGTCCTGACTGCAACCCGATAGAGAATATCTGGGGCATAATTGTGCGCCAGATTTACGCGAATAACAAGCAGTATGGGACCGTACTCGAAGCCGCTGTACTCGAAGCCTGGAGAAATTTGGATAAAAATGTGATATATAATTTGATCACTTCTATGCCGAATAGAATTTTTGAATTGATTTCCAACTCTGGAGGTGCGATATCATATTAGATTTCATGTATCTGTTGTTCCTTGTTTGATAATTTTTGTTTTTTGATAGTGTCCCTATCATTTCCGAACGACGAATAATGTGATAATTTAAGATAAAATATTACATTATTATGCTATTGTTATAGAAACAAGTGAACATAGGTTATTTACCTTGCTGAATTCATTTATGAGCATTACCGAACGCCGCAGGCAATTTAAACATAAAGACTGTGGTTTTCAGGGGTGTCCCTATCATTTCCGAACGCACTGTATTAGGGCGAGTATTGTACAGTTGGGGATGAAAGAGCAGATTCGATTAACACGCTAACCATTCTTGTATGAATTTCTCTTGCTGATGAACCTTTCAAAACAAAGAATTTTATCACTGCACTGCACTCAGTTCTTTCCATTGTTTGTAATATACCGACAGTCCGAATTCAGATGGCTGGTAAACAATGAACGAATTGACAATATTGAAATAAAAACTTTGTATATGAAAGATGAAATGTCAAAATGGTGTATGAATTTTAATTTCTCTACTGCTTAATAGTTGTCGCTTTAAGTACTTTCCTACCAACCTGTATAACAACAAAAATCAACATCATGAGAGCAACTTAAACCAAAAAAATGATTCAAATAAAAAAACACACACATCTAGGTTCTTTTGGAGAATCGAGGCAGCCTTAATGATAAAAAATTCTGAGAATTGTCACGATCAGTGAAAAGCTCGCTAGAATTGTGAAAAGTTAGTAAGAAACAAAAAAAGTGTCTCAAGTCGGGTAACATCTTGTAATAAAAGGGGAATTACCAAAATTGGTAAATTGCCCAAAAAAGTACTATCCGTTGCCGACGATGGAATCAGAAATGCAGCAATGACCACAATATTAGAAACATAGCATTTAAACATCAAAAACCAATGGGAAACACGTTAGAGACGAACGAAAAGCCAGGAAAATGAATGACAGCCCCACATAATCAGCTGATGAGGGGCGGGCGCGGAAGCTCGTACGAAACCGATGCGTTGCGTGTCCGCAGCGCGAGTCCGAAATGACACACACTAAATTCAGCCCCGAACCACAGGATTAGTGCGTACTCGCTGTGTCGCTATCAGCATGCTGTGAACCTAACATAATACCTTTTCTTGTAGCGTCATTCCTCATCTCCCCCTTGTTGCCTTCGGCGCGGGTTGCAGCAGTATGTCTCCAGTGAAGCGTGTACACAAGGCATACTCGGTAATCCGCGAGTGAACCTACTTTATGATTTCTTAATGGCAGGGTACCGGAGTGCATGAAATATGATTTTCGTTTTCTGAGAAGGGCAGGTGCAGTGAATACCTAGAATTGTGAACAAGACGAAACAAACCTTCCAGAAGCTGACCAAAGCGGTGGAGACGTTTTCGAAAGTGAAGCGATTCTCACACCTCATTACACAGTTTTGGTACTCAAGAACAACCTTCAAGAAAGCAAATTTCATTCCTTGCTCTTCTAGAAATGCAACTGTTCAATTTTGTATAGAAAACCATCTATTAACTACACTTCGGTCGGTTCGCGAGTGCACATTGCCGCCGGTGGGCGCCGGCGGTTTCGAACGTCTTTTTTGCAAATACCGTTTCCGGCGAAAAATTGATACTCTTACCAAAATTGGAATTCACTGCTTATTCTCATTATCATTCACACTAATTGATAAGAGAAGATAAGTTTCAAAAACAAAACTTCAAGTGTCTTCTTTCAGATTATTCATCTTCATCAGACATTAGCCAGCAAAAAATCTTTTCTTATGTAACGGTTTCTGATTTTCCATCACTATATGAATGTAGATTCAAGATACTGCTACGTGCCTTCATTAGGGGACACTTAAAGAAGAAGTCAGTGAGATATTATACATCGAATACCGATTCCTACGGAATTTGACTTTTCAGCAAAGACTTGTGCTACCATATTCCAAGAATGAAACGACATTCGAGTGTTATTTGTGCTAATATCAGTTTCAGGTTTTCCAACAGTTTTTCAGAGTGGGAAGTTCTATCGCGTCTTGAAAAAAATTACGAATACGAGAAGCTGCGTGGTGATGTGCCATTTTCATAATCCTAGAAAGTAAGAAATCGATTTTCAACGTAAGCAAACTTTACATAAATAGGGTCCAGTTGGATATTTGCTAATGTTCGAGTCTTTAACCGAGAGCATAATTACGCCCAAGTCGCTGGCAGTGTTTGTCACCAAAGGCAACGCTGGCCGCAGACACTTTTGCGCCCCGATGTTGAGACGATTTACCCAATTACTAGAACTTGTATGTATCCAGCTGATATGATATCTCCTCCTAGCATCAATTTAAAGTGGTAGGTAGCATCGAGTTTCCAAAAATCTCAAGATGATTTTTTAAGAAGTTCTAGACCCGACGAGATCCCATTTTCTGTCCCATGTTATGTTGGAAATTCGAAAATAGCATTAGCAGCTGTAACAAAAAATAGAAATCTCTTGGACCATTCACTATAATGCAATAATATTTTCGCAACACCCAACTTCAGAGTACAAAAAGACATTTGGAAGTTATATGGCAATTTTTAAAAATTTAAAAATTTTGAGTTTTTCAGCAGATTTCCTCGAATTAGCGTCCTATCTCTTCTCTTTCTAGGAAAGCTGTGAAAACCAGCTAACAATGATTGTGCAGAGGACGTTTCGTAGACAGATATTCCAATTTTTGGAAGAGCTGAAGAATTTTTCGTTTGTTTTATGTTAGTCACAACATGACTCTTCTGCCAAAAACAACATTCTTGTTACTTCTCCTATCTCCAGTCGGGCTCATATGGGATAAAGAATCGAGAAATAGTCGCCATAGTCGCGTTTCTCCATAGCTTGACTCAATTTTATATTTTTCTACTTATCAACCTACATATCATGCCATATTGAGAAAATTTTGGAGCCTCTTGACAACTTTTCATTCTTCGAGTAGCATAACTGAAACTTGTAAAAAATCATACATACTATGTCTTATTTTGCTAATGTCTCTCCAATGAATTTTCTAGAACATTCTTCATTAGCATTTTATTCACCAATTTCTAAAAATCAGGCAGTGTTCAAAAACTCAGGTAAGCGTTAGTTTTGTTAGAACGTAACATTTCTATAGATTTACACATGTAATTCGTGTGAAAAAAATTTTTGTGAGTGTTAATAAAGAATATGAGAACTCGGATCTATTTTTTAAGCCCTCGCTTGATCGGATCAATTCCTAACCTGTCGGAAAAAGCTGCTATAGAAACTGTCTGTGATTTAAAAAATCAGATTTTCAAGCAAAAACGTAGAGGAACATTCATATAAAACTGAAAAAAGGAGTTTGTGTGAAATGTTTCGTCCCATATTTTTTCCAAACTTTTCAAACGGATTTTCGCTGTGTTTCATTTATAAATGTTTATGAATGCATCCAATTCCCAGGAAAATGTTATCGAGTATTTTTGAAAGTTGTTTTTACCTCATTTCAGTTTTTTTTATTTGCATTTATTTTCGCATCGAAAAATGATATTCTTAAATTGGCAGAAACTCTAGAAAATAAAGGAAAAGAACAACGTTCCGGTTGATTTCACCAATTTTTACCCTTATTTCAGTTTTTTTTCAAATAATGAAGCGCGCTTTGGTTTCTTTAAAGGCAGTGTTCACGATAAGAATCGTTTTTCTGCTTTTTCGCCTCTTTAAGACGGCCCCATGCTGATTCCAATGATGTTTTTGGAATCCCACAAGACCTTCTAGGAACGGAGTTATGGTCCCTCAAAAATTGAGTCAGAAAAGCATGGTGGACGCGTTGTCCGAGGCTTGCAACTTCCGTCTTTTGCTGCCGATGTGTGCGAACTGACCTGAGTAAAGTGGGAAGTTGGGAATGAATAGAAGAACGGGGCTATTGATCGGAAACCATCGCTTATATCACAATCTCGAGCAATCATTTGTTCACGTCGGTGGGCGTGGAAAGTGCATCTGGGGTGTGACGAGCTGACGGGTGTCCAACATTGGGGCAGTAGGGGACCGTTCCGAGCTAATTTTTCTTAGTTTTTTCAACGTTAGGGTTGCGCTAGGCCCCGCAGCTGCCGATCTCCACCAAAAAATCAGACATGGTTTTTATCAAGGACACTGCCTTTAAAACATGCAGTCTTAATATGGACTGAATTTCTTTCTATCCTAAAGTCGAATCTTTTTTTTGTAGTCATCCAGCTAGGCAGACATGCCTATTTTGATCTGTATTCTCAGCCTCTGCATTCAGCCCAATAAAGTTGGCTCATATCGGTCGATATCTCCATCATTCGATGGCTCGAAGCCTCAGCATATCCATTGGACACAACACAACAACACAAGTAACCCAGGATCGTTAACATGTTCCAATGGCAATTTCCAATGGAAGTGTGGGTACCAGGGTCATCAGACCACGGACATCAACGAGAATTTAATAGATTGAATACTAACAAATTATACTAATATAGCGAACGACAAAAAATAGACAAAGGAGGAGAAGGGGTGTTTTTTCCAGAAGGAAAAGAGATTGTTTGGGAGATCAAAGAATAAACAAATCATAAAATTTCACATGAACATCGCGAAAATTCGAGAATTTCGTTGCTTTTCTTTGTAAACATTCTCAGAGAAATGCTGTTTTGTAATCCGAATGAGAAAATGTTTTTTTCGAACGGTCCTCGCTACGTTAGTTTACCCGAATCAGTCGTTTGCTTTCTTTCGTGTGAATGTAATCCAGTGAATATATTTCCTGAAATTAGTCATGAAAATGCAAAGAGAAAAAAATCAAACTGAAAAAAATATTCAACGTTATGGAAAAGCGTTTACGTTCATCCGATCGCTTTTGCAAACTAATAAATATTATTTTGCTGGTTCTGTATTCTGCCTTCATTTTAATAAACTGATGTCTATCTATATTTATAATGCTCTGAAAATCGATTTCACTTTGATTCCAAGGTTTCTGTTGAGTTGACAAGAGAAAAAAGAGTCGTGCATACTTCATTCAAGAATGATTGCTTAGATGGAAGCGCTATTCCTTCCCGAAACAAGTTCGGAAAATCAAAAATAACATTTCAAATTCAAAAAAATATTATGTTACCTTCTAGATGGCATTAGCTTTCTTTGCTGCAGGATTTTTCGGGAGGATCAGTTCACAAACTCTTTTAGGAAAAAAAATTGAGCCGAATTTTTAAAACACAAAATTTTTATTTTTGTTAAAAAATCTATTGTTTCGATTGAAATTTCAACTTGATTGTTCAATACATTTTCCCATAACCAGATAGGATTTTTTAACACTTCATGTTTCTTCTACCCTGGAAAATTGAAAAAAAAATCAGAAAAAAAGACAGAATTTTTTTAGCAACGAAATTCTTGAATTTTTGTGATGTTGATGTGAAATTTTATGATTTGTTTATTCTTTGATTTCCCAAACAATCTATTTTCCTTCTGGAAAAACACCCCTTTTCCTCCTCTGTCTGTTTTTTGTCGTTCGCTGAGGAAAACAATGTATTTTTAATCCAAATCTTGTTCTCAGCCTTAGTATTCAATCCATGAAATTCTCGTTGATGTCCGTCGTCTGATGACCTTGCTACCAGTGGTGTGCGTTAATGCAAAATATTTTTTTTCGGTAGGCGTTAATCGTTAATTTTTGAGAAAAAACCGCGTTAACACGTTAATGCGTTAACACGTTGATTTTCCACTTTGTTAAAAATGGTCGAAACATTACTTGACCACAAAGAAAATCTACAAATCACCGTAGGTCCAAAAAAAAACTAATAAAATAGACCTTCTAAAGACGCCAGCAGGACGTCGTGGAAAGCACGTGGGGCTCCAGAAGCCGTAGACACAGGCTCGCGGGAAGTAGGTAGGGCTCCCGATGACTTCGTCAGGACGTCGAGAGAAGTGGTTGGGGCTCCATATGACGTCATGATGACGTCGCGGAAGGTGTGTGGGGCTTCAAATGACGCGGTCAGGACTTCGTGGAAAATGAGTAGGGCTTCGGATGACGTCAGCAGCACGTCATCGAAAGTAGGCAGAGCTTCAGATGACGACGTCAGGATTTCGTGGAACGTGGGTGAGCGCTCAGATGACGTCAGCAGGTTGTTGTTCAAATCGAGCGTGTGTCGCGTCCTAGAAAGTCAGTAGCGCTTTATGTACAATACCCACCCTCAAACTTTGTAAATCAGCAATAAAAACGCGTTTTCGCACTTTTTTCGTCCCTTTGGAATACCTTGTCAAATTTGGGTTTTCGGGGGTGAGAAAGATATTACTAGAACTATCTTATCAAGATCTACAAAATGGTGTCAGAATTTCATTGATTTCTTGAATTATACCTTAATTTTAGGCATGCTGCTCGAAAAAAAATAAAGTGCCTTGTAGATCTTGATGGAACAATTCTAGCAAAATCTTTGTCTCCTCCAAAGCCCCAAACTCCACAATTACTCCGAAGGGGCGCGAAAAACGCGCTTTTTTCAAAGTTCGAAGGTGGGTCTTGTAGAACGTGCGACGCGTAGTAGAAACTGAGTAGCGCTTCATAAGGAATGTGCCATGTGGTGCAACCCATACAGAGCATGCGCCGCTTGTTAGAAAGTGAGTGGCCTTCAATCTCCGCTTCCAACCCTCATTTGATAGCTTACCCAACCGTAGAGAGGTGGATTAGACCTCACATTTTCTTTTTGGAAGACGAATTCGAATTCTTTCATTTTGAGAAGAATTAGCTAGAGTAGATAAACAATGGAATGTGAAATATTGAGGTCAGCGATACATTTCTTAGCAAGCAAAAATAGGCCGCGCCGCAAGCCGACGCGATGTGCACGGCCCCAGTTCTTAAGTCTGCCATTGAAGCAGATCAATCAGAGCCATAATTCCACTGCAATTGACGAACTCAATTTAACGCGTTTTTGGAACTTTTTCGTTAACCGTTAATCGTTATTTTTTCAAAATAAACCGCGTTAACCCGTTAATGCGTTAACACGTTAACGTTATAACGCACAACCCTTCTTGCTACCCACACTTCCATTGGACATTGCCATTGGGACATGTTAACGATCCTGGGTTACTTGCCTTGTGATGTGTTGTGTCCAATGGATATGCTGAGGCTTCGAGCCATCGAATGATGGAGATATCGACCGATATGAGCCCAATTTATTAGGCTGAATGCAAAGGCTGAGAATACAGATCAAAATTGTATATTTTCCTAGACAACGCAGTTGTTGAAGTAAAATATTTATTATATTACCTGCGTAATATCAATTACGATTGCTTTCTACCATTCAGCTCCTATCTTGATCTCCAGTTTACCCGATTGCCTTTTTGATCATTGGGCGGGGACCCACTGTCAACGTGTTCCACGCCTGATCAGGAAAGGTCAGTTGCCGGGCAATAGCGAACAACCGACTGTTTGTGACACCCCGTAAAAGCGGCACGAAGAAAACGAAAAAAACGCAACATTTTACCGGTTATTAACACAAAACCGTAAATAAACATCTATATAGTAGATGACTGCTGCCTTCATTTCTTCTTCTGTGCCCGCTTTGTCTTCCTCGCCTCGTTAACTCCGTCACCTCTCGTCATCTTCAGAGACTTGCGCAGTGGGCGGTGCACGGATTTGCTCTGATTCGACCTGAAAGACTTCGAATTTGTGAAACGGAAGAACGGGTTCTGGGACAACACAGGGTGGGTATATGTAATTGATATTACGCAGTTAATATAATAAATATTTTACTTCAACAACTGCGTTGTCTAGGAAAATATACAATTATATAACACTGCTTCATATCAATTACGATTGCTTCTTCAACCTACACGTTTGACAAAATCGCCTCCCCGAATAGCGGCTCAATGTCTTTCATGTAGAACCTCTCAAAAGTTGAACTTCCTAGAGCCCAATTAGCAGCCTCCATGATCATCTTGGCGGATACTCCGCCTCGGCATGACGCCGATGTGGCCGCCGCCCTGGTTGAATGGGCCCCAAAAGAAGACTCAACTCCAGTAGAATTCAGTACAGCCCTAAGCCATCGCGCCACTGTGGTGGAAGCAACACCCTTATGTGGACGATTGTAGGATATTAGCAGACGGTCTTCCTGCGCTCTTAATATTACTGTTCTCGCAATATAAGCTTTTAGATTTGAAATTGGACATAAGCGCGGGTCCTCTGGAAAAGCTATAAAGGTGGCCGCATGTGCTGGCCTACCCACCCGTCTATTCTTATTCATATAGTCCAGTTTGAAAACCCATCGTGACTCTCCTAACTGCAGAGATCCCAATCGCAGCGCTGCAAGTTCCGATACTCTTTTCGGAGACACTAGGGCCAGGATCATAGTGACTTTTAGGGTGAGTTCCTTCAGCGAGAACTCCTCATTCTTACCCAAGCTGCGCAGATAGTGTAGAACTGGACCTACATCCCATATTGCACTGTACTTAGGATTCGACGGCCGTAATCTGAAAAACCCTTTCATACATCGCGTAATTGGGGCTTTATCCTGATCCGTCCATTTCCTACCAAGACCTTCTACATATGTGAGGATGGCAGACTTATGAGTGTTTATCGTTGAAAAACTGAGGCCAACCGAAATAAGTTTAGCCAAAAAATTGGCGATTTCTTCCGGTCTAGGTTCAACCATGTCAATGTTACGCAACTGGCAAAAAAACGCCCATCTCTTTAAAGCTGAGTTGTACTGCTTTTTAGTGGCTGCTGACCAGTTTGCTTCCATCGCACGAATCGCTGCTGGAGTATAACCTTTCTGACTCCAGTGCTTACCGAAATCAGACATGCAATCAGCGAAAACTTCGAGGTTTGCAGACATGGATGAGGATCACCTCTGGGATCGACTAACGTCTGAGGACTCGAGGGCAGATCTACAATATCTCTGCCGTGGCGTTGCACCAAGGGCCGCCAAGCCTGTGTTGGCCACTTGGGACATACCAGAATTAGGCGAGAATTTTCCCTCAACGCTTTTCTTATCGCTCTCCCCACCAAGCTGAACGGCGGAAATGCGTAAGCGGAGGTAGCCCACCATGGTTGCTTGAACGCGTCCACAGCTTGGCTCAGAGGGTCTGGAAGTAGAGAGAAATATCTATCACATTTGTGATTATTCCGAGATGCGAACAGGTCAAGGGATGGGACGCCCCATCTAGAGAACAGCGTTTGAACTATTCCAGGGTCAAGTGAAAAATCTGAGGAATCAACAAATTCTCGAGACATTCTGTCCGCCTCTTCATTCTCGATGCCCGGTTTGTGACATGCGACGATAGACAAACCTCTACATTGGGCCCACAATAGGAGATCTCTCGTCACCTTATTCAAATTCTCACTTCTCGTACCTCCAAGCTTATTTATGTACCACACGGCAGATGAATTATCTAACTCTACCCTTACGGCTTCGTTTCTGAGATGGCTCGCAAAACACTGAAAACCGAGAAAACAGGCTAAAGCCTCTTTCACATTTATATGCAAGGATCTCTCTTCTGAGGACCAAAGACCACCCGTTTTAGCTGTTGAAGTCACAACTCCCCAACCTTCATTTGAAGCGTCCGAGACAACCGTCATCACGTATGGGGGGGGAGAAAAATGGTCGAGAAGTGTGTTTCCCAAGTTGCGTAGTGAACCACGCCAAGTCTGAGCATACTTGAGAGGGCATCTGTTCACATCTCTCATAGTCCTCGGGATCTACCAAACGAAAACTACCCATCCATAGCTGTAAGTTTCTGAGAAAAAGAGTAGCTAGTTTGCATGCAATCGATATAGAATTGACCCTTCCAATGAACCTGGCTACATTTCTCAAGTTCACGCCTGCAGTTGAATTCATGAGCGAAACCGCTTCTCTTTCTATCTGCTGTAACTTCCGACCGGGAACAATAAACCAAAGGTGCTTGGAATCAATTTTTATGCCCAGAAACTCCATGCGCTGTGAGGGAGTTAGTATTGACTTTTCAAAGTCAACAGGCAAACCCAAATGCTTAAATAACTCCAGTGCCTGATCTAACTGCGCCTGAAGAATCTCTACCGATTCTCCGATAAAAAGCCAATCATCTAGATAGACCACTATTCTGAAACCATGTTTTCTTAGGTGGCCCACGACTGGTTTCATAAGTCGCGTATATACATATGGTGCCGATGCGAGACCAAAGGCCAGAGCTTTAAAACGAAATAGTCTGCCTCCATTGCCAAAAGCTAGATAATTTCTGGAATGCGGGCAAAGAGGAACTGAAAAATACGCATCTTCCATGTCTAACTTTGCCAGGAAGTCACCCTCGTTTGTCAAATCACGCACCAATAAAAGGGACTCCATTTTGAAGTGCTCCAGTTTGATAAACCTGTTTAGGGGTCTGAGGTTTATAAATGGTCTAACTGAGCCGTCCCTCTTGGGAATGCAGAACATGCTAGATATCCATATCTCTTCCGAGCAGCTTATTTCTTCAATAGCTTCTTTACCTAGCATTTTATCAATCTCCTTCATTAGCAAGGGATCAAAAACACTCCGCTTTATCTTTTGAATCTTGAGTGAAGGACTGCTTCCCTTGAACGGAATTTTGTATCCTTTCAGTACCGCGTTAGTCCACTCATCTAACCCGAGAAAAATCCAATTTTCATGAAACTTGGATAATCTGCCACCTATAGGAATGTTTTGAGGGCCATCAGAAAGAATTAAATCGTAACCAATTCCGAAACGGAAATCCCACCTTTCGGTTCGATCCTCAAGCTTCCCCTTTCTTGTTGATTTGCCACTGACACTCTGATCCTTTCTCGCAGAGGATCTCTTCTCCTTAACGAGCGCTGCTGTCAGCTTCTGGCACTGTGTTTTCTCCACGACCTGAAATAAGCACGTATTAAATTCGGTCACCGAAAAGTGAAGTTCTTCTTTGAAGAAAAAACTCACTTCCGTGGATAGACGAGCACCAATCAACGCAGGAGCGAACTCGTTCCACGGCTTGTCCGCCGAGCGAGCTGGAGTTTCAATCGGTAATCGCCTATAGTTAGGCATAGATTTGAAGGGGTCGACTCGGAAACTCCTAAAGAATCTCTCGCGACGGCGCACATTGAGGTCATGTATAGCCATGCCGAGAAGCTCCATGACCTGACTGCGTCCTCATCTGCGACCATTGTATGTTCGTCCACTCCTAACTTGAACGAAGTGACTCGCAAACCCTCATCCAAAACGGGTATAGCTGCCAGTCTTGAGGCGACAAGCTTGAGCTTCTCAAAGTGAGCAGTTCGTTCATCCTTGCCGACATACATCCCGGCCGCGCACGACTCGAAGTGCTCAAGTAATTCATCCGCCACGTTGACGCGTGACCGTAATTTCTTCTTCTCGATGCTCACAATCTCAGGAGCCACCTTGACGGAAGACGCGAATTCGATCCTTTTCGGCACTCGTGGCGTGCTCAGTGGCGAAGACCCTTCGTATTTCTTGCGCAGTGGCTCCTCCTTCGCATCCTTCTTGGCCTCCGCTAACTCCTGCTCAAGATCCGTACTCTCCGATGACGTCCTGCGGGAAGAGCACGATGGCAGATCCGAAGAGTCCTCTGAAGAGTACGACGGAGACGAGCTGGACGAGGACCGACGGCGACGGCGACCCCTGAAATAGATGCAGCTAAACACGACCATCTACATTTGACCATGGGCATCCTCTGTTAAGCCTACCTACGATTTCTAGCGCCTCGGCCTTGGCGCTTCTTTCTTCCCTTGGCAGCGGCTTTGTTCGGAATGGAATTCTCGTGCATGTATTCCGCAGCCCCGTCCTCCTCCGAATCACTCATCAGCAAACTTTTCTCCAACGGTGAAAGTTCCATGCCGTCGGCCTGATCCATCTTTCACAATCTGAAAATAAAGGATTCATAGTTCAGTCTGCGTGAGGAGCAACGTTCATCACGTCTGAGAGAAATGAGCATATCATCATGGAGTATCAAAACTGTGAAGCCGAATTTGAAACAGCTCTAATTACAACGATCAATATATTATCCGTCCAGTCAGAGATCATTGACTAGTCCTATCAATCTTGTCGCTAGCTCCCTCCGCGTTAAAAAAAAAACCTCCCTCCGAATCCAACGCTATGTTCCCTAACGCGGAAAATAATCGAACGTTTTTACTAACGGAGTAAGATTTCTTCTATCCTAGTTCCCAGTAAATCATCGTAGAGGCAAGCAGATAGAAACTCTATCCTTATAAGATGACCTCGATGGCATGTTGGGTAGTTAGGACAGCATTAAGTGATCCCTTATGGCGAGCGATATGGAAATAAAACCCCAATACTTGCTGGCCTGCGATCCTAGAGCGGGGAAAAATCGGCCCTGGACGAGGTATGGTGGTCAAGAACGGCCCGATAACAATCAAGGAAGGCGCAGGGGCGCATTCGACCTGAGTTAGCAGTCCAAGGTGTGCGCCGGAGCAGCACTTCCTCGGTTAACAGACTGTTCTTTTAAGGTGAGGACTGCGAAATGGTCCGCGAAATCAACTCAACCCCTATGAAATTCCCAGGAGTGCGCCTAAACGCTCTCTACTAGTCGTAGATTAGAACCAGGAGTGTGTATCAACAAACACTCTACTAGCCCAATGCCAGGAGTGCGCATCAAAACGCACTCTACTAGCCACATGCCAGGATTGCGCATCAATACGCACTCTACTAGCTGGAAAAATAGCGAGAAGTGCAGGTATTTGATATGAAGCAGTGTTAGATAATAGGCATGTCTGCCCTAGCTGAATGACTACAAAAAAAAGATTCGACTCTAGGATAGAAAGAAATTCAGTCCATATTAAGACTGCATGTTTTAAAGAAACCAAAGCGCGCTTCATTATTTGAAAAAAAAACTTTTAAGGGTGAAAATCGGTGAAATTAACTAGAACGTTGCTCCTCTCCTTTATTTTTTAGGGTTTCTGCCAATTTAAGAATATCATTTTTCGATGCGAAAATAAATGCAAATAAAAAATAACTGAAATGAGGTAAAAACAACTTTCAAAAAAACTCGATAACATTTTCCTGGGAATTGGATGCATTCATAAACATTTATAAATGAAAAACAGCGAAAATCTTTTTTGAAAAGTTTGGAAGAAATATGGAACGACAAATTTTACGCGAACTCCTTTTTTTAGTTTTATATGAATGTTCCTCTACGAAAATCTGATTTTGTAACATACAGAAATTCTAAAGAAATTATTCATCTCAAGCTTAGTCATGTAATAACGCGAATGACGCTTCGTCAGTGGCAGTATGTTTTCAGAGTTTCGTGATAATTAAGAATTCCATCCTAAGGCACGCTGTATATAAACATATCACATCATACATTTCTTCACCCTTTTCACGCTCAATATGGAATAAAGGATTGAATTGCTCCTGGATCGACACAATTGGCGACCACGACAATCGTCAACCTCTGCAATCGACTCAACTACCGCCAGTCGTCCTCGCCGACCACGGCCATCGTGAACCTCTTCAATCGACTCAACAACCGCCAGTCGTCCTCGTCCCCAGCCACTTCACAGCACCATCGATAATTTCCCCCCTACTGTACCCGTGCAAAGATGCCGATCCACGACAGCGCTCAAAATTCGTCGTAAAATCGGATTCTTCAAAAACCTTCTCCAACGTTACATCTATGCTATTCGCCATACATTTGACGACTATAGCATAATTCCCGGCAAATACACATTCGACCATCTCGACGACGTCGAACTCTAAGCCTTTCGTCTTGAGCTGAACTCGTAAAGGACCAGTCTTCTCAAAGCGTACGAAACAATCAACAAGCTACACGACGAGTGGACTACCCTTCAAGAAACCGATCCAGGCGAGTGTACCATTTTTATCGACTACATCACAAAGTATGGGGACTACCGCAAATCAGCTACGACATCGGTGCTTCAACTGGAACAGATGGACACTCTCCTCAATGCCTTGGACCAGAAATACGTCAAAAGAGACCTCAGACTACCTTCCGACCAGGGATGAGCGGAATTCCGCATTCCGATTTCCGAATTCCGCAGGTTTTTAGGCCTCGGAATTCCGCTTTCCGATTCCCGAAAAATGGGTGCGGAAATCGGAACAAAATGCGGAAATAATCTTAACCTGCATCCACTGACAGAATCTGTCGAGTTGAGACTTGCCAACTTCTATCAAGACCTGTTAGAGCAACTCGATAATGGGCTCCAGGGAGATACGTAATTGGAACTTTGTGATTCGTTATTCGTTCAACGAGCCAAAACCCTTGTTGATCGTTAGTCGTTATCATTATTCCTTAGAAATCCAGACTTTGAAAATCAACTTTGCTAAAGCCGAAAAAAAACAATCCAGAGTGAAAAAGAAAGAAGGCATGAATAGCTGCGTGGATTACCAAAACTTGATATATGTATCCAATAGAAAACAAAGTTTGAAGCTTAGATATACACATAATTCACGGCCTCAATGAGAGCTCACTATCCAGGGGTGTGCGTTTTTCGGGTTTCATCCTTCTGGATAGAGTATTCATTGTCGAGAAAGATAGAGAAAATTGAGGATTTTACGATTTCTTCGCTTCAGAATACGTGCGATCAACCGACCGATGATCGTGACCTGCCGGCAGTGCATACTAAAAAACGTCCCATGTAGAGAAGGCTTTACTTCACCGGATGTAGATGCAGCGCAGGCGACCTGTAGACACTTTGATCCGTTATAGACTGGCTCAAGAAACACGCCGATCAACGCCCAACTAGAACGCCTGCGTCGTCAGCGAAGAAGTGGCCGTGGAGCCGAAAATTCAAAGTTCTGTCGCCCGCAGTAGTGACTGTCGCGATCGAGCAGTTATTTTATAGCCGGGCAACAAGCCGCTTTTAAGAAGCCGCCGGATCTTAAAGACTCGGGCAACGAGCCCGTCTGAACTTTCTTGACTAAACGTGAAGCACAAACTCTACGCACCCCGACGCGCCGTGCAGCCAGTGCGCCGAGCGCCATCTTGAGCCTTCAGCATCTGGGCGTGCCAAGTACAACAAACTAGGTAATTGAACCAACGGCATTGCCAACATCTGAGTCATGTTTCAAGAGTGCATTCCCCTGGAAATGGGCGTGGTTGGCGTCGAGCCTCATTTTTAATTCGATTTTTGTACGCGTTAGCACTATCTCTCTCTTCTCCTCGCGATTTGCACGCTCTCGTGCCAGGAGGGCAGGCACATGCTTATCGCTTGTTTCAAAGAGAAAAGGGCGGTTCGGCGTGAGCATCGAGCTCCTTTCTGTCTGAGGATAAGGTTAGCGACCGGTCCGTGATTGCTGCGACGCGACCCTTTGGTCGGAGTCATACTCACGCGACCAGCGACAGCGACAGTGCATATCAGGCGTATCGACTCTCGGTCGACATTGATGGTCAAGACTGCTTTGTGTTTCTCGTCGCTATAAGTATGATCCCGGCCTTTGTATTGACATGGCGCGTCACACACGAGTACTGGTGCGTGCCTGAGACATCTGTAACTATTAATTGTCGTCTCTGCAAAATTGTTCCAATCGAATGACTGATAAAAATCTGTTTTCGAATATTGTAGAACTCATGCCCGCATATAGCTATGGACGGCTTTCCAGGTTACATTTCTGAAGTACATATTTTTCTGAATTCATGAACACGACTGCGTAGAATGGTCACAAAATGGCTCCGCGGCTTATAGTTCGAAAAACTTGTTCAGATTCGGAACCGGGTTCCGGTTTTTCTTTTCAGCTTTATAGTTTTTCAGGGAATCGCTATCAGATGAATTAAGGGTTTTCTGCGCCAACAGCTAAATCTTACTATTTGAGGGGTATAACGCTTTTGCTTAGCACCGAAGCGATGCCTGGCCCAGCATCGCGCGACGTCATCCTGGGGCCATAAGATTTATATCGAAGACGTTAGAAGTCGTTTAGTTAGAAATGGTAGTGACAGTAGGTAAATAATATCCTGGGCCACCCGGACATTTATATAGGTATTTGGAACAACCAACGACGAAATATTTGTCACAGTTGGTGCGATCCCCCATAGGAAAGCGATGATAGTGATTACTAATTTTCTAACCAATTTTCGGGTAGTTCACGGAATTTTCAAAAATTGTTAGTCGTTAGCCTCTAGACGTAACCCCGAAAAAAAGCCCGTCGGTCAATTAAGTCGTTAATCGTAAGTCGGGAGTGATCCTCATGAGATCAAAAATCTGACTAATAACGGTTTAGTAATAAGGATGGTTAAGTATCTGGGGAATGATGATTTGGTGCTTTTAGACCCGAGGTTCAAGGACACATTTTCGATGCCAGCAGCGAGTAAACTTTGTTCCGTTTTCCGATTCCGAATTCCGATTTCCGCAAATTTTGGGCCTCGGAATTCCGCTTTCCGACTTCCAAAATTTGAAACTTGTTCCGATTTCCGATTTTCGATTTCCGAAATTTCAATTTTGTTTCGATTTCCGATTTTCGATTTCCGAAATTTTAATTTTGTTCCGATTTCCGTTTTCCGATTTCCGAAATTCTTAATTTTTATTCCGCTCATCCCTGCTTCCGACTCTTCTGATGCTGCTTCCCGAGATGATGCGGACTCCAACCCGCAAAACCATCCACCACAATATCCAGAGCACTCTTCAATACCGATATATCCGCCTCGACTGAACGCCGACTGCTCTCTACTCAATTTCGTGGATGCATCCATTCTAACAAAACTGGAACTTCCCTCCTTTGATGGTAATCTTCTGAACTGTCCCGAATTCTCGTCACGATTTGCTACACTTGTCGGTAACAAGCCTCAACTAGACGATACTACGAAATTTTCACTGCTAAAGTCTTGTCTATGCGGACGTGCTCTACAATCTATACAAGGACTTGCCATGACTGCTGGAAATTACACAATTGCAATGGAAATTCTCAAGACCCTTTATGATGATAAAGTCACCTTGAGACACATCATCTATTCCAAACTGACACAACTGCCAAATTGCGATCCAGAGGGCCGTCACCTCTCTTCACTGTACAATCAGATGTATTCCCTAGTGCGACAATTTTCCGGTAATGGCGACGACAGCAATGAAACAGCTCTAGGAGCTCTTCTCCAGAACAAAGTGCCTTCTCGAGTACGCAGCCAGATCTACGACAGGACTTCCAACGACCATAACGTTTCACCCAGTGAACTGCTGAATCTTCTCACTGACATCGTCCGCAAGGACTCCACTCTTCTCGAGATAGAATATCGCTCACGCGAGAAGACTAGCGTCAATACCAACAGCAATCAAATGGTATCATTTGTAGTATCCCATCGCAGAGAAAGAAAATTATGGAACTTAGGTATTTTGTCGTTTTCGTTGTCTTCAAAGCACTTATTGAGTTTCGCTGAATTACTAGCATAGTCTCGGAGATTCATACCTGCCATATGAAAAAGCTTTTTGGACTCTTTGTAGAACGTGGCGCCATCATCAACGGTGTTGACTCCGTAGAATACATTGTCGACGTAAGTATTACGGAGGATGTGGCGGGATAGCCGAGTTGCCGTAGATGTGAGGTGGAAGTGGATTGTTCCTGCTAGTAGAAACGGAGAGCTCACAAGTCCGAACGGCACACGGGAGAATCGATAGGTGATTGTTTGCAGACGTAACCGGCAGCGTAGGACCTTTCAGCCATGAAAAGCGGGTGTAGTCTCGACTCTCAGTATTGAGACCAACCATGAGGAAAGCCTTTTCGATGTCACTTGAAATTAAGATCTTGTGGAATCGAATACGAAGTAGAATACCTGTGAGGTCCGACAAGAGCACTGGTCCGCGATAAGTAGGAATGCATTTGTACGACTGAGGGGTCATAGAAGATTTCATCTGTGGATAGTGAGCGCTCATGCATCAACCGAACTCTCCGAATACAACTCCAGGGATGTGTTACACGATTAACTCAACACGTTGCTAGCCAGGATATTTCGTTAACGTGTTGTTGTCGTGGACACAGACGCAAACGCGAAGGTGAGACTTGATCAGGAATCCGAAGTACTCGGTAAATGGTGGAGCAAACACCCAGTGGAGCAAACATCTGACAATGGCTACCGCCTTGTCGACTTTTGTGAACGCACTGGTCTGATTATTGCATCGACATTCAAGAGGAATCATCGCCACCATCAGCTTACGTGGCAGGGACCAACCCAGCTATCTCCAAAAAAGTAGCGAAAGCGGTAGATGACAACTTTGAAACTACAGCTCGACTCTATTGTGCCGAAAAAATTCCAGTACCGGAAAACCAAAAAGTAGAGCATTGGGTTATCACATTCGAGGAAGAAGTCCGCCTACGGCTCAGAGGAAACAAGATCTACTCATAACAGAATATTTGCTCTCCGGACTGTGGGAAACACTGTGGAGGAGAAGCGTATGAAAAGGATGTTGCAACGGCAGCTTCAAAGCTCACGCGAACGAGAATGGACGTGTACAACTAAGGAGTTTGATGAGGTTTGGGAGGAGAAGAGGGCGACTATACAGCGGCAGGTTGAAGAGATGTTCTCCAGTCCTGCGTACTATCAATGGTGTCGCAGTTGGTAATGTGACGACGGCAATATGGAAGGATTGCTTCAGTTCACTACTGAATCGTTCAGCGTCATCAGTACCTGAGCTGTGTGAAGAGCACATTACGATCAGGGTTCAGCACGGCGTTGCGATAATGACCAAGAAATTCATACCTTCCCCCCTTGCCAGACCTCTGTGTTACTTCCCCCCTACCTCCACATGTCGTGTCATAATTCATTCATTCAGTCTCAGAAGCGGAATAGCTGTAAAAAGTACAGTCGCTCCCAGAATTCAATCGAAATATTTCCGACAGTTTTCAACTTTAGACCCCCATCTTGGAGCTGGAGTAGTTTTTATATAGCCCTCTATCAAAAAATCAACTCACCTGGGACTTACCTGAAATTTCAATTTTTCATGATTTTCAGGGTCCCTCAAACAGGTGTAGGCGCAAAAAAAGTATCCGCCAGAATCAATGTTTTATGGTTTTTATACCAAAAGGAGTATTTTGGAACAGAGTTTGGTGGTTGCAAAATTTTTAACCTGGTCCTGATTTTCGTGTGATTTGTGTGCAACGAAACAGTGTTTTGAGGCGTCCATATCCCGACGATGCGGTCAGCTGCGGATTAGCAAAAATGTTTTTTTGTATGGAAATTTCTTTGCATCCGAGACAAAGTCAGGCACAGCTGTGGTACGGGTCGTGCTGAACAACGACCCATTCCCTGAGAGGAACATATTTCCGCCGAAAAAACGACCCCCCTAGGAAGGGTGAAAAAATTGGTAGACGAAACTGACTCCTTTCATTTCGGAGGTTTTTTTTCAATTTTCGGAGCCTCATCATTCCAAAGGGGATATATAGCGTTCCATGCACTGCCGATAATGATATGCTCCACCCAGATGGGAAGCTGAAAAGCACTTCAGAAACCGGAAAAGTTTCGCCCTCCGTTTCTGGCCACGGTAGTCCGGTGGAGCTTTCGGACCACCGCTCTTTTGACCGGCCATTACTCTGCTCAAAATCGATTTTATGAGCTCATCTTCGCAACCCAACATCTAACATCTGCCTACAGTTTCCACTCTTGCACTAGGTCATGTATAAGGACGACCCTTTTTTGATTTTTGACCGATTTTTTCCATGTCCGGAGGAGGGTAAGTGAAGTTCACTTTTTGAAAAAAATTATTCTTTCACCCATCTAGAAATGATTTTCGGAGCATTTCCAGTCGATTGGTAGCTTCGTTTTGAGTACTCTTTTCGAAACTGACATTCTGCCATTACCAGACTCGTTTCATTTTAGAGGTTTTTTTCAATTTTTGGGGCCTCACCATTCCAAAGGGGACGAATAGCGTTCCATGCGCTGCCGATATTGGAAAACCTCAGCCAGATGGGAAGCTGAAAAGCACTTCAGAAACCGAAAAATTTTTCGCGCTCCGTTTTTGGCCACGGTGTTCCGGTGGAGCTTTCGGACCACCGTGGGACCACCGCACCTTTGACCGGCCATAACTCGGCTCAAAATCGATTTTATGAGCTCATCTCCGGAACTTAACATCTCCTAACATCTGTCTACATTTTCCACTCTTGCACTAGGCCATGTATATAGACAACCCTTTTTCGATTTTTTGACTGATTATCTCCGTCCGGAGTTCGTCCTGCACGAAAATTTCGATTGCCAAAAAAATTGTTCCTAACAGACAAAAACCAGATAGAACCTGCAAAGCTGAGAATTCGAAGGATTCGGATAATTTTCACGAGGCCTTTACGCGCATAAAACCGTATCAGTCTCATGTTTTAGCGCAGAGTGCCTACGTTTTTTTTTTCTTGAAGGCACTGGTCACGATGAAAAACGTTATCGAAAAAAAAAACTACAAAAATCAGCTCAGATATAAAACAGCTCAAAAACTTTGAAGGTAGCGCTGTGAAAAACGGGCTAGAATTAGGGTTATCAAGACCCAAAATTTCCAGTTCGTGCACACGTGCACAGAAAGATCACAGTCTCATGCCAAGCATTCAAAAATCATCGACACACAGAGGAAGAAATAAATGCAAATTTAAGTAATAAAACAGTTGAACAATGAAAGCAACCATTTCAACCAATGTTTTTGACTAGATGGGTACATAAATCCGAAAGTTCATTGATTGAAATTCAATTTCAAGCCAGCTGATGTTCTCGATATTAGAGATCATGGATGCCTATGATGTGGGGTGGACTCGTCCACCATCAAAAGACAAAAAAGTTCAGGCTTCAAAATTGGCCCAGAACAGCTATTTTTTCGCGATTTTTTCTTATAGGTTCTACTACTCTATACCCAGAAAAGGGTTCGGAGAGGAAAAGAAGACGAGCATATTTGACCGCTACCACTGCCTTTAACACGGGTAAAGACTTCAAACTAAGGTTTTGACGCTACCTCAAATGTGGTATCTGAAGGGGCATAAAATCGTAACTTACTGATTTGTGCATCTCCCTAGAGGATTTTCGAACCTCTTTAGTATCTTTTTTTCAATGGTCGTCACTTCTGAAACAACCTCCTCAGCTGAAATTATGAGTCCTGATAAACTTGATAGCATCTACTACGACTCAGAGAGAGACCCTATCATTTTACCGCTGCCAGCACAATAGTTCGTTGATGGAAAGAATGTTTCCTTCTGCGGTGATTTTTCCGCATACACCTGTGGCACTCCAGGAGGGAAGATGCCTGCGAGAAGGAAGGACTGTACGAGCCGCAACTGCTCACCTTCACGTATATGTCAGGCTCAGGAGAAGCATTTGACGTACCTGCCTTGCCCTACAAAGGGATTTGTCGACCTTTCACATAAGCAACAAACCCTACAGATGATGACTTAGAGTTTGTTGCTTATTTTAACATAACAACAACCCAGGAGCCAGCGGTGACACAGAGCAGGAAAGAGGGTGAACGTCTTCTCCGCGTGTCGATGAAAAATTGCTGCGCCTCCTCTCGAAGAAGGTGAACGCTATTTTCGATGTTTTCACAAATGTTAACGTGAACTTCCAAGAAAGTACCAACGTCGTTCAGAAGCTTGAAGCCACCCAACAGGAAACTATTATCCAAGCTAAACAATGCATTACAGAAACAAATTATTACCTCTCAGACTTATTCCTTTTTATACATAGATTTACTGATCCAGTGCTTCAAAAGAGTAGTTTTCAGAATTTTTACCCTAAAAACTGCCTTTGTTCCATCGATAGTGTTGGCAATCCCATTGCAATTGATTATGACACCAGATAATGTTACCTCGAAGCTCGATTTTTCAGCGATACAGAAATTATTTCAGATGGGTTGAAAAAAAAGACTTCCCCCCCGAAAATTTTCAAGTTTTTCTGAAAAAATAACGAACACCCCCCCCCGGTCTAACGGTGGTCCGCGGACCACCGTGAGTTTGACACTGATCCGAAAAGCATCACGAAGTTGGGGAAAACTTGAAAACAAAGAATATGGACGCCTCAAAATCGGGATCGGGATATGGACGCATCAAAATCCTGTTGCACACAAATCACACAAAAATCGTCCAAGTCCGGACCAGGTCGGAAATTTTCCAACCACCAAACTTCGTACTTAATCACTCCATTTGGTTCAAAAACCATAAAAAGTTAGTCCTGGCTATCATCATTTTTTTTTGCCCCCACACCTGGGGGAGGGACCCTAAAAATCATGAAAAATTGAAATTTCAGGTAAGTCCCAGGTGAGTTGATTTTCAGACAGAGGTTTCAAAAGAACTACTCCAGCTCAAAGATGGAGTCTCAAATTAAAAATTAACGGAAATATTTGTGCTTCATAATATTTTAAGCAGAACTGGAAGCGTTGTCTACAAGAGCCAGGAGGGTCCCCTGAAAGAGTAATTCTATTGAAATTATCTTGTTTTTAGCATTTTAGAAGCTCACGTTTCATACCGATGCTTACACTAACACCCCACAACACAATCGATTGAAACAAGCCTAACATTTGTTCTGAACCTTACTTGATTTCGTTACCAATAATCGCGTTTACCCTTAGAAAAAAGTTTTTCCCTATCGGCACAATGTACCCCTCCCTTTGGTATCTCTGGGCCTTTTACGACCCTTCTCCTTACGATAATCGCAACTGGTGCCGAACCTTGACTACGAAACCAGTCAGAAACCGCTGACTGAGTCTGAAGTTCTGAAATGTGTCCGGAAAATGAAGAGTTGAAAGCAGGAGGAGATGACAACATCACTGCTGGAGTGCTATGGTCGGGATTATACTACCCGCGGCCAGCTATGGCGACAGTACATATCAGGCAAATAGATTTTCAGTCGATATTGATAGTAAGCATTGCGTCGCGTCGCTCGTCGCTGGAAGTATGATCCCGGCCTAAGAACTTTCCCAAGATCTGGGGTTGACATGATCAACACCATTTCTGCAATATGGATAAGCGAAAGGATACTCGATTTCTGAAGTTATGCAATCATCGTACCTCTTCACGAACAGTTATGCACCACGAATCCTGAGAACCACAGAGGAATCATTCTACTTTGTGCCATGTACACGGTTGTAGAACGTATAATTCTTGATCGACCCATCAAACATGATGAAGAAACGACCAGAAAGGAGCAACCCGGTTTTCGATCAGGAAGATCGACTATCGTCTAAGTGTTCCTTGTGAGAACAGTAATTGAATTGTGGTAGCGGTATTCGAAGCCATTACAGCTTGCTATTTTCAACATCGAAGCCTCATTCGATTCTCCTCATCGTTACCGATTGCTCAACGTTCTGCGAGCCGATAGAGTCCCGGAAAAGTATGTTTGACTAATCGAGGACAAGAACAAAGGAACAAAAGCAGCTGTTCGTACACCTGTCGGATTTACGTCAGCTTTCGAGGTGAGAACAGGAGTAAGGCAGGGAGCTGTAGCAGAATTTTTTCCAATTAATCTCGCTATTGACGACATCATGCGCAAAATTGCAGAACAGTTTCCTGCGGACGTGATACCAACATCATCAGGACGCCCCCTTGTCGACATGGACAAAGCGGGATGCAGTGTAATATACGCTGAAAAGAACGCAAAACTGCAAAGGATTACGAACTTCGTTTCGGAGTATGCCGCAGCCTAGGAACTTCGCCTTCATCTTGACAAATGCAAGCACATGTGGGTCCCTCAGAGGCCTTCAGCTGGAGAATGTGTAGTTAATCAATGCATGGTGGGTGTAGCAGCGCAAGAGATGGCTGCAGGTCCCTGTACAGCTCGCGCATTTTAGAGGGCGCGGATCGATCAACATATTTCTCGTGGGCGCACACGACGCAGCGCAGGCTGCTGAGGTGTCCGCAGCTATCTGTTTCGTGATTACCCCCAACTGTATCGAACTTGTGGATGATTTCTGTTACTTGGGATGTTTTCTGAAGAACTATGGTAGTTATGCAACGAATATTCACCAAAGATGTGCGAAAGCTACATCTGCACTTAATTCTCTAACCAAGTGTTTGTGGTCTACCCCCAGCGCGAAGGAAGTTAAGTTGTCTACTTTTCCGTTATGCGCCGTATCATGATGTACGGATCGGAGACGTAGGCAGCACTGAAGATGCAGATGGAATGGTTGGATCGCATCGATAGAAAGCTATTCAGACGTTTGCTTGGATATTTATTTCCGCGGATGTGCTATAACGAAGATTACTAAAACGAAATCGACGGACTACGTCAACGCTTGACTCAAGGGAGTGGTCAACATTTCCAAACGCCATTTCATGTGACATGCATTGCTACACTTCGCATACCCAAACGCTGTGCTCGTGATAGAAGATGCTTGTCTTCTTTTTTTCTCTAAACTTTTCTGGATTAGGAGTAGTAGGACCTCTGCGAGAAAAATTCGAAAAAGAACCATCTTCAGGCCGAATTTTCGGAGTCAATTTTCCGGTCTTCTGATGGCGGACGAGCCCACTCCATATCTTTCGCATCGATGATCTCTATTATCATGAACATCCGCTGGTTTGGAAATGTAATTTAATCAATGAACAAATTATGCTTGTCTTCCTTTCTTCTCTGAACCCTTTTCTGGATTTGGAGTAGTAGGACCTATAAGAAAGAAATGCAATGGCCTTCAGACTTGCTGGCTCGAATACTCCTATCCTCATATAGTGCTGGAGTGGAGTGGCAACCATTGACTGGAGTACTTGCTGACAGTTTCAACAGTTTTTATCACTTAAATTTGCAAATTTTTCTGCCTGTGAATGTCAATGAATTCTGACTATACACACACGAGACTCCTATCCTTTTGAGCGAAGCTGTGCACGGGTGCATGATTCCTCAATTTAGGAACTTGATAACTCTAATTTTAGCCCGTTTCTTGCCCCGTAACTTTCATGGTCTTTCAACCGTTAGCCAACCAAACTAATTTTTATGAACTTTCCTACAACTTTTTCCTTGTGACCACTGCCTTGAACGTCACTTGCATCTACTAGTTAATTGTACATGAATGTAATACTTCGTTGTGATGGAGTTCAAGAGCGTTTGTCAGAAAGTCGTTCGCGTTCAATGAATGAAAGGTGTTCTTTTTGTGCACAAAATTTCCGTTCTTGTGGTGAATGGCTATAGCTAGCCAACACAAGTGGTTTTATAAATTTGATTGGGTTACATTATTGCTACTCGCGTTTCTTGGTATGAACAGTGTCTCACACAACTGGTTTTATTTCTGAGCTATGCCAATTCGGAGATACTTAGTGTACAACAACCGTTTTTAACGTGTCCTGTACTGCGTTTATAGCTATGTTGTTTTAAGGAAGTATGATTACCGAACATTACAGATGTTTGCTATTCGGTTATGATGGACGATCACATGTACAACGTTGATCACTATGAACATGGTGCAGCTCAACCGTCACAGATTGGCGATATCAGGCAATATGTTAGTCCACAAGTGGTCTCTGAACCAACATTTGTTTGTTTTCAAGTTTAGTCAGCGACTTTAAGTTCAGGGTTCGCGATAAAAACGGTCGTTGTGCTATTCTCATTAGGAGACCATCGAAAAAGTGAGAATAAGTAAAAAGTTGGAGAAAGAACGCTCAAGAACAGGTTATTGCTTGATGTCCGTCCCTGCCTGAATTATGGAGAATTCTATTATATATATATATATATATATATATATATATATATATATATATATATATATATATATATATATATATATATATATATATATATATATATATATATATATATATATATATATATATATATATATATATATACAGTACCGTGCAAAAGTCTATTCACGTGGCCTCTCCGCAAATAATGTTTTCATACGCATCTTGGCTTGCCCTTAGCGAAACTTGATGAAACTTTGGTATGTTGTGGGGCATCACAACACTTGCTTCACACATGCACAAAATCGGTTTTTGAGCGTGCAGTTTTTAAATATGGAATTTTTTCAACATTTTGTGATGATATCTCAAATTAGGACTATTCCTTCAAAACATGGCTATTATGAATCCAAACCCGTAGCAGTTTTTGGCTTTCGAAGGTCTTCGGGACCATTGTATGGCTTTGTGAGAGAATAGTCTCTATAATTCCCTATCAGAATTTTTCTGAAGACTGAAAATTGTACAGGTTGGGGTTAATTTTTGAAAATTCACCCCTATAAAATTATTCACCCCAGGACCATTACAAGATATGTGCCTTATAAGCTTTGACAAAGTACAACTGGAACATCAATTTCGCTGTTTTTCGATAACGTCAAAGAGAGATACTTAATACGTAGGTGCTATATCGCATTATTTTCTTTCGAATTCATTTTTAAACAAATTTCAATAGAGATTAATTTTTACAAGGTTATACAAGGGTTTCGAAGAACTTCCAATGGCGATTAGTTGCTACTGGTTTGGAATTGTAATAGCCATGTTTCAAGGGAAAAGTCCTAATTTGAAATAATACCACAAAATGATAAATATTTCCATATTATTTCCATAATTCCATATTAAAAACTGCACTCTCAAAAACCAATTTTATGTATATGTATAGCAAGGATTGTTATCTCCCATAACATACTAAAGTTTCATCAAGTTTCGCTAGGGGTAAGCCAAGATACGTTTAAAAACATTATTCGCTGAAAGGCCACGAGAATAGACTTTTGCAGGTACTATATATATATATATATATATATATATATATATATATATATATATATATATATATATATATATATATATATATATATATATATATATATATATATATATATATATATATATATATATATATATATATATATATATATATATATATATATATATATATATATATATATATATATATATATATATATATATATATATATATATATATATATATATATATATATATATATATATATATATATATATATATATAAATTCTATCTATAAAATATAAATTCTATGCATGTTTATGTTATTTTGCTTCTAACGCAATTTCTGAGCACTTCTAGAGACTACTTACTACTTTAAGGGTAAAGTAAAACAGGGATGAAGAAGCATTCGTTAAAATCTCGTTAAGTGGGGGGGGGGGGCGTGCGGACACATGAAGTTAACCGGTCTACCTTGTTTTTCTGCGTTTCTCCCTCAAATTTTCCCTTTTTTCACTTATTTTTAATTTGTGATGGCCAACTCTACATTCTCATGAAGAAAGCTCAAAGATGGTTTCAATCGCGAACCCTGTATTTAAGAAGTTTCCGTCTAGGGAAGGACCAAAGATGCTGCTGTGTGTTGTAGAACAGGGAATTGGTAACTTAAGTCTGAGGAAATCGTAAAGAGCTAACATCGGAATGGATCCTGATGGGAATTTCGTCTTCCCCATTGGAGGTTGGCGTAGACTCTGTGCACCTATGTTATAGCATATGGTTCCGAGTTTGCGCCAACCTTAAATAGTGAAGGCAAAGCCTCATCAGGATCCATGCCAACGTTATGTATTTTACAGCTTGATAGAAACGTGCAAGTGTTCCTCGTCTGAACACCGTTGCCAGCAGTTATACCTTTCTATGATCCACGGTCGTAACCGTGATACGTAAAAACTTCTATTTTTCGTTTGAACATCGTTCTCAGCAGTTATACTTCGCTATGATAGAGTTTGAGCGCGTGGGGTTCAGTGGCGAAGCTGTTAGGATCACTGGTCGATCACTGCACACGGTTGAACCTAGACACACTCCGTTGAGTTATGCGTCGCTTCGCACAAAGCAGTCCTAGTACGCGTACTACTGACTGCTTACAAGACTCAAACGACCTAGACGGAACCAATTAGTAGTTTGAACTTTCTTTTGTGCAGTGCTTCGAGGACGAGCAATTGTACGAATTTGAGTTTGAACCGATGAAGAATTATCCAGTTGGTGCGAATATTCATGCAATGATTTGATGATTAATCCGCTTTCTCTAACGTTTTTTTCCCTACAGATATATACTTGCATGCGTACCTACGTACTCTAGAGTTTTGTTTAGCAACTTCGTCGAAGCTTAAGATAAGTTCAGGGAAACTCGTGTCCAGAATATGTGCAAGCTAGCGGAGAAGTTATATATTACAGTGCAGTGCAAAAGTCTATTCGCATGGCATTTCCGCGAATAATGTTTTTATACGTATCTTGGCTTGCCCTTAACGAAACTTGATGAAACTTTAGCGTTTTATTGGGCATCACAACTCTTGCTTTACACTTACAAGAAATTGATTTTTGAGCATGCAGATTTTGAATATGGAATTTATTTATCATTTTGTGATATTATCTCAAATAAGGACTATTCCCACAAAACATGGCTTTTACAAGTCCAAACCCGTAGCAGTTATTCGTTATTTGAAGGTCTTTCAAACCGTTGTGCTTTGGAAGCTTTGTGACAAAATACTCAGACGAATATGAGGACCGACCGCGCGCAACAATAGGCCCGACTTCGGGATCGGCGACGTTCCGACCGCACCATTGCGCGCGTTCCGACCGGTAGTTAGCGCGGTCGGACCGGAATTGGCGACGTTCCGACCGCACCATTGCGCGCGTTCCAACCGGTATACCGGCGCGGTCAGTACGGAAGTGTGCGCGTTCCAAACGCAACTCTGCATCACGGCACTTTGCGTTTGGACCGCGGGCATGTATGAAACCACGGGCCCTGCCCAGTGGGCGGCGCTTAGAACAGCGCAATACGCTAGCAGGGAACCCTCCAGTTGTGACGCCCACTACTGGCTGTTATACTCTCTAACAGCCTGCAGTGGTGATCTTAATTTGGGCATACCATGCTGGCGTGTTGCAGAAGATAATGCAACGTTCAGACTTACAAATTTATTTATAAAGTAACCACTGGATAATACATGAGCAAATACTGAAACGATAAGAGTACAACAAATTCTTCCTCACACAGGAACAGCTACATACAGAATTATGCGACAACTCTTGCAGTGAATTCACGACTTCATATTTTCCGAAATATGACTGAAACTTTCAAAATTACCTATGAGAAAGATGAAGTACATATTTCCATGCCATCACATAAAAATAGTTCATGTCGAGATTAGTTTATTTTTCATACGAAAGTGCATGTATATAAACTTACCTATCTAGAAAAGGTTGCGCTCAAACAGCGAACGTTGTTTTTCAAATACTCAAATTAACCCTCTGATTCATATATTCGAACATCAGAAAACTATATTTTCATCTGATATCAAATACAGTCCACCACAAACGGGAAAAGGCGGCGATATTATCGGTGGCTCTATCATTAGGCCTGCGTGCGTGTCGCGCGCGACGTCAGATAGAACTGTTCGATGTCGGAAGGCAAAAATAGCTGAGAAAGGGGCTTAAAGGCACAGTCTTAACTCAGGAGCGAAATCCGAGATTTCCACGTAAATGGGAAGTAGACCCCACCCCTTAACCTGGCGAGTGCGAGCTCTGGATTCCTACAAGATTTTCTGTCGTGGGATATAATATGGATCCTAGTGTGTTGATCGCAATCGCACCACGCCTTTTCCCGAACTGTATTTTCATGTTATGACCTTGAAAGGACTTTTCATATTTTTTATAGGTTCTGACCTTAAATATTGTCAACCATGCTTTGAAAAATGTGGCAAGTACATGTATAATATAAACTGAAAATTGACAACGGAGCAGTACATTTCAGAGGTATTGGAACTAGGGTACTGCACGAGGTGTGGGCCGGCCAGTTTTGCTCAGACCCCAGTAACGTTAGTAGGTCGATTTTTGACCGTTTTCTACCACCCCCACCAAGAGCTGATGTGTTCAAGCAGTTTATCTAGCAGGTTTACATACCACTAACGTTTCACTGCAGTAAAATTTCTCTTGTCGTATTTAAATGGTAAGTGGCATAAAATGTCAAAATGGTAAAACCAAAATTGACAACTCGGAGCCGGTGCTTTGCCACTAAATTAGGATGTTTGAGAAGAAGAGAGGCCCAGAACTGCACCTCTTGCATTTTATGCAGAGAGGAGCTGGAAAAAGAGCAAAAGTGAATGTAACTGGTAACAGCTTGTGCTGTGTAATAAAATGAGAATTTTTTGAGGGAGTATTGGCACGCGCCGGAAGTCCATATATTCTTTACGAGTCACGAGAGTAGGATATTTGAATCCAGCGTAGTTGATTTACTCGGTATACTCACTTTCAGCGTCCAACATGGATGCTGAACACCGCTACAGTATGAGGCCGCACACTTTTCTCAGGCGTGGTCCCGCCAAAAAGGGGCCTTTGAAACTTAGAGTGTCACCAGAGTGGGATATTTGAGTCCAGCGTGGTCAATTTACTTACAGGACTTGTTTTGACCCATCTCAGATGAACGCCGAAGACCGCTACATAAATAGCGGAGACGATGAAAAATCGGCGAAGTCCTTAAAGGCACAGTCCAACCTCAAGGTAATTTTTGATATTATGTTCCGGTTGCCAGCCTACAGCAACCCTGCCAAGCGCGAAATCTCAATCCGCTCAAATAAGCGAGAAAAGCCCGGAAAAAGTCCATGCCCACGCCCCTTGAAAGAAAAAATGGGTAACGCCCACTGCCAGGTTTCCGACCTCAGTAGGGAAAGAGACACGCGAATGATTTTATTAAACCTATGTTCTTCGACTTGCGTTTGGTCTGGCTTTTATATTGTGGCCTGCTTCAGAACGATGGCTGCGAATAACGAGAAAATACAGGCTTGAGACAACTCGTCCGCGAGCTTCTAGCCGTTCATACTGAGAATTTTGAAGAGCCATCACTCCGTTCGTAGTGAGTTCTGAGCGATTATAGAGACACCATTGTGATCAGCTGCTGCAATTTTTCTCCAAGCTAGGCAGAAAACGAAAAATCGTTTTCGAGGAGTTGGACTGTGTCTTTAGAAAAGTAGGGCTTTTGGGACATTGTAAACAGCAAGTGCTGAACAAGTTATTTGGAAAAAATCCTGGCTTTAAGAAACTAGATTTTATATTCTATCGTTTGAAACTCTCCTCTACCCCTGGAGAAAGTCTTTGAAGAAGAAAATTTACTGACGGTGTGGGTTCTTCTACAAAATGCACTGAGGTCACACAACTGGGCCCACACATAGAGTACTGAGAAAACGTGGAAAATGTTAGTAAGAGAACCTCACACCAGGAAAATCTTCTTCAAAGGCCTTCTCTCCGGGAGTTGCCGGGTGGTTTTAAACGGTAGGGTTGAGAGCGTGGTTTCTAAAAGGCTAGGATTTTTCTCAAAATAACTCGTTTAGCATTTAAGTTACTGCAGGTGCCTTGAAACCGACTTTATGTTTGTGGACTTGGTCCGATTTTCGGCGTTACTCTGAGATGATGATAGGTTTGTAAAGCAGGGTAAATCGACCACACTGGGTTCTAAATATCCTGTTCTACTCTCATAACTCCTAGTTCCCAAAATTGACGACTTCCGGCGGGACCACACCTGAGAAAGGCATGCTACTGTAGGGAGGTCTTCAGCGTTCATCCGAAGGATGGTGAAAGTGAGTATTAAGGTTATTCGACCCCGCTAAACTCAAATATGAACTCTCGTGACTCATGGAAATTATTTGCAGAAATAATTCAACATTTACGTCGTCAAACTGCTTTGGTATAGCTTTGTTACACATGCTGGATTCATATATCTTGAATATTATTCTGGGAAGACCTTAACTTCACCCTTAAACTTCCTATTTGAACTCCGTGACTCGTTAATCAGTTGAATCAGCTTCTTTTAGTTTGAATCGTAATCTATATTTGAAATTTACGTGAAAAAACTGCTCCTGACGGTTGCTTCTACTCACAAACACGTTGGTTTTAATTCGGTCTTCTCTGTCCAAAGACCAGACCCCCACTTCCAGCCCTCCGGAGCCCAGACTCACCTCCCTGTGGGGGCCCACACCCGCGCCGATCCCTGATTGGAACGCAGGCTTCCATTTTCGGAGAGAAGAAATAAGTCAAAGCTAAGGCATGCATTAGGAAGAGATGCCTTACAGCAAAGAATGCAACGAAGCAAAAAGCATATTTCATAATCCTCACCTCAAGCCCGGCATCGCGCGGGACGTGCGATGGACTATGAAACCTATCCTCTGCGCGGCACGCGCATTCAGCCCATCCAGCAGCTTACCATGACGGCGCCGCCCAAACCGCTAAGGCGGTTTCACTGTCTGGAATCAATACCCGCTTGTCAGTTCAAGCTCACTCCAACATACAGATATTTCCGGGATTATCCTTACTCTGTATATTTAAGCTAGGAAATACAATGCATGTCAGCCGCTGAAGCTCCAACTTTTAATCTCCGCGCACCGCCGTAGCTGTGCCGCCGGAGATTTTAGGTAACTTCCCACGAGGGAAAGAGTTTCCTGGTCCAACGCTCACCCCGCGCGTGCTGCGCCTGCGGTGAGAGCTTTCAAGTAGAAAGACGCGGAAACTGCCTTTGCAATATGGAATGATTCGGTACGACGATTTCAAGGCATGGATTCATTCTGGAGCTAAATAAGAAAACAATACATTTGCACTACCACAGTAATCAACATTAAGAACAGCATACACGCTCGCAAACCATTCCGGATTTCCTTACGAGAGAATCAGCTCGATTTAATCTAAATGCAGCATGTCTACAAACCGATTAATTCGCACCCATTTTCAAGAAAACAACTCTACTTACCCGCTGGGCTTTTGGAATGAAGCGTTTTGCCGGTAAGCAGACAGCAGACTTATGCATTTCTAGTCAGTGGAGCTGTTTCTCTCGTAGGCTTTCCCCATTTGACAGTGCTATCATTCTAAATTGTCATCACATGTTCTCTCAAGTTTCACTTCTCATTCTGTTACTCGTAGAGATGGGAAAACGCAGGCCTTTGAGACAGAGAAATCTGAAATGTTGTCATCGTCGATGGTTTTCAGTGCTTCAAACTTCGATAACAAATCATGATAGAGAGGACAATGCCGGGCCCACGCATTACATATATTATCTCGAGTATGTTTGCAAAGCGTGTATGCTGTTCCTTTCTTAAGAGAAATTAAAACTCACAATGATTAATATCCTCGGAGACAAGAGATTTTTTTTCTATGTCTTGTTCAGATGATTAGGCCAGCTCTAGGAGGATACTCGTAGTTGGCATCAACAAGCTATCCATTCAAGTTCCAGGCTATGTTTCTGAAAATATTGGCCTTATATGTAGTACTGATATTTCTGGAAAATATTGGCCTTATATGTAGTAACGGAAGATACTGTTTTCAAGCTAGCATATTTTGGCAAAAAGCTTTTTCTCGACGCGTATCTTCGGGTTAAACTTCCCGAAACTCCAGTGAAACTTCTACGTCCAGGTTTTACACTCCCAACAACGATCACCTTTCGTTTTTGGAATCTCCACACCCTTTCATGTGTGTGTAGTGGCGCACTCCTTCTGAAGCTTTCGGCCACTTTCCGAATCTTATCAATATCATTGCTTTAAGAACCATAATACAACTCTCAAACAACTAACCCCTCACGTTTTTTCGATTCCCTACGCACTTTAGCCGT